>OY365811.1:17045448-17442948 GCA_959347315.1 Bimastos eiseni
CTTCCTCCTATAGCTCACCCTATCCTAACCGCATCCTCCTCCCAACCAATCCTCCTTTTCACACTCCGCACCCTTTTCTCCACTTCATCATACTTCTCCTTTCCCCTAATCCACAATCCTGCGTTCCATTTCTTAACCCTCTTCATCATCCTAACCCCTCTTCTTCCTCTGATAGACCAAACCCCTTGCATTTCCACCAACTCGTTTTATGTCCCACGAAAGCTCTCAAAAACCAATAAACACGTCCCCTTCCTCCTACTTCTCACCTTATTATAATCGCTTCCTCCTCCCACCCCATCCTCCTTTTCACACTCCTCACACCCTCTTCTCCACTTCATCAGTCACTCATCGTCACACTTTTCCTTTCCCCTGCTCCATAATCCTTTCCTACGAGTTCCACCTCCTCCTCTTCCTCCTCCTCTTCCTCCTCCTCTTCCTCCTCAACAATCCTGCGCTCCCTTTCCTAACCCTTTTCATCATCCTAACACCACTTCTTCCTCTGATAGACCAAACCCTCTGCATTCCCACGAACTCGCTTTTTGTTCCATGAAAGCTCTTTTGAGTGAATAGCTGATAAACAGAATAATGTATAGACACAAACGATTGCCAACTCTAAACCTCATACCTGAATCTCCTAAACCCTTCTCCTCAGTTCCAATCTCACACTCTTTAAAATGCCACAACCTCTCAACGCTGAGCTAGCTCATAAGCTAATTCGCTCATCCTCCTCTCTCGTCTATCATTCAATCCTCTCTCCTCTGAATACACTCTCTTCTGCGGCCTTCCGCTCACGACTGCAAACCGAATTATTGAAGCAGCCCTACTTTGATTTCGCTCCCTCACCATCTCATGACCACCACCGCCGACAATTTCTAACCTTACACTGGTCTATTCTCTGGTTTAACATCTGGATTCTGACCTGAACTGCACTACCAAATTCTAAGGAGTTGAATTGATATCAGACGAATATTAAGCTGGTTTCCATTGCGCCGCTATGCATGTACAATTTATGTATCAATGACTAAATGAATGAATGAATGAATGAATGAATGAATGTGAATGAACAAGACGAGCGAACGAATAATATAAATGCATTCATTTGACTATTATTCGAATGAACGCATGGACTAATTATCAAATAAGTAAGTGGACATTTTTATGGTTAATTTGATTGATTTTTGATTGATTTATTGATTGTTTAATTAATTATATAATTGATTGATTGATTGACGCCTTACAGTTGAACTTGAAATGTTTGCAGAATAATCTGATAAATAAACTGCCTTCAACGAAAGTGTTTCTAGAATTAATTCCGATTCCTGAAATGTCGTGGTTTCACTCATTTCATAGCACGCGACTACTGCGTGAACTCGAATTGCGTAAACGGTGGCATCTGCATAAATCTACCTCAGCTGGCTGGCTACTATTGCATCTGCCCAAATACCTCGTTTGTTGGATTCAGATGTGAAATTGGTAAGTGAATTTAATTAGATCAAGCCTAATTCAAAAATACATCGAGTGTAGTTCTATTTATATGATACTTTATAATAAAAGATGTAGGCCTCTTTGGTAAAAGTATACTATGACGCTTGTTAAATACTAAAGCCCAGTTAAGCACCATCTCTCAGTTTAAAAACAAACTTAAAGAATATCTGTTAAAATTATAATTTGTTGAGTTACTTCTCTAGATTAAAGTTATGATTCCTAGGTTTATGCCTTCATTGTGTAAAGTCCTAATTACCCTTGTTCTGATATGTACATGTCAGTTAAGTAATTAAATTTCTTGTTCATTTTCTTGAACTTACTTGCATAACCGTGCTCCTACTAATTTTTTAATGGGTGTCCCTTTCTGTGCTTTTAGTTCTTAATGTTTTGTTTTCTTAATTGGTTAGTATGCCATTAAAATTTTAGGTTATGGTTAAAATGTACATACGACAGAACTGCATAGAAGTGAGCCTGCAATATAACAAACATAAATAACAAGCTACAAATAAGAAAGTGGAGGGCAAAGCAGAGGAAAGAGTTTGATTGCCGCTACCCCTCTGGCTGACAAAACCTCCATTTGCTAGGCTGTGGCGTTGGTTAAATCAGATGTAGAATGTGATGATCGCCTTGCAGAGCTGCAAATTCATAATACTTCAACTCCTGTAATAACTTATGATCACCCAGTCATGCTGTGATTGTCAGTTTTAACATATAAAACTATTATTATGCCTATTATTATTTTTCTACTCGTTTTGCTGCGAGGTATGTAGGATCTCTCAAGGCTTTGAAATTTCTGAAGAATGGAATAGAATATTATGATCCTTATTATTATTATTGTTTCTATTATTATTATTATTATTATTATTATTATTATAAATATTATAAATATTATCAATTTTCAATATTATTGTTATTATTATTGTTCTTTTTATTATTATATTATTATTATTATTCTTGAAATAATTTTAGAATAAGAAAATATGCTAATTTATCCTGTTCGAGTTCACGGCTATTTCTTGTTACCTCTCACGAGTTTTATGTAGGCTAAGTAACTAAGTAGCCAACAATTGCGACACTCCTACATATCGTAGGCTACCATAGGAATGCGGTCCACCAACACTGACGAACTGCCTTCACCATTTATTTTTATTTTACGAGTAATATTGTACGACTTGCACTTATTCCAAAATCCTGTTTAGAGACGGTTGCAAATATTTACTTGATTTGGATGTGAAGTAACCTTTCCTTTTATCATTTATATATAGAAATTAAGTAAATAATTGTTTCAAGAGTATAACAGCTACGTAAGGTTGCAGATTTTAAAATCTGAATTATTAAATGCTTAGTCTGTTCATGGAAATTATCAACTTCGAATAATTAACATGGCTCATATCATTCATCTAGCTCTGAAGGTCAAAGCTGCCAAGTCTTGTATGTAGCCTGCCACAACATTTGAACTCATTTTTAGCCCAGCAAACCATTCGCCCTAAGTGCGTATCCTCGAAAAAATAACAGAACTTATGCATTGGTATAGGCTACACTTTTACTCATGTTCTGGATATGGATGATGAGATATTCGTTTACATAGAAATAACACAATCTTACAATAAGGCAGAAAGGCTTACATGAGTGGCATTGAGTAATAAAAGTAGCTAAAATCAATAACAAATTAGTAAATATCTTTGTATAATGATATGGGGGCGAATTGAGGGTCTTCTTTGGGTGGGAGGACATGGTTGTGCCAATTTGTGTGCTCTATGTCTTAATTGGTGATTGGAGTGGGCACGGAGTGGAGGTAGGAGTTGGTGAAGAAAATGCTTGAGGTTGTGTGAAATGGAGCTATCTCGCTATGTGGATATCGCTATAGCCTCTGGACCTTAGGATTAGAGAAAAAGCACGATACGTTTCGTAAACAAAAATGACATACACAATAGAGCATTTTACAGCCTTTAACAAGCGCTGCAACATACGAAGAATATCCAGAACCAATGAGCTAATCAAGTTAATGTCTTATACATTCACAGAAGTAATAAAGAATCCCAAAGTCGACATAGGCGCAATCTCTCCGAATTCTGGAATCCTAGCAGGTGGTGCGCAGCTGTTCATCAGAGGGATCGACCTCGCTCTATATCCGCCACTCGGTGCTTATTTCGTGGCAGAAGGATTACAAACTCTCTATGGATATGCTCTACCGAATTTGACGTAGGTCTAATGCATTTTTCATGTGAAATGTCAATTTATTAATTCGGTACTATTCCAGACCATTAGAACTTAGCTTAACTGGCGGTAGATCGTGCAGGAAGAATGGATGGCCAGCCAATAATTTTAAACATTAATTTTAATTACATGTAGGCCGAAATATAAAAGGTAGCGTTATCATGGAGTCTGTTACCGATCGTGGCTCTTATGAACAAGGTTTTCCATTTTGTGTGCATCGTACAAAAAGTACATTTGGCGGTGAAACATGCACAGTAGACCTACGTAGTTACGGCATATTCCAACAGCCATTCAAATCTAACATTATACTCGCAGTGTTTCGTTCTGTGTTTCTTACCTTCCGTAATGCACTAATGCAGGCGTCAAGTCAGCCTATTTTCTCTCTTTTTTACAGATGATGTCGTTATCCACTGCTACGATTTTCAATATGGTGTTTAAAATAGGTCAACACTCTAATGAAATAATAATAGATGCACTGTTTGGTAAAAAGGACTTTTCTAGATTAATAGTTTTAAGGACTATTTAAGCCCTCTGATAAAAAAATTTATAAATTCTTATAATCGAGCTGCCCGTGGTCATTCAAAGCGCCATTTATTTTACGCAATACTTTATGAAGATACTTTGGTGAAAAGCTAGTCATTTATAATATTGACATTAAAAACTGCTGCTTCTACTGTTGTCCGTACATTAAACACTTCTAAGTTATATTGCAGCATGTAGCAATGACGGTTATACTAAATCGATAACATGCACGTTTTGCCATGTATGATATTACAGCAGGAATGATTTCGTAGTTATCCTAAGTCCTCGTGCCAGTGACTCGTATGCTGGTCGTCCAATGCTGGTTATTGTGGAATACACGGGACCTCGAAACATCACTGACAATACCACCAACTTGATTTTCACTTACAGAGGAAATCCTAAAATAGATGACATCAACCCAAAAACCATTCTAGCAGCGTAAGTCAAGCTTTAAAGTCAGACATCGTAAATGGCAAACTCAGCAAAAAGAGGAGAATCTAACTAAATACGTTGTTTGCGTAGTACTCCTCCAAACCTAGTATTTATCATCTTATTAAGTAAGATAAATAAGATTAAATAAGATAAAATGTCTACGTGCATATGAAATTTTCATATAGAAATCTTATCCCACGGTGCATGCAGCTCAGGCTGCTCTGGTCTCGCTCACAACAACCACGTGACTAAGAAGCGTTGTATACGTTTGCTGGTGGTCGAATAAGGAGTTTAATTCCAATTATAATAATGTCTCAAATATTTTTAGAAATCATATGAATGATTATTTTAAAGTAGTGATTGTGAATCTATCCGTTAAAGTTAAAGATAGGCATATTCTATACAGCCACATTGTAAACGTGTTTTCTATTAGTTGTATGTATATGTTATATGATGTAAATGCCGATTACAATACATTACATAGCTGGTTAGATGGCCGGAAATGTGCTTGCACTGAGCATGTATGCCGACAGAAATAATTCGCTGACATTGTCAATTTGAACTGTGTACAATATAATAGCCAGAATGTGGTGACAACGTATAAAGATTTAATTGATGAGTGATGCTCTTGTCTATAAAGAAAGATGATATTTCGAAAAATGTTAGCAGCGTCAATGTAAACTACCATATGCAGTTATTGTTTATAGGTAGCGGTAGAGGAAGAAAGTTTGAGTTAGGGTTGCCAAGAATAAGAGAGCTGACAACATCCTGTTTTAAATAGGTGTATTCTGTACAGGCGTGTATAATTTGACTTTTTAATTACATCATAGTGCACCAATAAGTAATCGTAATCTCAAACTTCAAAAGCGCAAATCTAGAGCCAAACGCAAGGAACCAGCCTATTCACGAGCGCTGTGTCGAATTAGAGGGGTTAACGAAAAAGTCCGGTTGTCAGAGGATCGGAGAGGCAGAGTAGCTGTAAGGGTGGGTGTCGCGTAGGGCAAGGTTGGGAAGGCCGGAGATAGAATGCGTCAGGGTATGAGTTCTTGAAGAGATTCCACTTCCGTTTGGAGTGGAGAGCTTGCGGTGTGAGAGAAGCCTGAGACAGACGATGATGGGTGATTGATACTGATTGTAAATGAACTGAAAATGGAGGAATTATTGGGCAGATCATTTCAAAGGTGTGGCGCAGTGTGAGACAAGACTCAGTTGGTGAACTTGATATAAGTTGTGACATAAGTAAAAATATCTTTCAATACATTTTTTTGATACTTACAGCGGTGGAGTAGAGTTGACAGTGACAGGAAGTAACATGGACGTTGTGGAAAGCCCAACAATGGAAATTACCACAATGGTCTACAACGGTAGTAAATTTGAAGTCAGCGAGACAGTTAGTAGACAGGTTGGTGTTGGTTCAGGTTGGTTCACAATCTGTTTACACTATCGTTTGCATCAGGATTAGTGAAAGATAAAGCAACATTCATTCTAATTTTTTAAGAATAGATAGTTCGATAGTTGTTTCGATAGTTGTTCGATAGTTGTTTATTTTTCATTCAATCTGACACAGCATAATAGGGGTCAATGATTGCAGGTCATACATTATTATGACCCACAGGCATATTATTTTGAATTTTTCTCTTGTCATAAGTTTCTACAGGAGTCGATTTTAACTGTTCGACAGCCAGTTAGGCGCCAATATGTATTACTGTATATTTCGCCAACGAATGGTAAATGCGAATGAAAAGGCTAGACCAACCTTATCAGAAATGAAATGCGGTTTTTCCCTAAGGCACTGCGATCTAGATGTCATGGTCAATTTCGACCTGTTCTTGACTTATCTATATTGTTGAAGATAGGTGAGAAACATGTAGTTTATTACTATTATTATTTATTTCTAATATTTAGAGTAAAGCTCCCTTCTACCTAATCAGCAATCAAGATTCAAAAGAGTACATTTCAACTGAGTTTTTATTAAAAGGCATTATGGCTGACATCTTAGGGCGGTTGACCGGGGGCATGTGACCCTCTTCGATCTTTTTCATGTGGGTGCAGCCTTCGTTACCACGGCGATGTCTATTAAAGAGCGCATTGAAAAGTCGTTCGGTGCGGCGGTTTGCGTTCTCTTTGTTTCGTTCATGCATCTCCGGGCGCACAGAGGTTGGGCTTTTTGGTTCAACACGGTTTGACTGCTTCCAGGTCTCACTTGATCTCCTTCCGTATATCAGCTACATCAGACAATTAGGCCAGTTCTTTTCTACCTTGGGCTCTATGACTTATCAGTATGCGGATAATACGCAACCACACGTCAGTGGATCAGCCACAGTGGTGGCAAAACTGCTACAGACATCGGAGAGGCTCTGCGCCTGGATGTTGTCCAACCACCGCCTGCTGGGCCCTCATCCAGCTTGCTAGTTTGCTGCTTCTTTTCTACTACTGTGTGGAATTTTGATTTGACCCTACACCAGGAATTGACCTTTTCAGAACATGTTGGAAGAGTAGTACGAACGTGCTTCTATCACCTACACTAAAATCACATGCATGCTACGCTGTTCGCTATAGAGACTGAAGCTGCCATGGCCATCATGCCTGCATTCATTATGCTAAATGGTTGATCAAGGGAACGCCGTGTATGCAGTGCTTACTTTTTTTGACATTAACCAATAGCAGTCCACGTGTATATTGACCGCCGTGGTTTGTCTGATTGGAGACTGCCTAGGATTGCACAGTCATATTTTTGTAAATGAAGATTAGAACTGGAAACTGAAATAAATGCTTTCGCAAACGAAAACTGGAATTAAAAGCAAGAATTATTTTAGTTTAAATTAAAATGACAATTTAACTTATGAATTATTTTCCATGCTAAAATCATGAACGATTAGGAACTAAATTTTAAAATATCTTTTAATTGTCATGTGTGATCCATTCAATCCATTGCCTCCCAAGGCAAAAGCTCTTGCAATCAATGTCCTGCATGGTCAGCATAAGCGGCTTGAATATCTAAGAAACCTAGAATCTGAGCAATTTAACCGACTTCCATATAATCCATCGGATTCATGTTTCACAGACACAAACCTGATATTCCGGCACGAGGACAGAATTCCTTCCTGGAAGTTGCATCGTAATATATATTATTGCGAGTGAAAGTGTAGCTGCACGTTGTTTTAACGTTACTATAAGATGTCTATGTGTAATTTATAAAAAAAACTCTCATTTCCATAGAATTCTTCGTCGAAATTTAAATTTCTGAGCTTTAAACTAATATCACAGAAGCAACATCAACGTTGTCCAGCTGCAGCAACTAACAATGTGTAACAACTCAACTGGATGGTGAGAAAGGAAGCGGAAAACCACCTAACTCATCTCATCCCCGGGTGGCGTAAAGCCAAATGGACCTGTCTTCGAGCAGAGAACTCATCATCATCATCATCATCATCGTCATCATCATCGGAGAATGATAATAGGAATTTATGGAAGCAAACGCGACCTTCGCACAGCATAATCGCACTCAATGCAGATGACCTTTTGTTGGCGCCAGTGTCAAAGAACTTTGTGGAAAGAATTTTGTCTGTTTGTTAGATCTAGACTGATCGACGAAGAATTCTATGGAAATGAGAGGTTTTTTTGAAATTACTCATATACATCTTATAGTAACGTTAAAACATTTTAGGAGACCTGAAAAAAGAAAATTCGTACAAGTAAAATAAAATGTACATTACTCGACAAGCTAAATAGTAACGATTACGAAGTTACCACTGAAGTAAAATTATACTAAAAAATTAAATTCAAAAACACAAGACTTAATTCAGCTGAATTAGAAAGCACTTTAAGAAGTAAAATATTATTGGAATTAAGCATTTGGGAGGACTTGCACTGGCGGTCGATACACACATATAAGCTAACGCGTGTGCGGAATTGGTCTGATTGGTCTGAAATGGGGGTTGATCTTCATCATATCGCAGGAAGTCGGGTCTCATCCACGTTGTGTACTGGCCGTCGATCTCTTCGCTTTGCTGCGCTGGGTGACCTGGTTATTCACTCAGACAGAACATCGACAGTGCAGCACAGATGCTTCGCTATGGTCGGTCCAACATTCTGAAATAGGTCACCTGACATAAACTTCTCGGTCGTTCCTTACCTACATTCTGCAAGGGCTTGAAAACCATTTGTTTTATCCTGGTTTCCTGTAATTAAGTTGAAAGCGCAACTGATGAGTTTCTCGTGAAGAACAGCTTTACAGACATGTGATCAGTGATTACATTACATTACATTGAGTAAATTTTGAAGCAAATCGATAGCAAATGGTAACGTATTAATCACCGAAATCAGTATGTAGCAGCAATACTGCGTATTTAGTTTTAGACGATAAATGTTTTAAACTATTGAACCACAGAGGGTAAAAATGTTCGGTTGTTGCAGTTGCTGCTATCTCTGAATCATTTCCATTTCTCTGTATTATAGAAATGCACATCTGCGAAACAGACACAAATGACCTGCAGGATGCCCGATGGTGCCGTTCCAATTGAGTTTTTAGATACGAATCAAACAAGTACAAGGAAACGGAGCATATGCGTGCCTCGTCTGATGGAACATCGAAGAAGAAAACGAGAACCATTGGCCACCATTTCAGATCCAAAAACGAACAGCACATGCTTGCTTTACCTCGGGTTCATCCTTGACGCTCTGTCAACTTACGAGAACACGAGTAAATCACTTCCAGATCTTGTACTCAGCTTAGTGACACAGAATCCTGCGTATGTGAATCAAGAAGGAACTGTGGATTTCGATCCAACAAAAAATAGCACAATTGCAATAACTGTGAGTCAGAAACAACCCTATCTATATATTCAGCCATGCATACAACGAAGACCAATTCATACGCCATAACATGCCAGCATGCTCAAGCACATTTAATAAACCTCTAGTCGGTCATATAGGCCTACGTTGCATACAGGTTCCATGATAATATTATGAGAATATGGGTCGCACGTGGCTCGTATAAATATGTTGAAAGAGTAAGTAAAATGAGGTGTCCTAAAATATAACAAGATACGGTGATAAACGCTTCGACAAAACTGCGTTTCTGTTCCTGAAAATAATATTTCATGTCAGCTAACCTAAGAGTTAACCTATTACTATAACCCGCAAGTCCAGCGATATACATGTAGGCCCTACGTTAAAATATTATAGTGTATCCCATTTACAATGCTAAGCTCATTCTCTAGTTTGTCCAATTGCATCAACCCTTACCTGTTACAGGCCTATCCACCCTAAATGCACCAGCGATACATCTTAGGTCTAAGTATGCAAAACACTATAATATTATACGTGACCTTCAAGGAAGTTCATTCAAATTTAGTGTTACAGCATTCAATGTTATTAATTTAATCTTAAATTAATTCAATGATGACGATGATGACGACGACGACGAGTCCTCAGCCCGAAAACTTTGGCTATGCGGTGATTTCAGGCAGATTCGATCCTGCAATTCTTCGGCTACAAGACACAGACTTGCTCTACCGCGTCCAATTCTGTGACATTAGCTTTACTCTTTAATTTGGTCTAGTCTTCAAGAGTTGCTAAGACTATAAACTCAATTTTAAAAGGTCTTTGATGTATGTAGTAAAGTCCTGTAAATGTCTGCTACATCCAGTAGAAGAAGAATTCATGAACCGACACAAGCCACTCTACAAATTTTCCCTTATTCTCTGTCTTTTTAATTAAAAGAACCAGAAGTGCGACTGTTTTCATCCGCACTCATCCGACTCTGTAGGCCTAATACTCGGGTCTCCTCTACCTTTCCCTTCCAATGCCAGGTTCCAAACGGAGTTTTCCAGTCGAAGCGAAGCCACCCTGTCCAGTTTAGGCATCTGTGTCATTTCCTGGCTATTCGATAACACTTCATTTTCAATCCTCTTATTCCCTTAATGGTCAAGATCCATTATACTATATTATGATAGTTCGTACAATCCATTTCCGTGATCGCCATAGCGTGCTGTAGGCCTATATTAGTTTATAACCAAATAAGTTGGCAGACCGCAACTCAGCGCATCATAAATCCCGCAGAAATGCACACTCACACCATGTTAGCCGCCCAAATAACCCCACAAAAATCCGACAGTCACGGTTACTACCTCATTTCTATGTTATCAGGCGCACCAATTAATTAGCGGATATCGTATCGCACCAGTTTTACTTCCAAATGCAATGGGTTTAGGACTACTCATCATGAATCTGCTAAGCCCTACTGTGATTTGTTCCTTACGACTTTGACCAATAAATATTTCAGGGTGACGGTTTTATAACAGCCGCTGGACCAGCGGACTACAGAGTATCGGTTGGGAATGCCAGTTGCGAAATTATCTCTCTAACCGACAACTTTCTCAGGTGTCTACCACCAAGCGAACCGCCTTCTGGTGCAGGCGTTAAGTCACCATGCGATACGAACACCTTCAATGTTCAGGCAAGACCACTGTTTAATATTGACTCAGATAGGCCTAGTTGAGAGTAGGCATTCTTGTCTACTTGGCAATGAAGTATCCATTAAGCAAAAGCAAGTTTGCACAGAATGTTTAGTCGTGGCGCTATATAATTGAAATACTTGAGTATTCAACATCTTTTTTACTTCAGTAGCGTATTCTCTGTAGAAATCATAATATTTAAACAGAACGGTTTAAAGTACTTGAGCATTTTTATCTTATTATTTTTATTTTTTGGAACGATTGGAATGGGATGGAAACAATCCTAATGAGGACGAGGACAAACCTAATGGGGATGGAGACAGACCTGGTGGTGGGCAGGATGGGGCTTAGGGACAGATTTTGGGATAGGATGTGGATGGAACTGAGAAACTGGGCTGGGAAATTCTGTCTCCGTGTCACTCTCTAAAGTGTAGGACTTTAATATAGAGGTAAACTAATCTAATGATAAAGTGTTTTTCAGTTGTGTTTATCCGATCGTTTGTTGAATTACTCAGGTGATTGTGAGTGCTTACACTCTGCATGCATACTGCCTTAGATACAAGGCAGTAGGTCTACTGGGCAGCGAGGACAAGGCTCTGGTCATTGGATTGAGTGTCGCCGCTGGAGTCCTCGCACTAGCAATCGTCTGCTTTGTAATAGCAATCTGCGTAATGACGAAGAGGAAGACGAAGGAAGTGGACGAGCGTCTGAAGAAACTGACGGACGATGAGAAGAGCATGAAGGAAAAATCAGACGAATCAGAGCATGGAGATTATCTGACAGCGATAGAAGACACGTCTCCAACGCTGGGAGTAGAAGCTGAATCGAATGTCAACAGTTTACATAGATATCCGATAGGCGATGAAGCACAAACCAATTCGACTAATGACTTCCGATTCGTGTATGAGCCAAACGACCCGGCTCTGACCTTCGACCTAACAAAGATAGAATTCAAGGAAAAAGACTTTAAAATGCCAAGGTTGAACATCGGAAGAGGAATGAAAAGAGACACGTTACGTGTTTATAACGTGCCACAAGACGACTCGTTCTTCTGAAGAAACTGTCATGAAACAGTTCATTCTGTAATAGCAGTTAACGTGCACAAACGTAAGCTGGTAACAGCTAGAATGCTACACTAAACCTTTTTACCAATGCACCCATGATGAGAATGATGTCAAAACCACATGTGTTTTAGCCTATAATTGTACTAAAAGATTAACATTTTAAATTGCAAAACTGATAATTCAAATGATAACGCTGATTAGGCCTAATGGAGGAAATAGCATTTCTTATTATTATAGGGCCTAGCCGACAATTCGGCCAAAGTCGTCTAAGTTATAACTGCTTCCTGCACTTAATGTAAGAACAGTTTGCAATAATTCTCAGTCAAATATTTCTTTTATTGACTAAGGCTACATCGCCCTTAGCATCGTCAGCGTCGTTAGCATGCAGGCCTACATTAAAAGCCACAATAGGTATTAATTGACTTAGCCTAAGAACAACTGCAAGGGGTCTTATTCATCTTCTGAATAAATGTTTCAGAGACATTTTACAAGTTAACTACATTGAACAGGTGATAAGTACTGGGGTCGTCTTTCTTATAGAGAAAAAGGAATAGAGAAAATAAATTAGAGCAATACCGAGAAATAAGTAAGCTTGTTGCATATTTTCGCTGATACTTATTTAGTATCTGAAACATGAGATTTTACGCTAGCGCTTATGTTACCGTGTACATCATGCTGCAGTTATTTATTGACTTTCAGACTCGCTACTGTTTAAAGTAATGAATGCTATAGATTCTTTTGCAAATTATAGGATGTTTAATTTTTGTGATCGGGTGTGAATTTTCAGCAAAATCAAAATTGTGTGAAGTTTATCTTAACTTCAACTGTCTCTGAGCCTACTAAAAGACTTTTATCATCTGATAGCATAAACTAGCCCTATACTATGATTACATTGGTTAAGCTACTGGCTTTTTCGTTCTAATAGTCTTTTAGTGGGCCTAGAGACTGTTGAAGTTTTCATCACACACTGTCGCTCTAACGGTAGGTTATCCTGACCCCAAACATCCTTTGTTTGTGGTTTGTTGCTGCTTAGCACAGGGTAATTTAAAACTAGGTATGGTTTTGATGTAGTGCAAGGTTAAGTGGTGGCATATATCACATTATATCCATTAGCTTACCATCGATTGTGAAAGCCTTTGAATCAGACGGCAATATAAGATGGCATTCATCCAACAATGGAACAACTCTCTCCTCACATAGCATAGCAATGTTTGCTTAATAAGAAGCACCAGACTCAAAGAGCAGGTTACCATTGCAATAGACCAGAACTTGGGAACTATACATTATTATACTGCTTACACTCTTGCATCCAGAGACCAACGAGCTCTGCTCAGATATTCTTGAGCTTTGCATGTATTTCAGTAAAAGCACAATTTTGCACATACAGTACAGGCAGCTGATTGCTTGCCTGACTGATTTACTGATCCACTGATTATGTTGATCGCGTGGAGTGTTTATTGAACATTGTAAATCAGTGATGAAATCACTACAGCACCTACTTCCCAAGACACAAGACGATCGCCGCAAAACAAAATGACCGTCTAAAACCACGATACATTTGAACGAGGTCAAAAAAACTGCATTACGCCTACATTACACAACACCACTGGCATTGCACCTCATTCTCTTACATTAAGCTGCAAAATGCCTTCATTTTTGTAGAAGTTAATTGATTAGCCTTTACAACATATGCACATAAATTTAGCAAACTAATTACAATACATCAAACCGTCAATTTTGCTCTACTTTTTAATTGAAATCACGAACCATATCGCAATTTCGATAGACCTACAACAAATAAAGCCAGCATACAGCAATATAATTAACGATATTCTATAATTTGTTATAATAACTTAATGAATTTTTCCTCCTCCGAATTATCTGTCGCCGAATCATCTGAATGCTGAATTAATTAACTGATGGTCAAAATGAGTCACTATTCCTCAGACTCCCCAGCATTCATAATAATCGGTGTCAGCTGAATGTCTTCCTGAAATAGTTGTTCAGCGGATGACTAGAAAATCATTCGTTCATTGTTGTCATATAGGCCTAGTATTCAATCATTCTAGATGAGATTTGATTGTTGCAGGTTTTAGCGCCCACTAGGCCCAAATGTGGTGGTCGCTATAGCCTACGAGTATCTCAATTTAGCCAAAACAAATAGCATCTGTAGCAGGTACACTTAAGAGGATTTCAAATGGCACTTACTGCATTAGCTAAATATTTTAATTTGTTAAAACGCAATAGGCCTAGGCCTACATCTACTGCTGAGAATATTTAAAGTAGCGTAGGTCAACTGTGAAGTGTCCCAAGTTATATTTCGATTACACTTGAATTTCACAAGGCAATAATGGATAGTTAGACAGTCTGGTCGATATAAGGTACATGCGTCGTTAGACATTTAGTTAAGGTAGATGGTTCGACCCTATAGTCTGCGTTTTCCTTCAGATGGTCTTGTTGACTTGTTGAATCGCGTCTGCCTTTTAGTCAAGTGATTCATGAGACCTCGAGTCAATTGACAAGCAAGCCCTGTATAATACCGGTTGGCATCCCTTACCTTTCGGGTTTGTGTATAGGACTATAGACGGTTCAGATAGAAGACGAGAGTAGAATGCGAGATTAAAGAACGCGTCATTTACAAAAAGTGTGCTACTAACGAATAATTTTCTTGTTAACCATCGAAGCTGAAATCATACTCGCAGGTGCAATTGAATATTGTATTTTGGATGAAAGTCTTAAAATGATAGTATACTGATCGAGAATTTGTCTGGTGTAACTTTGTAATTATCATTTAAGTATTACAATGAGTTCCAGATTGATGGGACTATATTATAGGCCCCTAAACAAAAACGAAGGCGAATTTAAGACACCGATTGACAATTGGCCATCTGTATGATCTAGCCCTAGAAAATTAAATAATTTAGTAAAGGTGACCTTACTTTACAACAATTCGCTAGCAGACAGGTTTTGTAGTGCACTCCTAGGTTGTTTGCCCTTCCTTAGACCAATCGCGCAGTCACTCTTCTCTGCTTTGTCCGTCTCCTTGCTTGGACAGATGGAACGCTGGCAGAAGAGATGATTGAGAACAGAGAGCAAACCAGACGACCCTAGAGAGAGCCCACTACGATATTGACAACATGTATGTACATGCTAAAAATGAATTGTTCAACATTGTAAATTCACTTTCCATGGTCTTTACAAAGAAAACAAAAGGGAAAAACAACAGTAGAAATCGACAATAATGGATGGAAATAGGAACAAGTCGGAAAGTTCGGTTAGCTAGGATGCATAATCACAAATGATGCAAAATGCATAAATATGGACAAGAATATCCGTATGAGAAGATGTCATCTATTAATGAACGGAATCAATGAGAGTACGACAAACTAGTAATATGATGAAACTTTAGTTAAGTTTGTGATATGGAGTATGGTGCTGCACGGATCGAATATATGGACCATGACGAAGACGACCTCAAAGTTGGAGGCCTTCGAGATGTGGTTATGGACAAGCATGGTGACTGCTGGTTGGAAAACATGTAACAAATGAAGATATTCTGAAAATGGTGGACGAAAATAGATCTCTGGTTGGAATAATTAGAGGTCAATAGAGAAAATGTTGATGGGCCATGTAATGAGTGGAGGCGCCCTCATTAGAACAATAATTAAGAGAAGAATGTAGGGGAAAGACGATAGTATTGTGTAAAATTATAGGAGGCCTACATAAGATATTATAGTAAAATGTGGTCCAAAATTTGTGATATAAAGGACCATTGTCAACTGACAGCTTCCTTAGTGACATTACTTTATATTACTATACAATAATTATCCCGAAATTGTCCTTTAAATCGATTATTATGCTGTTCGAGTTTAATTTCAAATACGATAATTGTTAATTTTAATATTATTTCAAGTTTAGAGCAAACCATTGAGCCTAATCTTCATTACAGTCTTATTGTAGCACAATGAGTTGCATTTCGTCTAAATCCCTTTTTGTGTCTTAGATTATTCTCACAAAAGAAGCTTGTCTGTAACAATGCTCGTGGAAACGTTATTTATTATTGGTAAGCCAATGCTTCTAGTTTCAGTAAATTCATACCTGATCTGATTTAGACTGACGTATGGTGATGCTATAAGGTCACTTTAACGTTATGGCAGTCATGGAAGTAGGCTATATAGGCCTATGACAAAATCTCGTGAACCATAGACTAATGTCCAGCACTAATGTACACAGCCTCTGGGGTCGTTTTTGACCCTAGTGCTAGTACACAGGTTTAAAATAGGGTGGCGTCCTTGATGTATCAAAAGAATTTGAGACGGTCAACCTCAAGATTTTAATCTCGCACTTGAACCCATTGCGTGATTGGGTATCCATGTACGTTTTGATTAGATGAGGGATTGCCCAAAGGGCGGAAACAATGCGTTTTGCATAATGAAAAAGCTTGATCATGTTGATCGTCAAGGCCCATGTGAAGCTTATTATTGATATATGTTTATGCCTTATCAGTACTTCATTAATAGTCCAGTTCATCATGGTTGGAGATCATGGTTGGAGACGACACTTAAGTGTTTATGTACCGTAAATCACTAAAAATCATGCTTGTGAACCGGCCAAATACTGAGTTGGATGAGGTTAACAATCGGTCTTAAGTTAATAAACTCTCGATAAAACAAGCAACATCTTGTTCTACTGGAAGGATAAAAAGGCTTTCATACGTGATCATTAATTTACTAATAACATAGACTGAGCCTAAACAAGTTGATAAATCTGCCGTTGCACTGTTGTTATGCTGCATAACAAGAGTGCAGAAGTGGATTTAACAATTTTCCGCCCTAGGTCAAGATTCTACGCCGCTCCTCCCATAATTGAAATTGTATATTGAAATCCACAGACGTAGTAGTAGGAAAAGATACCAGCGCTACAGTATGTTTGTATTAAAACACGAAAATACATTTAAAAGTATTAACTTAGTGAATGTTTCACCTTAAACTTTAATAACAGTAAAACAAAATAATTAAACATTTCTTCCTTAATCCACTGGCTTTTGCTATCGTTTACTTTTCGCATTTCAAATATTTTAGATTCAACTTTTGCCGCCCCTTGATATTTGCCACCCTGAGTTGGGGCCTTGTTGGCCTAGTGGTAAATACGGCGCTGCAAGAGTGGCTTCAGCCAAATTTCTGTGATATATATAGTTGAGCTTTAAACATGGAAATTATACATAATAGAAAGTTTCAATAGATGGCTGAAACATTCGCAATATCTCTTGCTTAAGGCTAATTTAATCTTATCTTAGACCTTCATCTCCTGCCATCTGCCAGCTGACCACATCGTCCTGATATCTCTGCTTTTTTCCATCTCTGTCCAGTCCCTCTGCTTCTCACTCTCCCAGTCACTATACGCCTCTCTCAATCTGTCGTTTCTTATCTCAGTTTTGGTACTGTAGTAGGCTATCTATCTTAGTAAAGTGACTAACTTGGCCTGCCATTAAAGGTTCGCCCCACACAAATAGTAATTATATTTTTAGACTTTAGGTCAGCATAAATACTAAATATAGGCCTAACCTTAATCAATCAATGAAACTTAACACAGCGCCCCTTCAAGACATCTACTTAGAGGCGCTCCCGGTCTAACTAGGGCTAAGAAGTGCAGTTTTCAGTAATGAGTAAAATGCAGATGATGAGGCTTTGGTGACGAGCAGAAATCCAAGCGACTGGTAACAAAAGCTTGTACCAAAGTAACTGCGGGTTTTTGGTGAGAGATCGGGAGATTACACGAAGTTGACGTAGCTGGTAGGAACAGCTACGGGAAACAGTGTTGACTTGCTGAGCAAAAGAAAGTACTTAGACAAGAATATCACCCAGATCCCGGACAGAGGCAGAGAATTTGAAATTGGGAACGCAGGTTACATGTAAGTGAGCATCCTGGTCGATTTTAGCTAGTTACTAAAATAATACTATATTGCTATAATATTACAATCAATTAGGGCCTAAGTCACGTTTGTGTTACAATTCAAATAATTATAGAACGCGTAATGCTCTACATATTATGTAATAAATATTTCGGCCTTTATTACAATTCAGACATTCAAATGAACTGTTTCTGGTCTACAACAGTTGAATAAATTATGTTATAAAATATTGCAATATTGCGTGGTTAGTTAGGCTATAATCATTAATCATAACCGAGTCCGAATTCATGGCAAACACAACATGACAGTTAGCCACCGGCCTTATTTGTTAAGTCAGCAACAAAAACGAGTGTGACTATAATAACAAGGTGATTGCTAAAAATATTAATTATTCAAAAAACAGGAATTGGACACGTGCAATGTTTGAAAAGTAGGGCAAAAATTGCAACTGGATGGATAAATCAGTAAAAATTTTATGTTATGCACGCCCCCACAACCATCAGCATGAAGTTTTTGTCATCTTTATGAGAGCTGCTCTATTGTGATCAAATAATTCGTAATCGTAATTATGACCAGGTAAATTGCATTGCGATTTTGAGATGCATCACGAATTTCACATGCCTAAAAATGTTTTGATGTTGATTTTCGTTTGTAAACCGTGTCCTCTGCATCTAATTGCAGTTGGTCGTAATCGCAAACGAAGAAATGGAGAGTGTGGATTGGATATTATCTATTCTATGAAGCAGCATTTTTTGCTTCACCGTAGGCGAATGGAGAGGCATAAAATTAGGATTGTTTCGAGTTATTGTTATTACAAATTTTTCTTATAATTGTGATGATTCTGCCATAGCCTTTCATCTTGAGGGATGAACAAAATTATAATATTTATACCTACTCCATTTTGTTTTGTTTTGCTATATAGTTTCAACCATGCCCTATTTTTATAGTTATAGTAACTTTTTTGATAATTGTGAGACAATTTGCATCACATTCTGAACATCTGGCTTTTCGCGGGGGGGGGTCAGAGCTATTTGACGTCATATTTGAGGGGTCATGACATTTTGTGACGATGTGTGACCAAAATTGCGTGACGGCGTTTATGGACGGTCCCTTAGTAGGATTTATTTTTTACTTGTTTTATTCTCAAATAATTTGTTTTTAATCTACAATGAATTTTTAACATCATGTTTTGTGGATGACTTTAGCTTCCGCGTTTGCTATAAATAATTCATCACATCCAGACTGCAAACTTAAACCTAGTTGATGTTAAATATATTTAGCAATTAGCTACTTAATCAATTCATTTGATCATATTCGATGAGATTGGTAATTTTTTACATGTGTAAAGTAAAATTAAACTCACTGAAAGTCTTACTTATATTTTAAAGCAACCAGATCACATGAGATGCTTATTATTTGACTTAGGAATTGTTGCAAGACCTTCGTTTGCTTCAACACAAGGTAGCATCGGCAATTATACAACTAATGCAGAACTTACTACTGTCACAAATCTTACAACAATAGCACCCACAGCTGACGAAACCACTCCTCCATGGATTACAACAACCGTGAACGTGTCAAAGTTTGCACCAGAAAGCACCTCTTATTTCTCTAATACATCCGCATGGACACCGATTGAGACACCTTCTGAAATACAGACTATGGTTGCTTTATCAACTGCTTCAAACGATTCAGTTTCAGAAACACCAACAGCATTCAGTTTTATTAATGAAACGACCGTAGACTTCCAGAATACACCAGACCTGACTCTATTTTCAACTCAAGAAGCATCAACTTCATTTGACGCCGCTAATAAGACAATCGATATGAACTCAACTGAATTTGAGTCGACTCAATCGGAGTTGCCATCAGTGACCTCAAATACATCGCTAACTACAACTGAGGCAATTGCGTCAACAGGAGCTTCGAATGTTTCAACCAATACAGTTTCAGAAACACAAACAACATTCAGTTTTATTAATGAAACGACCGTAGACTTCCAGAATACACCAGACCTGACTCTATTTTCAACTCAAGAAGCATCAACTTCATTTGACGCCGCTAATAAGACAATCGATATGAACTCAACTGAATTTGAGTCGACTCAATCGGAGTTGCCATCAGTGACCTCAAATACATCGCTAACTACAACTGAGGCAATTGCGTCAACAGGAGCTTCGAATGTTTCAACAAATACAGTTTCAGAAACACAAACAACATTCAGTTTTATTAATGAAACGACCGTAAAAATTGAGAATTTATCAGAACTGACTTCATTTTCAAGTCAACGAATATCAAATTCATTTGAAGCAGCTAATGAGACACAAGATATTTACTCAACAGAATTTAAGTCAACTGGATTTGAGTCTACATCAGCGACCTCAAATACTACATCGCCAACTGCAACTCAGGCAATTGCGTCACCAATAGCAACAACTATATTTCAGTCTGCAGCAATGACTCAAGAAACGTTGAATGACATAACAACGGTTGCAACCACAGTGACTACCAGCTACAATTCAACAACTGCTAGCATACCTTCTACTGATACTAATGCTGCCACCACTAGTGATAGCAATATTACTAAGCCCCCTATTGCCAATATTTCTACGACTTTCACCTCTGCGACTACTACTGTTCTTGCTATTACTACACCAACGCCTGCTACAACCGCAACTTCTCCAACTACTCCAAAAGCTAGTAGTATCCCTACTACCACGTCTGCTCCATCACCAACGTCTTACACATCTAAAACGTCTGCTACCACTACCACCACTTAGTCGAATACCACACCGACAACTCCTCATAAGACCAGACTCTGTATTTTATTGAAATAATAACAACATCCATGTAACGCTCCTAGAGCGCCCGTTAAACTATTTCACTTTAAGAGTCGTGATAATATAGAAAATTTGTAATTTGATATATTTGATACAATTTATCATATTTTATTTTATATTTGCAGGTTACCGCTATGCCGGCATTTCTAGCATGTCTTAAATAAGTAATTTTACAACTTTGTATTATTATCTAAATGACGCTTCGGTAAATTTGTGATATTATTTCAAGAAACAGTAGCAGCACAATAATTAGCTATAGGCCCTACTTTGCAATGTCGGGTTGTCCACTTATTTCGTATCAAGTCAACTCTCGCGGCAATGACGTGCGAGAAAGAAGACGGAAATTTAGAAAGATTTTTGAGGCAAAACCCATTTCAACTTTAAAGACTATCGTCATGACTTTCGATTGGATGCGCGCGTAGAGAAGCACAAATTACATGCCTATATTTAACCAATAAAGTTGTTCAGCCATAAGGGACGTGTGATAAACGTAGGCAAACGTAGAGATGTGAGAGAAACGTTGGCAAACGTAGAGATGTGAGAGAAACGAAGCAGACGAGCAATGAACCTCGCAGCTGCGTGGATCATAGACTGAAGAGAAGATAAGCCAACAAGAAGTGAATTGCAATAGTCCATGCGAGAACATACAAAAGCGTGGACAATTGTGGCAAAGATAAGTACTGAATCGGATCTGCGACTCTTATGATGGAATAAAGGAAAAGGAGAATTTTGAAATGTTTTTGGAGAACGTGAGAGAGAGAGTGAGCAGTCTAGAATAAAATCTAAGTCACGACCACAAGATGAAAATACGAAATGAGGAACTTGTCCACAGAACAATCCATAGTCGAGTTTGAGAAGTTGATGCGTAGTTCCAAACTAAATATTCTGGGCTTTGGAGGAATATAAAGAAAGACGATTAGAGGACATCCATGCATTCGACCTTCCAAAGATTTCTATCCAGGCGTACCGGTTCCTCACTTGGCGAATCGCCGGGGGTTAGAGGCTAATTGACTCTTACCGGATCTAGAAGCACCATGTCGGACACCAGCTTCCTGTAATTTTCTTTTTGGCTCTCCCTCTGATCGATTCGCGAGATCGAACTTTTCCATCAAAAAACTGAGCAACTCCTTGGGCTTCGCTCAGAGAGAATGAGAGAAGACTCGAAAGCATCCATGCATTCGTCTCGATTCTTTAGGGCCCATCGTGCATAAGCTCCACCTGATGTTTAGCGTGAAAGTCCCTACGGGTGTGCCTTCCTTTGGTGCACTGCAACTCAAATTTTTCGTTGGGCCGCCATGCCACGCCACGCCTTCGGAAAAATTGACAATTTCTGCAGTGGCAGAAACTCTTATTTCATTAATTGTACTCATTATTGGTTCAACTATTTTGTGACGCGCTCTTGCACACTTAGTTCTGAACATCCGCTGTAACCGTGAGCACGAGGCTCACAGGAATAGGCAGCTGAGCTCTCCGCCCCAGCCAGGCGTCTGCATCGGACTTCATCATCCACCAGCTAACGAGCAACAGTGGTCGCTATGATGCTATCGGAAAACTCAAACCTATGGTTTTTCTTCCAATACTACTCATTACCTAACCAAAGCCACTATCATTGGTAAATTGTTATATGCCTCCTCATCCTGATTGGGTCTGACCCTAGCCTCTGATAAAGAGCATCTTGAAAGAATCGTAAGAAGAGCCAAACGCCTAGGTTACTTAGAACAATCATTCCTAACAGTCTCTGAACTTTCAAACATAGCAGATACTAAACTCCTTATATCTATTTCACACAACCCCAAGCGTGTGCTTCACCAATTCCTACTTCCACTCCGTCCCCACTCCAATCACCAATTAAGACCTAGAACAAACAACCGTGTCCTCCTACCCATAGACGACTCTCAATTTGCCCCCAGATCATTATACAAAAACATTTACTAGTTTGCTATTAATTCCAGCTACTATTATTGTTCACTGTCATTCGTGTAAGCATTTAGGCGTTATTGTCAGATTGTGTTATATCTATATAAACGCATATCGCATCCCATCAGACAAGCAATACCGAAGCCAAAGCAGTGGGGAATCACGGAGTCTATGCGGCAACCTGACAGATGACACTCTCGGTCGAAATTGAGTCTTGACACTGCGACGAGGAAGCATCGTGGCGAGAAGGAGGGTTGAAGTGGAAGCACAGAAGTATTTCGCAGTACTTCGCAGCTTCCGAATGGAGAGGATAGGTTGAAGATGAACAGAAGTGAAGATGAATTGAACCAACAAATAGTTAGAGAACAGTTGTTACACGTCTGTCTAAAGGAGTTACTTAAAATGCAGATCAATAGTTCATTCTTGTTTCTTTCATCAGGTGATCCATGCTCTCCTAATCCATGTAGTAACGGCGGAAACTGCACAAGAACTGGGTCCAAATACCATAACTGCTCGTGCATTGCAGGATTCACTGGAAGTTCATGCGAGTTTGGTGAGAAATGTGTTCCGTCAAACAATAATATAATGTATGTAACAAAATCTACTTGACCATTTCAGATTTTATGTGTAGGCTGTGGATAGGCTAACGGATTGAGATAATTTTATAACGCTGTAAACCTGAATCTTTCATACGTGTGACAGCTGACGGACCATTTCTGATAATTGCAACTCAATGTCTCTCCCCAGTTACACGTATTGAGTGAGCACTAATCTAAAATTAGGCCCATAGGTCGGTAGCTACCATACGAAACCATACACAACTTTAAGGGATAGTTCCAGATAGTGTTTCCTCACAGGTTCCACTCAACGTGATCGAACTCAATTACTTTGGCGATGAATTAAGCAAGCAGTAAGTCCATTTTGAAATTCTATTCTAAATAAGGCAGGCCTCAACATTCGTCAGAGAAATAACGAGAAATACTTCGTTAAACTGTTTAATTTTTATGGTTGTTTCTTTTGTCTCAGAAATAAACGAATGCGAGATGTATCCTTGTGAACCGTTCGGCAAATGTGTAGATTTGCTAAATGACTTCAGCTGCACATGCAATTCTGGATATACACAAAATACCACAAAATATTGCACGGGTGAGTCCTCTTGCCCTAATATGCTGTACACGTAATTGTCAGATAAAGAACACTTTAAATATTGTACATACATGTATATATGTGTCACGTGTGTATGCCTGCATTAGACGATTGCTCTTACTGTATAGATGCCAACGATGTAAGTACATGTTCGTATCTTTACACATACATTTGCACTTGCACCGTCAACAGGTCTTTTGAAATCCCTTTGCCTACTCTTAGAACTACTCTGCAATTCACACAGGACTCAGTCGACGTCTATATCATTATTGTATTAATATTTGACTGAGTTCATAAATTTCATGATTTTTTTTATATTTAATTAATTTTAATTGTTTGATATTGTGTACACATCTCAGCCGAATCAAGCACTTTCGGCTTGTTTTAGGAATGCAAATAATGTTATAGGCTATTAGTGGTCTACTAACCACCCCGCACATTAACATAGTTAACATGTTGAAGCTTCAAAAACAAATAACTTATGGATTAATTGCTAATAATTACTTCATGTTACTGTTTGCCTTCCTTTAGCGAATGACTATTGTGCATCCGATTCTTGTTCTAACGGGGGCACGTGCATTAATCAACCCCAACTCGCACGGTTCTACTGCGAATGCCCTCCATCAGATAAAGCCGATGAAGTCATTGTGGGACTGCGTTGTGAAAACAGTAAGAGATTCATTCACTTTCAGTATTTTAAGAGGTTTGACGATCTACAGATATGTTGACATATTGCGTTGAGGTAGGATACCCTACAATAAAGCCCCTCTCCGACAATTATAATTAGCAATTTATATTCAGAGTGATGTAATGGCAGAGGTCAATGATATCTTCATGTGGTGTGGTAGTTCATCTGAAGTCTCCAAACCCAAAGCTGTATGCAATGTAATTATGTGTTTCTACAGATCTAGCGCCACTACAGCATGTGACATACATCTATATCAACCTAGAGGGCTACTCAATTGAGCGCTGAGGACTTTGAGATTTTACTGAGATGGAAGGTGCCATAAAGATGTTACATTCACACAAGTTTATTGAATGTTGACCTCATTGAACATGAAGTGCATGTCAAACACGCGATCTGAATGGGGCCATATGAAATCGTTCCACCAAAACAGCATTCTACGTCTCGATTTCACATATTATTGCAACAACTATTCTAACCTGATGAATTCCGATGTTCATTTTAAGTTTCCATCAAATGAGATCACACCTGAGAGTCATGTAAATAATAGGTCCATAACATTAACCGACTATAAAGATGCACATTTGTATAAATTGCTCATTTTCATAATAATTATTTATTGATGCACATGACTTTAAAGTAGTCACCAAGGAGACATGATAGAATAAGTGATTGATGGATAATCATTCATTTTCTCTCTTCCGTCAGGCTTGCGCCAACGATGAGGCCTCAACGAAACGTCTCCATACAGTTCTGTCTTTAGCCATTTCTACCGTCTCTCTCATATCCACGTTTGCCGTCATCAGATCTTCTCTAATATTGCCCATCCACGTGTTTTGCTCTCTCCCTCTGCCTCTTGCTCCGTCTACGTGGCCATGTAGTGCCGCCAGTGGCAATCTTTTGTTGTCCATTCTGGTCACATGACCAAACCATGAAAGCCTTTTTTCCAATTATATCGATCATTGTTTGTTCTTGGCCCAATTAATTTCTGACCACGTCATTCCGGATCTTGTCCCATCTACGTTTTCCCTAAATTCTTCTGAGCCAGTTAATTTCCGCCACAAGCAGCCCCCTCTCATCCTCCTTGTGCAACCACCAGCACTCTGCTCCATACAGCAGTACCAGGATGACAACTGTTCCGTACAGTATCATTTTGGTTACTTTGTTATCTCCTTTGATCTCCATACTTTCCTTAGTTTTCCAAACACTGCGCACGCGAGGTCGATTCTTCTTCTGATGTCCCCTGTGCATCGTCCGTCCTCTGCTATAAGGATGGATAATCATGATAGAATGTAAGATAAAGATATTTATACGGCGGAACCTTATGCATGAAACAACTTTTATGGCCAATGCAATACGCAATATTACGAATGGAAAGAACTCCTTTTGCTTCACAGCCCCTGGTCTATGGATAAATTTCATCGAAAATTTATGTAATCGACTTTGTGGAGGTACTCAATACTCATGCAATACTACCCAATATTCGATAGCATTTTCGCAAATGAAGCATTATTAACTTTCCATTAAATAGTTGTATGAGGATTTGCAATCGTCTCACAGCATTAACAGGAACAAGTACGTATCCGACTCCCTTGGCCATCTCGCCTAATTCGGGCATCATCGCAGGTGGAGCGCACGTGATCATAACCGGAAGATCCATGGATCTCTTCGCTCCGTTGGGCGCATATTTCATCCCGCCAAACAATACAAACCTAACGACTCTTCGCGCCCTTGTGAATCCAAATGTAACGTGAGTGTCGCTCTAGGATTAATAGCACAATACGTATGTGTCAACGTTCTATGTTATTTCGTGAATGACGGAATGGCGTTTTGAAGAGAGAGTGGTTTAGGTTCCAACAAATTTTAGATACCAGGTTGAAATCTAATAGTGATAAATATAATATGTATACATTCACTTCTCCATTCTGCGTACTCTGAATAAATTCAACAAGTAGTCATCCTCACTCAGCAAGATTTAAGTTTCGGTGCCACCAAGATTCAGTTTTTGTCCTCAAACGGGTCCTTGTAAATCACCAGTCGTTGCGATAATCACTGATGGAGACATTGCCTTTCTGACCCGACAACCTTTGGCCCACCTGGATAGGCCTCTACTGTTCACTCTCTTTCAAATGCGTCTAAGTAAGTACAAGACTATCTTTACAAATCTATTCTTCTTGAACGTCTTTCACCCGTTTCTTTCTCCTTATATTCAAGTCATCCATCTGTCATTGTGATAAAACTAATCACACTCCTCTCCATCGCTGCCACAACCCATCATATCTCCCTAAGTTATCGCCCGGTATATGTTACTTTTTAATACTGCATCCAACCATTTCCCCATTTTAACATGCCTTAATAATCTACTCCGTGTATTTTCTCATTTCTTCAGTTACTTCACTCAAGATCTCTCGACCCCTGTAGACCTCGCTCTAAGTCATACATCCTCTCTTAGCGATCTCCTGTCTTTCTGCAATTCAAATCGCTTCGTGCTTTTTGGCAAATACGTTTTAATTCATATCTATTGCATTAACATCCATGCAAAATAAAAAATTTCTAATAGCACGTTTGCTGAATTCGACAGTAGACCAGCTTTTGTTCCGCTATATTATTTGAATCTATAGTATATACCTACGTGATAATTTGAAGCATCCTACTTGGACCGTTGTATCCAGATGTTCATCGTTGTTCATTGATTACTATTGTTCATACGGTTCATTCAGTTCATATTTTTATACTCATTCCGAGGAACAACTACGAACTAAAAATCAGTCTTCTTGTATTATGATGTAATTCTGAATACAATTCTACTTAACCATTATGATCGTGCTTTGATATAATTTTCTAAAGATAATATGGTTTTATAGTTCCAACGACTCGATAACTATAATAAGTCCCAGAGCCAGCAACGACTACGTTAACAGTACACTGCGTGTGATCTTGGAATACAGTGGACCGGTGAATCTTACAAACGCCACAGTCCTATTATTACATATCAAGGAAATCCTGTCATCAGTGACATCAAACCAAAAGATCCACTCGTGACGTAAGTCTCATTATGTTCACATACTATAACAGATAAAAAATTATTGGTAAAATTGCCTTGTATTTTCATTCATTTAAATCTGACAAAACCTATATATTTACATAGCCTATATATTTACATAGCCTATATATTTACATAGCCTATATATTTACATAGCCTATCACCGATTGTGCAACCTGTTAGGGCTATATTGAAATTGACATTGTGACGAGTAGATTTATTTCGACATCAGTCTTGGGAGGAAGTTCTTACTGTCACTAACTGGGAGAACAAATCGGTGGGAAAGAGAGCATAGGTTGCTCTGTGTTACCGGACACTCCTTGCACAGCCGGTGCAGGACGTGACTGAGGTTGCCAATGATGGCTCAGTTGGCTCGAACTACCACGTTCTCGAACATTGGTGCATCATCCGATAGGAATCCGAAATGCTTGATCCGCCATGCGAATTGCTCGAAGTGGTTCAGTTATCCTGCACATCAGTCGAGCCATAGTGGTTGCTTTGGTGACGTCACGCAGAGCCGGGGTCACCATTCCACTCGATCACAGCATCTACAGAGCGTACAGGGAATAGATACACGAGTCCAGAATCATGTCGACGGAGTCTGATATTAGAGCGCTTTTCGTCGAACATGACACCAAAGTCAGGATGCATGCATAGCCAGCATTTCTGCATAGCCAGGAGTTCTGCATAGCCAGCATTTCTGCATATCCAGAATCTATGCATAGCACTAGCCAGGACGTCTGCATTATATATAGTCAGGATTTCTGCATAGCAAGGATTTCTGCATAGCCAGCATTTCTATATTCGTTCATTCATTCATTACGAGAATTTGTGTATAGTACTCAGAGGCACTCCCAACCCCAGCCAGGCCAAATAAAACAGTCTTAAGATGAAAGAGGAATGCATGAGAGGGAATTCTAGGAAGAAAGCGGAGCGTCAAAGCCTCAAAGGGAGGCCATTCCAAATCGAGGGCCTACCACTGAGAAAGCACGACTTCGCCCGGTGGTGGTGCGAACATGAGGAACACAGAAGAGACCCTGTTCAACTGATCTGAGGGAGCGAGTACCCCGAGCACCAAGGGTGGGGCTGCAAAGTTCGATCAGGTAGGCAGAAGCGAGGCCTGGCAGGCATCCAGACTAGGGCAGCTATATAGCCTGTGTTCCTGTATAGCCATGATTCCTACATACATGTAACCAGGGGCTGGCAGTCGGAGATACGAGGCCGATAACCTTCTTACCGAGTGTTGCATAATAGAAACTGGTTGTTTGTCTTGGTCACAAGTGGCTGAGTTACTTGTAGACTTCGCCAACATGTTTGAGCTGATCGAGCGAGTGAACAGAAAGTGATTAAGTAAGCAGTAGAATGTTTGCGTGATCAGGTCAAATAAAAATGACCAACAAAATTTATTAATTTAACTGCTTCAGACAGGAATTGATTCTTGATTTGTAAACTCCAAAGAGTACATGTGTGTTTGTTAAGTTTTAAGCCTACTTGATATAGAATGCTGATTCTTTCTGTTTCAACAATTTGTCAATCCATACACTAATTTCACGTTTTCAACCCAATGATTTTTAATTGCAAAACTGCAGTAAAGTACCGTACTTTTTCTAGAGGAGGTGTTCAGCTGACTGTAATCGGGCAGAACATGAACACCGTTCAATATCCGACCATGACAGTCACGACAGTCGTTTATAACAGCACCTTGAATGAAACGTTCTCGTCAATTCTTTCGGAAGTACGCCAAATTACTGATCAATATTTCCAATAAATTCTTTTTGCATATAGAATAAATGTCATGTGTGTTATTATAATCTGATCTCATTTGTTAGAATGTAAATCCCTGATGGGATGGTATCCAAAAGTGTTCCGATGGTATGATGCAAAACAATGCGTCATGTTCAGTTAGTCAACTCAAGTCACTAGAACTCAATTTATCTGGTAGAGATGCGAGAGATGCAATAAAGCGAGTTATCAGTCTAGCAGCTAACTGTTTTAAGTACTGACTGAAGAGAAGATAGGCGAACCTTAGGAAGACCAATGTGAAGGAGATTGCTTCTCTCGCATCTCTACCTTTATGTTTGATGAACTTCATTGACTCCCTCTCCATGCTCGCATACAATTTAAAATTCTCATTCTAATCTTCAAGGCTCAGAGGGGTCTTGCCTTAAAATACCCGGTTGACGTAATACTTTTGCCTCATTTAGCTTCCTCCGTCCACTTCACTCGTCCATTAAACTAGACCTCTTGGTTCCTGGAACTAGAACAGCTATGGCTCAGTCTCGATCCTTTGCTTCAATTGGGCCCTCTCTCTGGAATGCGCTTTCTTCATCTGTTTACCCTAAAATTCCAATTGGCAGTTTCTCATCCTCCTTCGCTTTTCTCAAAACCTACTTCTTCTCGCGGGGACTTGCGCACTGGCGGCGCTTCTGAGCGGCTCACCCTACTAGAGGCGCTCTACAAATGCTTAAATATAATACAATACAATACAGCACAATACAAATGACAATGGAATAATACAGGTTACGTTGGCACGGTCTTATTTGACGATAGAAGAAACCGGCTTCTATGCCAACATTCTTGAGCGCCAATCAGTTTAACTAAACAGAAGAGCTTCACACAATATATCATAAACAATAATTTTGCATAACAAATAGAAAATGCTAGATATTGTAAGCGCGTCAAGAACGCGTTCAATTTAACAAGCGCTTGGTGTCAATTTGGAATTAATGAGAACATTGGAACTTAACTCTAAACAAAAGAAGACCGACTGTTGGAGGCATAAGACCTTTGGCCAAAAATCCAGATATAGGCCTATTTATACGAACAGGTTTTGAAAGAAGAACTAAATTCCCACTAGCTAAGTGATGTCATTTTTATTTGTTCTTAAAATTGCAGATTTGTTCTCCAAAGAATACCACCGAGATGACATGTCTTTTCCCTCCAGGAGCTGTTCCGCAAGCCTTTATCAACAGCACCAGTATGAGGAAAGTCACAGCAAGTCAAACTGAAGCCCTACTTGGGCTTCATAATCCTCATCGAAACCGAAGACAGAAAAGATCACCTGTGGCAAACTTCACAAATACTGATAATAGCACTTGCGGAATATACCTTGGTTTTATCTTGGATGAGCTGCCAACATATGAAAACATCAGCAAATCTGTTCCGCACGTCACGTTTGCCGTCACGACTACGTTACCGCTTATCATGCCAACGGAAGACGTACATGAGTACAATCCAAACGTTGACGATCTCATTTCGATCAAGGTAATCATCACTCAAATCATTTATAGCTTACAAAAGAAAGTCTCATAAGTAATTATCAGACGAAGTGTAAAGTTGTAAATGTCCTTAGTTGAAAGCTGTGAAATTTACGCATGATTTTTATCTGATTGCGTGTTGTAAGCTATCATTTAACTATAATTATAACATCCCTGTGCAAATATATATTATTTTATATATATATGTTTTGTCTAGTGTGAATGATTAGTGAACGCCAAACATTCATACTTATTAAATCTTACGTGAAGTATCATCTGTTTCAAATTGCCTATCCTATGCATTCTGATTATTTACTTAGATAATAATTAGATGATGCAATCGATTGATTCTTTTCCATCGTGATAACTACACTGATTCTGTAGTATAGAGAAATCTTTAGACCTACATTGAATGCAACATTAGATGGATTAGTAAGTTTCAGAAAAGTTCAGAAGCATGTTTGTTCTTCTTGCCTTCGATGAACGGTTCAACCGACCGGCGATTGGTGGACAGTATGACCATTCCAATTCATTCCACAAAATGAATCGAAAGCATCGAGTCATTTACAAATTACATACTAACGTTCATTCGAAATTGTTCACGTTGTTAAGTCAGATTGAATTATGGCGCTAGCCGAATTGCTGAAAGCAGCTTTTCCAAATAAATAAACCCACCAGTATAAATGTGATATTTTGCTAACAGTTAAACTCAGAATTCCTCAGTCAAGATCAAATCTCTAATAAGAAGTGCAAGACATTCGAGATACCTGTAAGTTTAAGTATGTAGTTATGGAATACGCATGTACATGTATGTCGATCCACGCATGTACATGTGTATGTATGTAGGTCTATGTGGGTATAATATACACACATAGACCTACATACATACACATGTATATGTGTATATACACATAATATTATGTGTATGTACGTTTGTATATAGATATGTATATAGATGCATATAAGAATTTGAGCATGTGTGATATTTTGCAACTAACATAATATGTCTAAACAAAAGCCTATTTTAAAATCTTTCATCAACTGCTTGGATTCTTTAACATTGCGCGCATAATCACTGCTTGAAAAATATAACCAATTATTGCGGCAGAACAGAGTCGTGTACAGTTTATCTTTATGTTTACTGCGATCAAGGGTCAACATTTTTTGTCCGGATGTTCCCTCGAAGACTACACTGTAGGCGTTGGAAATGAAACCTGCGTCGTCTACAATCGGACGGACAACGAGTTGCGATGTCTTCCACCAAAGCAAACGCCATCTGCCGGCAATTATGACCGAAACTGTGTAAATGATAAAGGGGCGCTGGCAGTCATGGTGAGTCATGAGCTGAAATTCAAATGACGTCATCATTATTGACGACGACAATGTGTTCTAAAGTCAATGTTCAGAGAATTTTGGTGGTGACTATCTTCCTCGTAGAAGATGTATTTAGTGCATGAGGTCCAGATGCATGATATGGTGGCGAATTCTGCGATGATTGAGGCATTCATCAGTTACCTGGCCAAATGGAAAGTATTTCTTCTTAAAGTGATCTTGATGCCATTAATAAAACTCTAACCCTCTGCTCCATTGTATGATCCGTTGCGATCCTGTCATCGCAGCTAGATAGCATGCAGATCAAAATTGCCACTTTGCTGATTGGTGTAAATTAAAGTCATCATGTTGCATATAAATCAAATCATATTTTAAACACCAAAATTAAGACTAAAGATATTGCTTTAATAAGCAAAGCCTAAACTAGATGCGATCCTCTCTTAACTTTCCGTTGATATCTGTTGCACAGGTGCATATAAGCACGCAACTATACTTCGCTTACTGTCTTCGTTATACACACTCAAAGATCAATGAAAGCAACACAGCTCTGATCATCGGATTGAGCGTTGCCGCTGCCGTTCTAGTCCTTGCGATCATATGTCTTGTCGTCGCCATTTCAGTCGCAAAGAAGCGAAGAAAGGATAAAGAGAAGCGTCGAATGAAAGTCTTAGACTACGGCAAGATTGTGACGGAAGGAGAAAGCAGCGGAACTCAGCTTCCCATGGAAGTCTTAAAAGACGAAGACATTGAAGTTCAAGAACTGACAAATAACGAATACCTAATGGTCATCGAAAACAGTGCAGTCGACAATTCTGTTTCTCATGAGTCAAGCCCAGAGTATCTAACACTTATTCCTTCTTACGAAACGGATGGGAAGACCTTTGGAGCCAAGACATCTGATAGAGACAGTCTTGGACATTTGACCGGGCACCAACCATGGGAGCAAATCAATGAGGTTGGAATTGAGAACTATCAATATGAACCAGATGATCCGGCTCTAAACTTTAGACTGACGCATCTCTCGTTCCAAGAAGGGGTCTTCGAAATTCCGAGGCAAAAAAATTGAAGGAGGTGATCAACAACCACTATGAAATATCACGACACTCATAGAAAGAAAGAATATTTCTAGGATATTGGATCAATTAGAACCTCACGTTCATCGACACGTAAATAAAACTTATGACACCACAGACATGAAATTTCATATGTTAATAATATGATTTCCTCTGACGGATATGGTCTTCGCAGCTGTGACATCCAGCCAGACATTTTCTCGCCTACTTTGAAGAGGTTCACATGAATAATAATATAGGTAATACATTGGGTCATTGTGTTAGAGTGATACGCTTTCTTAACCTTAATTGATCCAAGTTCATTTTATTGTTGAACACTTAGCGATCTCCTGCTTGAGTAGTAGTGTCTTGCTGCTTGATGTCAGTAGGCCATTGGTATGTGTATACACGAATTTATGCATACATACACACGTACATATGCACATTCATATGAAATGCATGTTTAATGCATATATAATACATTCATGAATGCACACGTACTAACTTACTTGAGCACTCATATGTGCGTGCGTGATGCATATGAAGCATTTTAAAGTCATTTTAATGTACTATTACTTAGGCAGAGTATTGTTAGGCTATGAGAACAGCTGAAGTTGGTATCGTTCTCATCAGTAATTGCGCTACTTTGAATTCCTCGGTCATTCTCTTCCTTGTTACGGAACTGCTTGTTGGTCCACTTTATTCTTTAGTAATATACTGCCTAGTATTGAGAGAGCGCCTAAGTTGTTAAGTGGCGCCTTTACAAAAGATCGATTACAGTTACAGTTTAGAAGCCAGGTTATGTAGGGTATTCAAGTTGAATGTGACAAGTCATGGGTTAAGATCTCAATGATATATATATATACATATATACATTAATCTTCGTTTAATTTCAAACTGACAAGCCGCAGTGTGATTACAAGATCAGTACGGCCTATGAACAAATTATGACAAATTATTACAGAATTCGCATATATTTGTCGGTAGCCATGCAATACTCTATTACATAATACATTTAGCGAAAGATTGACTATTCAACCTTAGGGAAAGTGGGAATAGAACTCGCTTCCTCTGCTCTGCACGCCAGTCTCGTATCTTTTACTCTACGGATCACAACGAAAAAATTTATGATTACCAATGCCCGCTGATGATTCTGATCAATTGTTATTATCATCAAAGTACCATTTTACACACTGACACAATTACTAGGATCTAGATTTTGGAGAAACTTCAACGTCACTGTTGTTGAGAGCATGTAAGGACACGATACAGAAACTCTAAGTTCAATATAATATTCTAAATAACACAAATTGCTGCCGGTCACCAGTTTCTTATGTAAATTCCAGCAAAAATATGTACAAAAGATTTCTCACATTATTATTATTGTTATTATTATTATTATTATTATTATTATTATTATTATTATTACTGTAATTATATTATCACAATCATCATCATCGTGATAATAATGGACCTGACACATAGAGTCTGTCTCACTTGTATCGTCCTGTACCTGGTCAACCTATTCCTGACAATAGTGTGCCCGAAGCGGATTTCCCCGATCATACTAGAAGGAAGACTCCTAACACTGCGGAGCTTTAAACAGTAGGACTGCGTCTAATAGTAATTGGTTAATAGCCAAACGTAAACTAACAGCTGAAAACAGACTCCTGCGCAATACCTGCAGGTCGGAGTGGGTGTGCAAAGAGGAGCGGAAACTGCCGTCCATGGGACCGGGAGGATCCGTGGAGGATGCGGCCACTCGGATAGGACAGACTTCTCTTCGAAGTCGGTCCACAGAAAAGCGACCCCATATGAGACGGTCGATGTCTTACCGGTCACTGCTGCATATCTTTCAGAAGCAAACGTCGCCTTTTACGTTCTGCTGCCTCGATAACTTATCCCTCTAAGGTAGAACGGTCATCGTTGCTGGAACAAGAGAGGTGAATAATTGGAATACTAATTACCTATACTCAAATTGGCACTCATCAAACACGCAAGCAAACGAACTGAGCATCCGGTCCTTCAACAATCTGTCACCGTCGCCGTCGACGACGCCACTGTCACCTGAGGAAGCTTTAGCAATAGACCTCGAATCTAGAGGCTCGAAGTTGGAGATGACGATCTCAGACTGGAAAATATTGCCAAAAACGATGAGATTGTGCTCCTAAGGAGCTCATGTGGCTATCAGCAGTTGATGCATACATTAAGATGAAGCCCCTGCAGGAGATATTTACTGCTGAAAAGATATGACGAACTACAAAGAAGTAAGTAAGTGTATCACTAACTCAACCACTGCACACTGCCCATTGATGTACACGTGGTTCCGTTTGCGGTGTTTGTTTTAGGTTATTGAATACCGGTTTCATTATATCGTATATTATCGTATGAAACATTTATGAAACTGTGTCCGTGAATCTTTCCTTCCCAGCGGACGATTTTCTACTGATGCATGCCACTAAATTGGACAACTTACGGGATTCCACAGTTGGTTCACCACGTCCCCCATACAGATCATCTGAGTCGGATATCAAGGACTTTCTTCCTATCCTCGAATCGCAACTGAGTCAGATCTAGATCTTCTATCTAGACCTACTTCTAATTTAATAGCACTTGAACCTGACACTTCCTCCGTTTGTTTTCGTAGATGTTCTAGATGACAATAATATGCTCTACTTATTTTAGGGGACTCTTACGGAAGGCATCATTCCAGCATCTCCGGTGTCTGTCATTATAACATCCAACTCTTAAGAAGCCGACCATAGATCTCGGCTTCCATAAAAATTATCACCTTATCGCAAAATCTTACCTTACCCTCAAAGACTTTAGAGCGACTTGTTTTTCTACAACGCCCTCCTTATCTCTGTCGATTAACAATTAGGCTTATTGTGCTCTTTTCAAGATGCACTTGTGACACTTGTTGAACTCTTGCATGACTTAAGACAGTGATGAGCAATTACGAATGGTTCTAGCCATTTACGACACACAGGCCTAGACCCAGAGTTCTAACTGACCCACTGATCATTGGTTAATTACGGACGAACAAATCACAAACTGATTGTTTGTTTTCGTGACAAGTGGCTGGGTTACTTTAAGACTCGCCTGCATTTTTTTACTGATTGTGCGAATGAACAGGAAGTAAATAATTATGTAAGCAATGAAACGCACACCTATATGAAATGCACAGGTAAAATTTGAAAGCAGAATCAACGGCTGATCGTGCATCCTGGGTAAAGTAGACGCACCAGTGAAACAAGTCTGCATAACGGAAGAACAGGGAATGCTAGGTCGCCCTCCACTCCGATTTGAGGCTTAGAGGCTTTGGGCGACATTCATCGACATCATTGGCGCTCGTAGGAGCCCTTGGCGCCGCTCAACTTAATAGCTCTTCATATAGGATGCCTCCCTCTAAACCATCACAGTCTAGGCTCTCTCAATCCACGAGGTTACAGCTGGACATACATCAACGGTCTCTCTGCCTATGACGTGTGTCCTTGTCACCCTTGGCCCGGTCACCAAATAGGAATTGGAACGATTGATCCTGGATTCATCACTGAAGAGCTGCGACCTGGATGATAACCTATCAGTCCCCACGAACGAGCTTATTGGTGCTATTCTGCTCTACCTCCGAGTATTCTTTAACCGTTCCCTGTATGAGGACATTCGTCCTCGCAGAAGAGGCCATTCTTTGGTCCTGTACTTAAGACAGCAAGCCCATCGAGAGGGGACAGAGGCAGACGACCAGAGGCCCATATTAAACTTAGGAATAAAATGCTAATCAATATTTCTGACAATTATAATCAGTTCAAACTTCATCATTCTGAATATTACTATTAAAAAATTGTCTTGTGGGATAGGCCCACTCCCATCTAAGAGGCCCGTCACTGCTCGACCCAAGGACCGTAATTCCAGTGCCAGTGGGTCCGGACTTTCTCTGCACAGAGGGCAGGCATTTTTGTCTGCTGGTATTTAAGTACGACTATCTGAATCTACCAACTTTCGTCCCTCTGCAAATGCATTTTTTCTGTTTATGGTCATTAAGATGATTGTTGCAATAGCATTCTTTTACAGAAGACCCTGCTGGCGATGGGTCCCTGTACAATCTGGCCTCCCAAAGGTCTCAAAATCCTATGCCGATGACCCTCAAGCGTAGTCCATAAATATATTCACTTCTTGGTGATGCAGGCAGACGCTGCTGTCGAAGCGATAGTTCGGTCCATGGGGACCCTGTAGGCACCGAAATCCTATATGGTGGATCAGCCATTTTGCAGAGGTATGTCTTAAGGGGTCGTCCATAAATGATGTCACGCACCTAGGAGTCCCACATCTGTGACGATTTGTGAAGAAGGGGAGAGGTGTTAAAGAAATGTGGCGACACATCAACCACCATCAAAATGCGATAATTTCACTCAGTTAAACAAGTCACACTTAATTAACAATAATTGTTGACCCAATTTGACAACACTTATTATGATTATTGCATTTTTACTTGTTTACTGTTTACCTTTTACGTTCAGTGTTGATTATACTGCCCAAACGCACAGGTTACAGAGAGTCACTGCACGCCGACAATGTTGTCGCAGGCGAAGAACATTATTAGAGAGTGTAGTTTGGAAAGACGAAGAAGGGCTGGATCAAAATGTAATATCCATTCCACAGGATGAAGGGATCCAAGCCCTCCCTATCTATTCCAAGAAGGAGCATTTGCTTCGCCGTGGGAGAATGGAAAAGCATAAAGTTTCAATTGTTTGGAGTTATCGCTTTTAAACATTCACGATAATTATTGTTACGGTTTTACCAGAACTTTTTCATTTTTTGTGTAATGCATAACGGTTGCGATAATTAGGCCTATACCTTATCCGTTTGTCTTCGTTATACGAAAGCCTATAGTTTCAAGTATTTTTATATCTATAAATTAATTACTTTATTTGATAATTATAAGAAAATGTGCACATAACAATCTGGACATCTGGTTTTATCAGAGGGTGCAGAGCTTTGTGATTTCATACTTGAAATGGGGTTGACTTTTGTGATGACATATGACGAGGGGAGGGAGTCAAATATCGTCCTAAATTGCATGACGTCATTTATGGACAATGTTGTCATATGTCATCACAAAAGTCAACCCCATTTCAAGTATGAAATCACAAAGCTCTGCACCCTCTGATAAAACCAGATGCCCAGATTGTTATGTGCACATAACTTATTGAATTTGTTTAGGCCTAATTAAATTTGGACAATGTTATGTGCACAATGAAATAAAACTATCAATACTCTGTTTTAATTATTATAGGGCCTACGTGACACGTGTAGGCCTATATGGACGACTTTAGGGAATCGTGGTTAGCCACAGATCGTTGTCTTATAAATCGTGAATCTCATATTAAAAATACTACTGCACTGAACAGAGTTTACGCGGTTGTAAAGATTTAAGCACGGGGTTTGTATGTTCACATTTGACGAATTGACGATGGGTGTTTGAGGTATCTGAACTATAAACTATTATCCGTAAAGACTCATTAGCGGAACGCTTGTCGATAAGAAATTTCTGCAACACGTGTTTCTCCTTATTTCTAAACTGACGTTAATGTCTTCAGCACACAGTTATCTACTTTAACTTCCGATATTATGAAATGCTCAGTTTAGAATTGTCAGGACCGCCGAGGTATTTCATAATTTACGCAGCCATTATTTAACATGCATATGCAAGTCAGGTCCGTTTGTCATGGGTCAATAATATTATTCCGATCGCGGATGGCTTCAAGTCAAACCGAATAAAAGTTAAGTTAAATTAAATCAAAGCAAATGGTCAACATTTAAATTCCAAAATGTTGACATTATTAGATTTGACATAATAATAGATGCATTTACAATCGCATCATCAGGCGCCTTAGTTAAAAATGTTAAGATAGAGCTAACATTAGGGCCTAATCTACAAAGAGGCGGAGGCCAATCAATTCAAATATTTGCGCGAGGCTCGCGTTAGTTAAGAGAGACGCGATCGCGGCGCACCAACTCAGTTATAAATTAAATCCCAGCTTTGTTGGGCTGTAAGGCTAGTAGGCCTAAGTTATAAATTGATGTACGTTAGCGCGGATCCAGCCAGCATTTTCACCAGTAATTATTATTCACTCGATTGCGCAGCGCACAGTTCCCTGCTTTATGTCCGGTTACTCCCCTCTGTGCATATATACCAATGTCCAAGTGTGACGCTCTTGAACTGCAATCTTACAGCTTCTACGAAAGTTTTTATCACGCGATAACGTACGGAGCGACAATGAGATATTGAGGTCGATACGTGTATTGTGAATGCTGGTGAAGACACGTATCTTCAAGATTGCTACTCTTCAAGTTATTTTGTACAATAGAGTGAGAAATTCTGAATTAAATACACATAAGTATAATTATGTGAGATGATTTATATTTATCGACATGTGTATAAAAGTGCTTTAAATAATGAATTCGTAACGTGTAAGCCAAATAGCAGCGTTTTAAAGGTTGAAAGAATAAAATCTAACGCCTAAGGTACAATAATGAACATTTTGGAATCGCAGCGTCTTGCGTCAACGATACCATGTAGGAATAGTTCTTTTAGTTGTAAAAACAGGACTTCTAGTTGTCAGAACAGAAATTGCAGTTGTAGTTGTACTTATATATATTCTAGCAGTAGTTGGACGGACTGATGCTGTGATTATAATAATTGCCACCAAAAGGTTTTGAATAATTGTACCGGTATACTCGCAACAACTTCTATATTTCAAAAATAAAATTGGGGAAAGCCTATTTAGGCCTCTCATTGTTTCCGACAAACTGTGACGCTTCAGTAGCTCTCAAACTAACATTGTGTTAACTATATGACCGTTTGCTTCATATATAGAATCACCAAAAAGACAAAGTTTGCGACTGTTGGTGTCGGCTATTGTGTTGGTGTGTTCTGCCGAGTCCCCATAAACATGAAACTTCGTATGTTGAAGTCATGATTCACTCTTACTCGCAGCTGTGAAATCGTTTATTTTGCAGAGGTGCCACTTCAATTAATATAGGCAATTCTTTGCGCCATTGCGTCAGAGCGACACGCTTTCTTAGCCTTAATTGATCCAAGTCCATTTTATTGTTTACACACTTAGCGATTTCATACTCGATTAGACGTGTCTTGTTGTTTGCTTTTAACACGCTATTGGAACACACCCATGCATGCAAACGTAGGCTACTTATGTGCACTTACATAACATGTGATGCATGCATGATGAATACATAATACATTCATGCCTATAAACAAAAGAACACACGTAGGCCTACTCATTAGCACACATATACATGTACATACATGTGCGACTCTGGATCCACAGGATCTGATCCAATGAAACAAACGGTCATTTATTTTGCTATAGTTTACACAATATTATCGGGTCGAGTGCTACTGAAGCGTCACAACACAACTGGTAGGGAACAATGATAAGCCTAAAATTTTATGGGCTTTCCTCAATTTGATTTTTTAAATATATATAAGTTGTTGAGAGTGTAAAATTTTTCATATAGACCGGGTCTATATTCCAACGAAACTTCTTTTTTTTTAACTAGCCTACATACCAATTTGAGACAAGTGGAGCTACATGTATGTAAGAAAGGTAATTCTGTTCATGAAGTCTAAACACTTGAAGTTTTTTTTTACCGTGGCTGTGATCCCCTACAAATCTAAGTCAATTTTTATGAACACGTGCCTTAATGAACACATTACATGTACCTAAAATTAAAAAAATTACAGTATGAAAATTCTTCTCTGGTAAAGAATTAGGTCTGTTAGAAAACTGGTCATGTGAAGAAGATAAGCTCAGGTGAGCTCATTATGCCCTTTTCCAGGACAAAATAATGAAACTTAATTAGAAAGTTAATTAAAATTTAACTAATATACTCACCCCAATCAATCAATGTCTGTGTAAAATTAGACATTTTGTACATCTGTTCCATTTTTAGTTGCGTTTAATAATTATGCCGTATGGAGTTGAAGTTTTGCAAAATTTCAATCATAGATGAAAAAATGGAGAAATTGGTATAAAAAAGCGATAAAACACCGTTTTTCAGATTTTCAGACAAAATGCAAAACGGGAAAAATGAGAAAACATCTTTTTTTGATTTTTTAAATATATATAAGTTGTTGCGAGTGTAAAATTAAAGTAAAATTAAAGGTTAAATAATTTGACTTTGTAACCTCATTTCAAATACACAACAACGTTAACACGATTTATTTTAATTGGCAAACAGCACAACTTTCTTAGCAAGCACTAAATAACAGTCATCGACCACAATTTTTCAGATTTTTATCAGTTTGGTTTTAAAAGAAATTGAGGAATAAAAATACTGAAATTATGAAATCTATTCAAATTTATGGGCCGCTAAGACAAGCGCAGGAATGGCAGCCAATGTAACAACGTTGATCGCCTTCACAGTGCATAGACTAGGCCGCGCCAGACAACTATGTTCCCGACTAAGAACACACTTAAACGGAGAACAGGAAAGCCTCCAGTTGGTGGGGTCGGCAAAGCTCCTGAAATGGGCCATGACAACGTTGACCCGTTTTAACAGTCAACGCAGTCTGCCTGCACGCAGCTATACCAGGCCAACCAGATAACGCGGAAGCGCATATAGAGGCCATTTGGACAAAGTACATTTTTACACAATAACATCAGAAGGTAAATCAATAAATGAAATTACATAAAAATAAAAAACGAAATAACGAGACAATAAATAAAAAACCAAAATAACGATAGTTTTTCAAAAAAAATTAAATAACAAAAAAACGTTTTTTACATCAATGATTTCAGTCTGTGCTTCAATCACAAAAGCATAGAAACGTTGTACATTTTTGTAGTCCATTTGATGCAACTTTTGAGAATATTGTGAAATGAAGTATCAAGATCACGACCCGATCTAATTCACTGTGTATAGGAATAGTGTTGGTTCCCGAGTGGAGTACATTTTAACGTAGGCCCTAATTTCATACACATATGAGGCTCACCTATGAACGCGTTTCTCTGAAATTCAAATTTCCATATTTGTGAAGGGTTCTCAGATGCAGTCAAAATTACTTATTGGCCTAGAAATTGCGATGAATAAAATCCAGTTCAGACAATTACACAATAGTGTAATTAAAATTATTGCAAATAAGCATGTGTACGAGTTGATAGTCGCCCAGATATCGGGAAGATCTACCAATGGCTGGAGTAAACGACTCCGTATAGTTGAGTCCTTACATTAGTCGAGTGCAGGAAGCCAAAGGAATTTCGTGTCAGCCGACTACAGGCCAACGAACGCTCATAGGCACTATGACTAATGCCAATACATACACCAGATTATTTGTTTGCTACGGTTCACACTTCACATGCTCGAAACATCTCTTTACACCATCAACATAACATCTCAGACAATAATCTGATAATGATAACGATGATAATGATAACAATAATAATCTCAGACAAGATATTATCTTGTCTGAGCGTAAGGCTTACTGTCGGTTGTCCATTGATTATGGCCTATCGCTACGAACTAACATTTACTGCAATGATCGTTTCATTCTGTTTCTCTAAACATAACTAAGCCTAGCAATGTGACTAAAATTTACAAATTGCAAAGCCTTGTTCAAGAAAATACACCGGCAAATAAAAAATTTAGGCTAATGTGATTTAGCAATCTTAGGCCTCTACGCTCTGTACATATTTTTCCTATAGGAAACTGTCATGTCGAATGTTTCATTCAGTTGCTTAACTAAATCTATAAATTACAAGCCATTCACCATGTGACAAAAAGAGAGTTAGATCAAATGCAATGCATTTAATACGAAATTATACTCATGAATGTCTAAGACCGGCAAAACCTTTAATACTATTAATTAAGAACAATTTATGTTAACAATCTTCGCGCCTTTATATTGTTCAACGTTTAGTGAATTTGCCAGAGTATTATTAGTGTAACCATGCAATAAAACGTTCAAATTTTACGTCCTACATTAAAAATGTGTGTTTGTAATTTCATAACTTACTATTAAGCCTACCGTTATTATTACACATTCATTAAGCACCACCATCTAATGACAGCTGAGCAATAATTGTATATGAAGGACTTGCTCAAGGAGTACCCACGCAGTAGGCAAGCTCTTCAGGAAGTACCCTCTGATTTAAAACTTAAGCGCTCTAAATGACCCTATATGCATCGAGAAACAAATTAGAATAAGGTCCCTGCGCTGCACTGTTCATAAAGTTTACGAAAAGGAATGAAGGTCTTGACAACAACCATAGGCAATAGGCAGAGGAGGTACATCCCGGCAATCTGGCGAGATCCTTAGCCAGCGGTGGCTAAGGTGCTCGTTTGAATGGACACAAAGCCACTAGAGGTCCCTGTAGGCCAAAAGACTATATTAGTCCAAAATACAACTCTAAAATAGGCCTATAGTCACGATCGACTTCCCTATTAGTTTACATGTGTGCCTTATTGCTTAATTGTGGGAGCTAATCGGCCTATATAGCTTACTTTGCTCTTCTTCGGTAGGCCTGTAGGCTGAGTGCGTCTAGTCGGCTCCTCTTGATAACACGGATTGATACGTACAGTAAAGAATTCGCCTAAAGTCTAATTAAGCGACTTCTATAGGTTGCATTCTACAATGAAAGTACACGTGAATGAGCACAGCAAATTTGAAGTGAAATTTACGAACTGGAAATTTCCCAGTAGATTGTGGTCTTTGTGATTGTGGAAAACGTTTCCCAGATTCCCAATTCCTTTAAACTGCAGAAGGGTTATTGACTGAGAATAGTTTGCGACAAATAAACCACACGCAAAATCGTCCTCAATATATAGTGAATCGACGCGTAACAGTATTAGTCTATATCTCATTTTTTTAATCTTGAGCTTTTACCGTAGACGTGATAAATGAGCATCTTCATGAGGTCCGGATACAAGCAACGACGTGATTAAAAGGTCACTTCTAAGACATACTTAATAACCAGAGAGGGAGGAATGTCGGTGACATACACAAATTCTCAAGCGGCATATATATAAATATATATATATATCATGTGCGTGTTTCGATGAAAATGGAAACCGGCGTTTGCGACCCAAATATAACTCTGCGTCAAGTACCTCAACCTCCTTCACTGATACTGCTGTCAAGAAGTAGACAATCCTCTTATACAATCATGCCTCAGTGTTTGCTAATCGTCTCAGATGCTCCATGTGGGCCTGCTAGGCATGCAAAGTTCATAAGAATGCATCTGCCATAGTCGCATAATGAATTTTCCAATGAACTTAAGATGTAAATCAGAGGATACTTCCCTGAATAGTTTGCCTATTGCGTGGGTACCCCTTGAGCAAGTCCTTCATACACAATTATTTCTCAGCTGTCATTAGATAGAAGCGCTTTACGGATGTGTAGTAATAACGGCAGGCCTAATAGTAACTTACGAAATTAGAAACACACATTTGTAATGCAGAGTCTGCAGTTTGAACGTTTTTGTTTCATGATGACACTGGCAAATTCACTTAGCAATGAATTACAAAGCGCAAAGGTGGTTAGCATAAATTGTTCTTAATTAATAATATCAAAGGTTTTCTGATCTTAGACATTCATGAGTATAAGTTCGTATTAAATGCACTTCATTTTATCTCACTACCGTCTTGCCACATGGTGAATTGCATGCAAATTCATTCATAATATTGTAAACCCTAAACTTCTAAAGCGCCATTAAAATGCTAAGCACTTAGCACCAGCTAAATTCATGAGCGTTGTGTCAAGTCAGATGAGTTGTGCAAAGAGAAGTCAGATGTAGGGCCTAGTCCGGTTACCAGAGGGTCTGCAGAGGGGCATAAGGCACCCCATATACTGACAGTTAATCAAAGGTCCATTAGGGTACTCCCAATAGATGAACAAAATACAGAAATCGATGCGTCAAGCTCAGGTATGGAAAAATTAAATACATACATAGGGCCTACATGCGTACATGCTTGCATACATAAGTAAGTACGGAAGTATTTATATCTTCAGACAAGTAATTTCGTATATATTATACATACATGTATGTGCAAAATTCACACTCACGCACACATTCTTTTTGGCGAATACATAGGTCTACTCCAAACAGGACCATGCTTGCTGAGCAGAGCTCCATTTGGTTGTTTCTTGGGTCTTTGATTTACTGTAGTCGTTTCAGCTGAACGACACGCTGTGATAACAGTGATCATTAGCCCCTCATCTAGACTTGGGACTGGCATTGCCAGAGAGCAAGCGGTGACGGAGCATACTTTGGCATACTTTATTGTCCTGACGGGTGTGCCATCATGGGTCTTTGATCAGCTGATAGTAACTGATGGTGTACTCGAGTGTTCTGAATTGCTGTTCTATTTAATCCTTGAATCACTGAGAGCAAATGGTATGCTTCATTGTTCTGAATGGGTGTGTCCTCTTTGATCGTTGAATGACTGATAGCAAGGTGTACCTTATCGTCGGCTATTGAAATATATTATATGACAAGGACAAGTAGTTTCAGCTATCAGTGTAGATGTTTCTTCAGTCACGGTTTAATTGCCGTCAGGTTTATCAATCCTGAATGTAGTGAGCGAATATAGACAGCAGCTATAAGTGCCTTTCGGAAAAGCAGGTCGAAACCGCTGGCAGTTTTTCATTTAAATGTACGGATATATCAACACAGTAATTACAACAGTTATTTCGAACACGAAAGTAACAAGAAAGGAACTTAAATATTTGAACTAAAGTAATGATGTAGGCCTAGTCTGGATCAACAGACTAAGGCATCAGATTACAATTGCACATGCACATGTAATTCACGCGATTAGCAAAGATCTTCTTGGCGACCGTCTGATCTTACCGTGCGATCTTCTGACCCGAGTTGCATTTATTCTCTTTCCAGTAAGTATTGACTGTGCTGTTAAACTTATAGGTTCATCTACATATATGATTCTTTCATAATTGTCTTACTGTAATACATGGCCCTCGTGAACTTATAACTTCTATAACGCCAATATTGCAATGCACTGTACATGCTATCAAATTATGGAGCATCAGTGTCTCCAATTTATTTCCTTATCATGGCGCATTGAATTTTATGCATACGATCATGTGACAAGGAACATCGGAAAGTTCCGGTTAGGTTATGATGCATCATCGATGAACTCCAATTGTTCGGTCAGATTACCACCACAGTAAGAATCATCGAGTTTTTATCCTGCAGAGTCGTCGACATTGCCCTGGATGAGTTCGTTGCAAAAGTGTCCAAGTGTTCTACCAGTTGCATTGCAAATAAAATTCAATTATAGGCCTAATAAGATAGTTAGCCTCTGGTATAAAACTGCAATCTCTTGTTTTCGCTCTGCCATCGTTTTCTCATTTCACCTCGCTATTGTAATCTTCTTGATCTGCTAGATAATTGGCATAATTGCAAGGCACTTCCGGTGATTTGAAAAGTGTATCTCAGTTACACCAACTTTGTGGCCATGCGACCTGTGCTTCATTTGCACCTCGTTGTTTACAACAGACAGAAATAATTGTTGCCGCATGTTTATAAAAATATACTTATTTACACGCAACTATTTAAAGTACACTAAACTTAACCGTGGCCCTTGCCTCACGACGTAACTGTATTGAAAGTAATTAAGAGTTTTAGTAGTGAGCGTGCGCCGAAGGTTGCGCGCGTGCAATGGTCTTTATCCGCAGAATTGTGTTCATTTTGGCCGCAGATGTAGCATTTCTTTTAGACGCCTGTTGCGGCGGCCGAATTTTAGGCTGCAGGAAATTTATTCATGTAATACTTTGCCATTTGAACTTAGAGATCTGACGCTGCGCATATAAGACTTATAAGCTATAAGACATGCAAGATACATGACTTATTAGGCCTATTTGCTGTATAGTCTGTGGCCTTAATCTACTTGTACAACATCATCGAACAAAATATGTGTGTGATTTTCGTTCACTTTCTTACTTGAGGCACTTAACAAGTGTTTTGTACAATCGAGTGACATTCAGAGTGTTAACTGCGCGTTTTTATTTGGAATATTTTAAATAACATTGCATGAATAAAGTTTACAAAACCTAATCAATTGCGAAACTGTATAAAATGCGGTCACGAATTCTGCTACAAAAACCAGGTGCCACTGTCAGCGGGTCTGATGTACTTTACAAGTATCACCATTGAATGCTTACTAATGCTTGTTCCAATGACTGTAGTCCTACTATCGATTGCTATTATTGGTATTTAATAAATTGATTGACCTGACTTGATTTGCTCTAGCCTGTCTGCTTGAAATGCACATTTTACTTTAAATTTATTCACTTTGTGTTCCTGACCCGAACTGGAGGCTTTACATTGAACTTTCTTATACTTGAGGTCATCACATCAAGTTTAAACGCACTTGTTCTATCTTGCAACTTGCTCTCAATCGCGGAAGCTAAATGTAAGTGTTTTTATGGAAAATACAATAATTGGCCTCAAATTGACTTCTTAGACCAAATTCTTATATCTCATTGGTCTGTAATCTAAAATATTATTGTTATTATTACTATCATTATTATTTTTTGCTCGAGGCAGAAATGAACTCTGTGGCTGTGCGAAACTATTATCATTTATATTGGGTCCTCGTGCGTATAAGTAAATGAACCCGCAAAAAATTTATAATAATAATAATAACAACAACAATAGTATTAAAAGCAATAATAGTAATAATAATAATAAGAATAATAATAATAATAATAATAATAATAATAATAATAATAATAATAATAATAATAATGCTTACAACAAATGCCTGTATACACGGCATTTCCCACTCTAAAAGCGTAACAGTCTATTTTTTGGCTGCGCAATTGAATCCTGTCGTGGAGAAGCAAGGCACAGTTAAGCAGTTATGATAGCAGCAGTACGAGTGCATTTAATCTATTTGTGGCAGTATTAGAAAATATTGTATTGCAAATATTTCATATAATTTTAGCGAAAGTATCATTTCAGGTACTATAGTAATTGTTTCTTACACAGATTAGTAACCTATTACACTACACTAATTTACGAAACACACAAGTAAACATCAATATGTTTCTCACTAAACTGTTCACCTTTCGCGATAGAGATTTATGCTGAAAGCAGATGTAGGTACTCGATCTTAACAAATACAAAGAAATATTTTAGTTAATATCTTAGATGCGTTAACAGGTCAGAAAGCTTGAATGAGACGATACTTATAGGCATGGTGGAGTCGTTTTCAGTGTTTGACTTGGTCAAAGGGTAGATACACCTTTTGTGTGCTCACCTCCTTCGTTTAGACCGGGACAGACGATTAGCATAGCCTACCTTGCTCGAAAGTTGGTAGGTTTGGTTGCTGCTGTCACTTCATGTCGTGGATTGTTTTATCGACAGAGATAAGAAGTGAAGAGTAGGTAGGGCCTATAGATAGTGTAATGAAAGTCCATGGCAAACTGTCATGTCGCAAAAGACAGAACAAGAACGCCCTAGTTAGCCCCATTTCATCGTATGCATGACATTGCATGTCCATCAAATGCAAATGTCCTTCAACCATCTATTGACTATACTTGAGCAAGAGGCGCGCAATCGAAACTCCAGCAATAAGCTGTCTATGTTGTTCTCTATCAATCCAAATCAATCAAAAATACCTAACATAGCGCCCCTTCAAGACATCTACTCAGAGGTATAAGCCAACCGCTGCATTCTGTTGAATGATTCCAAGTTTATTTTAATATATAATATGACATAAGAAAAGATAACAGAACATAACACGCATGACACAACATAAAATAGCGTAGCACAGCACAACATAACATAGCATGACATGACATAGAATAACATGACATGACATAGAATAGCACAACATAACATAGCATGACATGACATAGAATAACATGACATGACATAGAATAGCGCAACAAAACATAGCATGACATGACATAGAATAACATGACATGACATAGAATAGCACAACAAAACATAGCATGACATGACATAGAATAACATGACATGACATAGAATAGCACAACATAACATAGCATGACATGACATAGATTAACATGACATGACATAGAATAGCACAACAAAACATAGCATGACATGACATAGAATAGTGTAGCACAGCACAACATAACATAGCATGACATGACATAGAATAGCATGACATGACATAGAATAGCATGGCATAACATGCATAACACAACATAACATAAAATAGCGTAGCACAGCACAACATAAATGAGCAAAACATAACATAAACATAGCACATCATAATTATAATAATATAAAATATAGAATGATATATATAGTAATGCAATGTAGTATGGTATGGTATGGCGTGGCGTAGCGCGATGTAGTGCAAAGTAGTGAAGAGTAGTGTAGTATAGTACAGTATGATGTAGTAAAGTATAGTTTATTTTAGTGGGAAGTGATGTGATATACATGTCATATAGGATGTATACAATGTATAAAATTAGTAAGATGTATTGCAATAATATGACTAGCGCTATTACAGTTTCTTCTGATCTTAAGAAGGATCCATTTCGAACAGATATTTGACAGACATATTGCATTGTATTTACAGGTCGGGCCAGCATAAATGAACCGATCTTGCATGCATATAAATCCACCAATAGTTGCAAGTTATTTATGCTTAATGTGTCAAATGATAGACATTTCACTTTAGTACAAGCTTCGAAAAATGTTGAACTGGTACTAACTTTAATTTTAAGGAAATGTTTGGAACAGTCTTAGCTGTCTTTTTTGTCGTCGTTAGTGACGCAAAATGGCGCCGTTGACAGACGATGATCGAGTTATGATCCGAGTTTTGCGAAATGATAAGATATTTAATTAATTTGAAATCATAAATGAGTTTTCGAAGAGGGGATGGAATAAAAAAATGTTTTGAATCGTCTGATATGATCAATTGCTGAAACAGGAACTTCGAGTTGTAAAACCACACGAATCGGTAGGATTCGGTACGCATAGGCGCTAACATCCGCTACGGTACATGTATCATTGCTCGTGTGTCCGAGTTAATTTGCGGTCAAGATGGTAACCTGATTACAAGCAAATCTCCCCGGAAAATTCATCGCAAAACAGGTATTTCGAGGAGCACCGTAAGACGTATTGCAAAAAGATGACCTTAATTTTAGGATATTCCGTCGACGTGATGTCCAACAGCTCTCTGACGTAAGGAACGGTTCGAAGCATGCAAGCGTCTGAAGCAGCGCAGTACTGTTCATAAAATTGAAAAGAAATGGTTTAGCGATGATAATATATTTACGGTACACACTCAGAACTACAAACACTCAAAATGATCGTGTTTATGCTCGTGTTAGCAAAAAACAAGATGTAGGCCTAACACTTGGAAGGCGCCGTAGTGCGACACAAATGACAACAATATATGGCAGCTCGTGCTGTTCCAAATATTTATTTAAAGTTGCAATTAGTACCAGTTCAACTTTTTCAAATCTAATACTAGAAGGAAATATCTTTAATTTGACATATTAAGTATAGATAACTAACAAATATTGGCGGAGTTACATGCAAGCAAAGTCGGTTCATTTATGCTGGCCCACCCTGTACATATGTCTGTAGTGCCTCTCGCAATATGCCTACAGCCGCATGAGTGGCGCTCGAGATATACATGTATGTTCGCCGCGTACGGAGTGTTCCTTGCAATAGACTGCTTGTACATCTGCATTGATGCAGGTTGTTGTTGAGATGCCGGCAAGAAATTTTACGTTCGAACGGAAATTCGATTAGAAGACTTAAGAATGAAGTAGGAAGTGCGATATCACAATTGTACTTTCAAAGATCAAGCGAAGCATGCTGCAAGCAGTTTCTAGATAAAACAAAGTTTCATATTGTCCAATCACACGACATGATCTATTGTTTAAGATGGGAGTCAAAGGTATAAGACAAATGTAACAAAACAGTTGCCAGCTAATTGCAATTGATTGGCTGATTTAGAGATAATCCAGAAGGATACTAAAAAAATCGATGAACAATTTAGTATCCTTCTGGAATGTCTCTAAATCAGCCAATCAATTGCAATTAACTGTTTTCTGTTTTATCCTTCCTCGTTTGTTGCACTTGTCTTATCTTGTCTTAACCATCCTCGATCCGAGGGTTGGTCGCTTCATGGACAAGTCTACCCCATTTCTTCCTGTCTCTCGTCTTCTTTAGTAAGTTTTCCAGTGGTCTACCGGTTCATTTTCCCACATTGTCTATCCATCGTGTCTTTGGTCTTCCTCGTTTTCTTGCTCCCGGTGTAGCGCCTTGCATGATTTCTTTTTCTAGACAGTTTCCCTCTTTTCTCATCACATGTCCAAAGTATGTTAATTTCCTCATTTTTCATCAGATTAAGTAGCTCTCGTTCCATGTCTGCTTTCTCCAATACCCACTCGTTTGTGTTTTTTTGAGTCCATGATACCCTTAGAATCTGTCTTAGAATCAACTATAATATGAAGGTCAGCGATAAGTTTAAGCTTCTTCGCAGCATTCCTGCACGCGACACATGTTGAAAGAAATGTAGGCCTACCATTAATCACATTGTAAAAATGTGTCTATTTTATAAGATGTTCTTTTTTCTTTTAGACTACACGGGATTATGTCAAATCGAAATATGCTAATTGGGCTTCTTGCTTTTGGTGAGTTGAATACTACTGAAAATAGTTGAGTAGCTTGAATTTAAGAAAATTGACTAACAACCACCTCAACATTACTAACGACAACAACAGTCGGAATCTAACAAGGCTAATCCTAGCTTAAACAATCAATTTCTTTGAAGCTTATTTAAGTAGGCCTATATGGGTATAGCAGGTACATCGCATCCGGAATTTAAAAGATCGTAATATTGGCAATAAAATTGCATTAATTAAGATTAGGCCTACTATTAGGCCTATAGGCCTATCATTTTGTTTCGCATAATATAACTTAAATATAAAATAATGCAAAGTGGCTTAAAATGGCATGAAGTGATATGATATAGCATGCGATATGAATCAATGAAACTTGATATAGCGCCTCTCCAAGAAATCTACTCAGAGATGCTCTCTACGCTAGTCTACAAGATGTTAAATGTTATTTCAATGAGTGTTAGAGCAGTTAGAAGAACAGTGCACAGTAAGCTGAAAAGAGTCACCAATAGTTGGCCCACGCACAAGCATCGAACCAACCAACGGATTCCCGTAAATAGCTAATAGATGGCATGTATGTTCAAACTCTCTGGGCCAAGTTGCGTCGAAGGGTATAGAGCGACGACTGTCGTACCGATGGTGGAAGATGACGCACGTTCGGAAATTCGTCGAGGCACGAAGAGGACATCGTCGTATTTTGGTCGGTAGAAGAAGGGTATAGAGTGACATTGTTGGTCGGTAGATTGGATAGCCATCAGTGATTATCGGTCAAGGTAGCTCCAGCGACCGCGTTAACCATCCTCCACCGAAACGAACGCTCGGCCACAGATGGCATAACGGTCGAGACACAACCGCATGCAGTCACATGGCCTATACAACTTGCGAGTAAAATGCCTCTTAAACGCACAAAATCATTGGCAAAGACGACAAATTAGTCAAGCCCGCAAACCTAGCACTAGAAAACTCCAACATGTTCGAAGTTACTAAGCAAACTCGGCATATAGATTAACACAGTGCATTACAAACATTATTTGACAATATTATAAAGTAGATGGGGCACCCGACGTTCGCCCGGGTTGAGACAGGTTTTTGGACCTGGAGAGGAGGAAGACGGCGGCCGCGGAGTTCACCAACCCCTCTACTGGTTGTTCAAGGTGTTCCCCGAGCGAACGTCGAAGGTTTCAAGTCAATAGCTGTCATTCATGACGGTGTACCACGACCGAACGGCGAAGGTTTTGAGTCAATAGCTGTAAAAGCATTCAAATGCCTACAAAGAACGTGCACACATAGATAAATACATAGTTTAAAGAAGAGTTTAACAGCAGCACCTGAGTGACTGTGCAAACGTATATCTCACAAATCGTTCATTCATTCATGACGGTATAAAAGAATATAAGGTTGGCACTCCTGGCGAATGAGAATGAAACTTTGTGAGTAGTAGTCCAGAGACATGTCTTTTGCCCTGGAGAGCCGGAAGACGGCGTCCGCGGGTTTCACGGACCCCACGACTGCGTGTCCCAGGTGTCCACCGAGCCAACCGTGAAAAACTCTAAAACTGTGCACAAGCATCGCCGGAAGGAGACACACAGACAGAGAGACAAAGTTCTCTCTTTATATATAGACATGTAGATAGTCTACAATATAATATATACGAAAACACAGTTTAAATACATAGTTTAAAGAAGAGTTTATCAGCAGTACCCAATCAGTTCCTGTCGTCAACAATAACTGTTGACGGCGTTAGGTTGAAATATGTTACACCAACTTGTATCACATTACATTTTACAACATTGCAACAGAACAGAAAATCAGGAAGAAATATGGCTATAGCCCTGCGAAGTGCAATGTAAAACTGAATGTTCAGTCTATAGCTGAAACCAAAACTCCAAAGGAAATCAACAAAAGAGGAAACTGTGATGCAAGGGCCCTCGTGAGGTTCTTGTAGGGCACTGTAGAAATGTTCATCTATAAATACAATTACAATGCAGTAATAGCGAGAGTTTGACAATGACTGTCCCAAAGTTAAATCGAATATTTAGCGAAGTCAGACACGTTTATATTAAATGCACAAAATATTAAAAAAATTATTAGAAGCTGTGAAACAAGAAAGGTATACGAGGCAACGTGAAGCAAAATAAAATTACTCCAAAAAATATAAGACATTTCAATCCAAAACAAACGCCGTATCTAAAACCACAGTGCAGAGCGATATTAAAAACGACGTTTGAAAATTATTATACCAAAATCAATCACAATCATTCATAAACAAAATGACGTATCACGTTATCAATGGCGATCAAAACGTAAAACACACTTCAAGTGCACAAACAATAAGAACCAAGACTAAGACAACGGAGATCAAAGCAAATACATTTCATTTTTTCGCAGGAGCAATGGTGGCTTTAATTCAAGCTACAACAACAGCAACACCGCATGAAGATACGACGACTGATTACGTTACAACAGTACAAACAACGCTAGAAGATACGACAACTGAGGAAGTTACAACAGTACAAACAACGCCAGAGGAAACCACGACTGAGGAAGTTACAACAGTCCAAACAACGCCAGAAGAAACCACGACTGAGGAAGTTACAACAGTACAAACAACGCCAGAGGAAACCACGACTGAGGAAGTTACAACAGTACAAACAACGCCAGAGGAAACCACGACTGAGGAAGTTACAACAGTACAAACAACGCCACAGGAAACCACGACTGAGGAAGTTACAACAGTACAAACAACGCCAGAGGAAACCACGACTGAGGAAGTTACAACAGTACAAACAACGCCAGAGGAAACCACGACTGAAGAAGTTACAACAGTACAAACAACGCCAGAGGACACAACGACTGAGGAAGTTACAACAGTCCAAACAACGCCAGAGGAAACCACGACTGAGGAAGTTACAACAGTACAAACAACGCCAGAGGAAACCACGACTGAGGAAGTTACAACAGTACAAACAACACCAGAGGAAACCACGACTGAGGAAGTTACAACAGTACAAACAACGCCAGAGGAAACCACGACTGAGGAAGTTACAACAGTACAAACAACGCCAGAGGAAACCACGACTGAGGAAGTTACAACAGTACAAACAACGCCAGAGGAAACCACGACTGAGGAAGTTACAACAGTACAAACAACGCCAGAGGAAACCACGACTGAGGAAGTTACAACAGTACAAACAACGCCAGAGGAAACCACGACTGAGGAAGTTACAACAGTACAAACAACGCCAGAGGAAACCACGACTGAGGAAGTTACAACAGTACAAACAACGTCAGAGGAAACCACGACGGAGGAAGTTACAACAGTACAAACAACGCCAGAGGACACAACGACTGAGGAAGTTACAACAGTACACACAACGCCAGAGGAAACCACGACTGAGGAAGTTACAACAGTCCAAACAACGCCAGAGGAAACCACGACTGAGGAAGTTACAACAGTACAAACAACGCCAGAAGAAACCACGACTGAGGAAGTTACAACAGTACAAACAACGCCACAGGAAACCACGACTGAGGAAGTTACAACAGTACAAACAACGCCAGAGGAAACCACGACTGAGGAAGTTACAACAGTACAAACAACGCCAGAGGAAACCACGACTGAGGAAGTTACAACAGTACAAACAACGCCAGAGGAAACCACGACTGAGGAAGTTACAACAGTACAAACAACGCCAGAGGAAACCACCACTGAAGAAGTTACAACAGTACAAACAACGCCAGAGGACACAACGACTGAGGAAGTTACAACAGTCCAAACAACGCCAGAGGAAACCACGACTGAGGAAGTTACAACAGTACAAACAACGCCAGAGGAAACCACGACTGAGGAAGTTACAACAGTACAAACAACGCCAGAGGAAACCACGACTGAGGAAGTTACAACAGTACAAACAACGTCAGAGGAAACCACGACTGAAGAAGTTACAACAGTACAAACAACGCCAGAGGACACAACGACTGAGGAAGTTACAACAGTACACACAACGCCAGAGGAAACCACGACTGAGGAAGTTACAACAGTCCAAACAACGCCAGAGGAAACCACGACAGAAGAAGTTACAACAGTACAAACAACGCCAGAGGAAACCACGACTGAGGAAGTTACAACAGTACAAACAACGCCAGAGGAAACCACGACTGAAGAAGTTACAACAGTACAAACAACGCCAGAGGACACAACGACTGAGGAAGTTACAACAGTACAAACAACGCCAGAGGAAACCACGACTGAGGAAGTTACAACAGTACAAACAACGCCAGAGGAAACCACGACTGAGGAAGTTACAACAGTACAAACAACGCCAGAGGAAACCACCACTGAAGAAGTTACAACAGTACAAACAACGCCAGAGGACACAACGACTGAGGAAGTTACAACAGTCCAAACAACGCCAGAGGAAACCACGACTGAGGAAGTTACAACAGTACAAACAACGCCAGAGGAAACCACGACTGAGGAAGTTACAACAGTCCAAACAACGCCAGAGGAAACCACGACTGAGGAAGTTACAACAGTACAAACAACGCCAGAGGAAACCACGACTGAGGAAGTTACAACAGTACAAACAACGCCAGAGGAAACCACGACTGAGGAAGTTACAACAGTACAAACAACTCCAGAGAAAACCACGACTGAGGAAGTTACAACAGTACAAACAACGTCAGAGGAAACCACGACTGAAGAAGTTACAACAGTACAAACAACGCCAGAGGACACAACGACTGAGGAAGTTACAACAGTACACACAACGCCAGAGGAAACCACGACTGAGGAAGTTACAACAGTCCAAACAACGCCAGAGGAAACCACCACTGAAGAAGTTACAACAGTACAAACAACGCCAGAGGACACAACGACTGAGGAAGTTACAACAGTCCAAACAACGCCAGAGGAAACAACGACTGAGGAAGTTACAACAGTACAAACAACGCCAGAGGAAACCACGACTGAGGAAGTTACAACAATACAAACAACGCCAGAGGAAACCACGACTGAGGAAGTTACAACAGTACAAACAACGCCAGAGGAAACCACGACTGAGGAAGTTACAACAGTACAAACAACGCCAGAGGAAACCACGACTGAGGAAGTTACAACAGTACAAACAACGCCAGAGGAAACCACGACTGAGGAAGTTACAACAGTACAAACAACGCCAGAGGAAACCACGACTGAGGAAGTTACAACAGAACAAACAACGCCAGAGGAAACCACGACTGAGGAAGTTACAACAGTACAAACAACGCCAGAGGAAACCACGACTGAGGAAGTTACAACAGTACAAACAACGCCAGAGGAAACCACGACTGAGGAAGTTACAACAGTACAAACAACGACAGAGGAAACCACGACGGAGGAAATTACAACAGTACAAACAACGCCAGAGGAAACCACGACTGAGGAAGTTACAACAGTACAAACAACGCCAGAGGAAACCACGACTGAAGAAGTTACAACAGTACAAACAACGCCAGAGGAAACCACGACTGAGGAAGTTACAACAGTACAAACAACGCCAGAGGAAACCACGACTGAGGAAGTTACAACAGCACAAACAACGCCAGAGGAAACCACGACTGAGGAAGTTACAACAGCACAAACAACGCCAGAGGAAACCACGACTGAGGAAGTTACAACAGTCCAAACAACGCCAGAGGAAACCACGACTGAGGAAGTTACAACAGTACAAACAACGCCAGAGGAAACCACGACTGAGGAAGTTACAACAGTACAAACAACGCCAGAGGAAACCACGACTGAGGAAGTTACAACAGTACAAACAACGCCAGAGGAAACCACGACTGAGGAAGTTACAACAGTACAAACAACGCCAGAGGAAACCACGACTGAGGAAGTTACAACAGTACAAACAACGCCAGAGGAAACCACGACTGAGGAAGTTACAACAGTACAAACAACGCCAGAGGAAACCACGACTGAGGAAGTTACAACAGTCCAAACAACGCCAGAGGAAACCACGACTGAGGAAGTTACAACAGTACAAACAACGCCAGAGGAAACCACGACTGAGGAAGTTACAACAGTACAAACAACGCCAGAGGAAACCACGACTGAGGAAGTTACAACAGTACAAACAACGCCACAGGAAACCACGACTGAGGAAGTTACAACAGTACAAACAACGCCAGAGGAAACCACGACTGAGGAAGTTACAACAGTACAAACAACGCCAGAGGAAACCACGACTGAGGAAGTTACAACAGTACAAACAACGACAGAGGAAACCACGACGGAGGAAATTACAACAGTACAAACAACGCCAGAGGAAACCACGACTGAGGAAGTTACAACAGTACAAACAACGCCAGAGGAAACCACGACTGAAGAAGTTACAACAGTACAAACAACGCCAGAGGAAACCACGACTGAGGAAGTTACAACAGTACAAACAACGCCAGAGGAAACCACGACTGAGGAAGTTACAACAGCACAAACAACGCCAGAGGAAACCACGACGGAGGAAATTTCAACAGTCCAAACAACGCCAGAGGAAACCACGACTGAGGAAGTTACAACAGTCCAAACAACGCCAGAGGAAACCACGACTGAGGAAGTTACAACAGTACAAACAACGCCAGAGGAAACCACGACTGAGGAAGTTACAACAGTACAAACAACGCCAGAGGAAACCACGACTGAGGAAGTTACAACAGTACAAACAACGCCAGAGGAAACCACGACTGAGGAAGTTACAACAGTACAAACAACGCCAGAGGAAACCACGACGGAGGAAGTTACAACAGTACAAACAACGCCAGAGGAAACCACGACTGAGGAAGTTACAACAGTACAAACAACGCCAGAGGAAACCACGACTGAGGAAGTTACAACAGTACAAACAACGCCAGAGGAAACCACGACTGAGGAAGTTACAACAGTACAAACAACGCCAGAGGAAACCACGACTGAGGAAGTTACAACAGTACAAACAACGCCAGAGGAAACCACGACTGAGGAAGTTACAACAGTACAAACAACGCCAGAGGAAACCACAACTGAGGAAGTTACAACAGTACAAACAACGCCAGAGGAAACCACGACTGAGGAAGTTACAACATTACAAACAACGCCAGAGGAAACCACGACTGAGGAAGTTACAACAGTACAAACAACGCCAGAGGAAACCACGACTGAGGAAGTTACAACAGTACAAACAACGCCAGAGGAAACCACGACTGAGGAAGTTACAACAGTACAAACAACGCCAGAGGAAACCACGACTGAGGAAGTTACAACATTACAAACAACGCCAGAGGAAACCACGACTGAGGAAGTTACAACAGTCCAAACAACGCCAGAGGAAACCACGACTGAGGAAGTTACAACAGTACAAACAACGCCAGAGGAAACCACGACTGAGGAAGTTACAACAGTACAAACAACGCCAGAGGAAACCACGACTGAGGAAGTTACAACAGTACAAACAACACCAGAGGAAACCACGACTGAGGAAGTTACAACAGTACAAACAACGCCAGAGGAAACCACGACTGAGGAAGTTACAACAGTACAAACAACGCCAGAGGAAACCACGACTGAGGAAGTTACAACAGTACAAACAACGCCAGAGGAAACCACGACTGAGGAAGTTACAACAGTACAAACAACGCCAGAGGAAACCACGACTGAGGAAGTTACAACAGTACAAACAACGCCAGAGGAAACCACGACTGAGGAAGTTACAACAGTACAAACAACGCCAGAGGAAACCACGACTGAGGAAGTTACAACAGTACAAACAACGCCAGAGGAAACCACGACTGAGGAAGTTACAACAGTACAAACAACGCCAGAGGCAACCACGACTGAGGAAGTTACAACAGTACAAACAACGCCAGAGGAAACCACGACGGAGGAAATTTCAACAGTCCAAACAACGCCAGAGGAAACCACGACTGAGGAAGTTACAACAGTCCAAACAACGCCAGAGGAAACCACGACTGAGGAAGTTACAACAGTACAAACAACGCCAGAGGAAACCACGACTGAGGAAGTTACAACAGTACAAACAACGCCAGAGGAAACCACGACTGAGGAAGTTACAACAGTACAAACAACGCCAGAGGAAACCACGACTGAGGAAGTTACAACAGTACAAACAACGCCAGAGGAAACCACGACTGAGGAAGTTACAACAGTACAAACAACGCCAGAGGAAACCACGACTGAGGAAGTTACAACAGTACAAACAACGCCAGAGGAAACCACGACTGAGGAAGTTACAACAGTACAAACAACGCCAGAGGAAACCACGACTGAGGAAGTTACAACAGTACAAACAACGCCAGAGGAAACCACGACTGAGGAAGTTACAACAGTACAAACAACGCCACAGGAAACCACGACTGAGGAAGTTACAACAGTACAAACAACGCCAGAGGAAACCACGACTGAGGAAGTTACAACAGTACAAACAACGCCAGAGGAAACCACGACTGAGGAAGTTACAACAGTACAAACAACGCCAGAGGAAACCACGACTGAGGAAGTTACAACATTACAAACAACGCCAGAGGCAACCACGACTGAGGAAGTTACAACAGTCCAAACAACGCCAGAGGAAACCACGACTGAGGAAGTTACAACAGTACAAACAACGCCAGAGGAAACCACGACTGAGGAAGTTACAACAGTACAAACAACGCCAGAGGAAACCACGACTGAGGAAGTTACAACAGTACAAACAACACCAGAGGAAACCACGACTGAGGAAGTTACAACAGTACAAACAACGCCAGAGGAAACCACGACTGAGGAAGTTACAACAGTACAAACAACGCCAGAGGAAACCACGACTGAGGAAGTTACAACAGTACAAACAACGCCAGAGGAAACCACGACTGAGGAAGTTACAACAGTACAAACAACGCCAGAGGAAACCACGACTGAGGAAGTTACAACAGTACAAACAACGCCAGAGGAAACCACGACTGAGGAAGTTACAACAGTACAAACAACGCCAGAGGAAACCACGACTGAGAAAGTTACAACAGTACAAACAACGCCACAGGAAACCACGACTGAGGAAGTTACAACAGTACAAACAACGCCAGAGGAAACCACGACTGAGGAAGTTACAACAGTACAAACAACGCCAGAGGAAACCACGACTGAGGAAGTTACAACAGTACAAACAACGACAGAGGAAACCACGACGGAGGAAATTACAACAGTACAAACAACGCCAGAGGAAACCACGACTGAGGAAGTTACAACAGTACAAACAACGCCAGAGGAAACCACGACTGAAGAAGTTACAACAGTACAAACAACGCCAGAGGAAACCACGACTGAGAAAGTTACAACAGTACAAACAACGCCAGAGGAAACCACGACTGAGGAAGTTACAACAGCACAAACAACGCCAGAGGAAACCACGACTGAGGAAGTTACAACAGTCCAAACAACGCCAGAGGAAACCACGACTGAGGAAGTTACAACAGTACAAACAACGCCAGAGGAAACCACGACTGAGGAAGTTACAACAGTACAAACAACGCCAGAGGAAACCACGACTGAGGAAGTTACAACAGTACAAACAACGCCAGAGGAAACCACGACTGAGGAAGTTACAACAGTACAAACAACGCCAGAGGAAACCACGACGGAGGAAGTTACAACAGTACAAACAACGCCAGAGGAAGCCACGACTGAGGAAGTTACAACAGTACAAACAACGCCAGAGGAAACCACGACTGAGGAAGTTACAACAGTCCAAACAACGCCAGAGGAAACCACGACTGAGGAAGTTACAACAGTACAAACAACGCCAGAGGAAACCACGACTGAGGAAGTTACAACAGTCCAAACAACGCCAGAGGAAACCACGACTGAGGAAGTTACAACAGTACAAACAACGCCAGAGGAAACCACGACTGAGGAAGTTACAACAGTACAAACAACGCCAGAGGAAACCACGACTGAGGAAGTTACAACAGTACAAACAACGCCAGAACAAACCACGACTGAGGAAGTTACAACAGAACAAACAACGCCAGAGGAAACCACGACTGAGGAAGTTACAACAGTACAAACAACGCCAGAGGAAACCACGACTGAGGAAGTTACAACAGTACAAACAACGCCAGAACAAACCACTACTGAGGAAGTTACAACAGTACAAACAACGCCAGAGGAAACCACGACTGAGGAAGTTACAACAGTACAAACAACGCCAGAGGAAACCACGACTGAGGAAGTTACAACAGTACAAACAACGCCAGAGGAAACCACGACTGAGGAAGTTACAACAGTACAAACAACGCCAGAGGCAACCACGACTGAGGAAGTTACAACAGTACAAACAACGCCAGAGGAAACCACGACGGAGGAAATTTCAACAGTCCAAACAACGCCAGAGGAAACCACGACTGAGGAAGTTACAACAGTCCAAACAACGCCAGAGGAAACCACGACTGAGGAAGTTACAACAGTACAAACAACGCCAGAGGAAACCACGACTGAGGAAGTTACAACAGTACAAACAACGCCAGAGGAAACCACGACTGAGGAAGTTACAACAGTACAAACAACGCCAGAGGAAACCACGACTGAGGAAGTTACAACAGTACAAACAACGCCAGAGGAAACCACGACTGAGGAAGTTACAACAGTACAAACAACGCCAGAGGAAACCACGACTGAGGACGTTACAACAGTACAAACAACGCCAGAGGAAACCACGACTGAGGAAGTTACAACAGTACAAACAACGCCAGAGGAAACCACGACTGAGGAAGTTACAACAGTACAAACAACGCCAGAGGAAACCACGACTGAGGAAGTTACAACAGTACAAACAACGCCACAGGAAACCACGACTGAGGAAGTTACAACAGTACAAACAACGCCAGAGGAAACCACGACTGAGGAAGTTACAACAGTACAAACAACGCCAGAGGAAACCACGACTGAGGAAGTTACAACAGTACAAACAACGCCAGAGGAAACCACGACTGAGGAAGTTACAACATTACAAACAACGCCAGAGGAAACCACGACTGAGGAAGTTACAACAGTCCAAACAACGCCAGAGGAAACCACGACTGAGGAAGTTACAACAGTACAAACAACGCCAGAGGAAACCACGACTGAGGAAGTTACAACAGTACAAACAACGCCAGAGGAAACCACGACTGAGGAAGTTACAACAGTACAAACAACACCAGAGGAAACCACGACTGAGGAAGTTACAACAGTACAAACAACGCCAGAGGAAACCACGACTGAGGAAGTTACAACAGTACAAACAACGCCAGAGGAAACCACGACTGAGGAAGTTACAACAGTACAAACAACGCCAGAGGAAACCACGACTGAGGAAGTTACAACAGTACAAACAACGCCAGAGGAAACCACGACTGAGGAAGTTACAACAGTACAAACAACGCCAGAGGAAACCACGACTGAGGAAGTTACAACAGTACAAACAACGCCAGAGGAAACCACGACTGAGAAAGTTACAACAGTACAAACAACGCCACAGGAAACCACGACTGAGGAAGTTACAACAGTACAAACAACGCCAGAGGAAACCACGACTGAGGAAGTTACAACAGTACAAACAACGCCAGAGGAAACCACGACTGAGGAAGTTACAACAGTACAAACAACGACAGAGGAAACCACGACGGAGGAAATTACAACAGTACAAACAACGCCAGAGGAAACCACGACTGAGGAAGTTACAACAGTACAAACAACGCCAGAGGAAACCACGACTGAAGAAGTTACAACAGTACAAACAACGCCAGAGGAAACCACGACTGAGAAAGTTACAACAGTACAAACAACGCCAGAGGAAACCACGACTGAGGAAGTTACAACAGCACAAACAACGCCAGAGGAAACCACGACTGAGGAAGTTACAACAGTCCAAACAACGCCAGAGGAAACCACGACTGAGGAAGTTACAACAGTACAAACAACGCCAGAGGAAACCACGACTGAGGAAGTTACAACAGTACAAACAACGCCAGAGGAAACCACGACTGAGGAAGTTACAACAGTACAAACAACGCCAGAGGAAACCACGACTGAGGAAGTTACAACAGTACAAACAACGCCAGAGGAAACCACGACGGAGGAAGTTACAACAGTACAAACAACGCCAGAGGAAGCCACGACTGAGGAAGTTACAACAGTACAAACAACGCCAGAGGAAACCACGACTGAGGAAGTTACAACAGTCCAAACAACGCCAGAGGAAACCACGACTGAGGAAGTTACAACAGTACAAACAACGCCAGAGGAAACCACGACTGAGGAAGTTACAACAGTCCAAACAACGCCAGAGGAAACCACGACTGAGGAAGTTACAACAGTACAAACAACGCCAGAGGAAACCACGACTGAGGAAGTTACAACAGTACAAACAACGCCAGAGGAAACCACGACTGAGGAAGTTACAACAGTACAAACAACGCCAGAACAAACCACGACTGAGGAAGTTACAACAGAACAAACAACGCCAGAGGAAACCACGACTGAGGAAGTTACAACAGTACAAACAACGCCAGAGGAAACCACGACTGAGGAAGTTACAACAGTACAAACAACGCCAGAACAAACCACTACTGAGGAAGTTACAACAGTACAAACAACGCCAGAGGAAACCACGACTGAGGAAGTTACAACAGTACAAACAACGCCAGAGGAAACCACGACTGAGGAAGTTACAACAGTACAAACAACGCCAGAGGAAACCACGACTGAGGAAGTTACAACAGTACAAACAACGCCAGAGGCAACCACGACTGAGGAAGTTACAACAGTACAAACAACGCCAGAGGAAACCACGACGGAGGAAATTTCAACAGTCCAAACAACGCCAGAGGAAACCACGACTGAGGAAGTTACAACAGTCCAAACAACGCCAGAGGAAACCACGACTGAGGAAGTTACAACAGTACAAACAACGCCAGAGGAAACCACGACTGAGGAAGTTACAACAGTACAAACAACGCCAGAGGAAACCACGACTGAGGAAGTTACAACAGTACAAACAACGCCAGAGGAAACCACGACTGAGGAAGTTACAACAGTACAAACAACGCCAGAGGAAACCACGACTGAGGAAGTTACAACAGTACAAACAACGCCAGAGGAAACCACGACTGAGGAAGTTACAACAGTACAAACAACGCCAGAGGAAAGCACGACTGAGGAAGTTACAACAGTACAAACAACGCCACAGGAAACCACGACTGAGGAAGTTACAACAGTACAAACAACGCCAGAGGAAACCACGACTGAGGAAGTTACAACAGTCCAAACAACGCCAGAGGAAACCACGACTGAGGAAGTTACAACAGTACAAACAACGCCAGAGGAAACCACGACTGAGGAAGTTACAACAGTACAAACAACGCCAGAGGAAACCACGACTGAGGAAGTTACAACATTACAAACAACGCCAGAGGAAACCACGACTGAGGAAGTTACAACAGTACAAACAACGCCAGAGGAAACCACGACTGAGGAAGTTACAACAGTACAAACAACGCCAGAGGAAACCACGACTGAGGAAGTTACAACAGTCCAAACAACGCCAGAGGAAACCACGACTGAGGAAGTTACAACAGTACAAACAACGCCAGAGGAAACCACGACTGAGGAAGTTACAACAGTACAAACAACGCCAGAACAAACCACGACTGAGGAAGTTACAACAGTACAAACAACGCCAGAGGAAACCACGACTGAGGAAGTTACAACAGTACAAACAACGCCAGAGGAAACCACGACTGAGGAAGTTACAACAGTACAAACAACGCCAGAGGAAACCACGACTGAGGAAGTTACAACAGTACAAACAACGCCAGAGGAAACCACGACTGAGGAAGTTACAACAGTACAAACAACGCCAGAGGAAACCACGACTGAGGAAGTTACAACAGTACAAACAACGCCAGAGGAAACCACGACTGAGGAAGTTACAACAGTACAAACAACGCCAGAGGAAACCACGACTGAGGAAGTTACAACAGTACAAACAACGCCAGAGGAAACCACGACTGAGGAAGTTACAACAGTACAAACAACGCCAGAGGAAACCACGACTGAGGAAGTTACAACAGTACAAACAACGCCAGAGGCAACCACGACTGAGGAAGTTACAACAGTACAAACAACGCAAGAGGAAACCACGACGGAGGAAATTTCAACAGTCCAAACAACGCCAGAGGAAACCACGACTGAGGAAGTTACAACAGTCCAAACAACGCCAGAGGAAACCACGACTGAGGAAGTTACAACAGTACAAACAACGCCAGAGGAAACCACGACTGAGGAAGTTACAACAGTACAAACAACGCCAGAGGAAACCACGACTGAGGAAGTTACAACAGTACAAACAACGCCAGAGGAAACCACGACTGAGGAAGTTACAACAGTACAAACAACGCCAGAGGAAACCACGACTGAGGAAGTTACAACAGTACAAACAACGCCAGAGGAAACCACGACTGAGGAAGTTACAACAGTACAAACAACGCCAGAGGAAACCACGACTGAGGAAGTTACAACAGTACAAACAACGCCAGAGGAAACCACGACTGAGGAAGTTACAACAGTACAAACAACGCCAGAGGAAACCACGACTGAGGAAGTTACAACAGTACAAACAACGCCAGAGGAAACCACGACTGAGGAAGTTACAACAGTACAAACAACGCCAGAGGAAACCACGACTGAGGAAGTTAAAACAGTACAAACAACGCCAGAGGAAACCACGACTGAGGAAGTTACAACAGTACAAACAACGCCAGAGGAAACCACAACTGAGGAAGTTACAACAGTACAAACAACGCCAGAGGCAACCACGACTGAGGAAGTTACAACAGTACAAACAACGCCAGAGGAAACCACGACTGAGGAAGTTTCAACAGTCCAAACAACGCCAGAGGAAACCACGACTGAGGAAGTTACAACAGTACAAACAACGCCAGAGGAAACCACGACTGAGGAAGTTACAACAGTACAAACAACGCCAGAGGAAACCACGACTGAGGAAGTTACAACAGTACAAACAACGCCAGAGGAAACCACGACTGAGGAAGTTACAACAGTACAAACAACGCCAGAGGAAACCACGACTGAGGAAGTTACAACAGTACAAACAACGCCAGAGGAAACCACGACTGAGGAAGTTACAACAGTACAAACAACGCCAGAGGAAACCACGACTGAGGAAGTTACAACAGTACAAACAACGCCAGAGGAAACCACGACTGAGGAAGTTACAACAGTACAAACAACGCCAGAGGAAACCACGACTGAGGAAGTTACAACATTACAAACAACGCCAGAGGAAACCACGACTGAGGAAGTTACAACAGTCCAAACAACGCCAGAGGAAACCACGACTGAGGAAGTTACAACAGTACAAACAACGCCAGAGGAAACCACGACTGAGGAAGTTACAACAGTACAAACAACGCCAGAGGAAACCACGACTGAGGAAGTTACAACAGTACAAACAACGCCAGAGGAAACCACTACTGAGAAAGTTACAACAGTACAAACAACGCCAGGGGAAACCACGACGGAGGAAGTTACAACAGTACAAACAACGCCAGAGGAAACCACGACTGAGGAAGTTACAACAGTACAAACAACGCCAGAGGAAACCACGACTGAGGAAGTTACAACAGTACAAACAACGCCAGAGGAAACCACGACTGAGGAAGTTACAACAGTACAAACAACGCCAGAGGAAACCACGACTGAGGAAGTTACAACAGTACAAACAACGCCAGAGGAAACCACGACTGAGGAAGTTACAACAGTACAAACAACGCCAGAGGAAACCACGACTGAGGAAGTTACAACAGTACAAACAACGCCAGAGGAAAGCACGACTGAGGAAGTTACAACAGTACAAACAACGCCACAGGAAACCACGACTGAGGAAGTTACAACAGTACAAACAACGCCAGAGGAAACCACGACTGAGGAAGTTACAACAGTCCAAACAACGCCAGAGGAAACCACGACTGAGGAAGTTACAACAGTACAAACAACGCCAGAGGAAACCACGACTGAGGAAGTTACAACAGTACAAACAACGCCAGAGGAAACCACGACTGAGGAAGTTACAACATTACAAACAACGCCAGAGGAAACCACGACTGAGGAAGTTACAACAGTCCAAACAACGCCAGAGGAAACCACGACTGAGGAAGTTACAACAGTACAAACAACGCCAGAGGAAACCACGACTGAGGAAGTTACAACAGTACAAACAACGCCAGAGGAAACCACGACTGAGGAAGTTACAACAGTACAAACAACGCCAGAGGAAACCACGACTGAGGAAGTTACAACAGTACAAACAACGCCAGGGGAAACCACGACTGAGGAAGTTACAACAGTACAAACAACGCCAGAGAAAACCACGACTGAGGAAGTTACAACAGTCCAAACAACGCCAGAGGAAACCACGACTGAGGAAGTTAGAACAGTACAAACAACGCCAGAGGAAACAACGACTGAGAAACTTACAACAGTACAAACAACGCCAGAGGAACCCACGACTGAGGAAGTTACAACAGTCCAAACAACGCCAGAGGAAACCACGACTGAGGAAGTTACAACAGTACAAACAACGCCAGAGGAAACCACGACTGAGGAAGTTACAACAGTACAAACAACGCCAGAGGAAACCACGACTGAGGAAGTTACAACAGTCCAAACAACGCCAGAGGAAACCACGACTGAGGAAGTTACAACAGTACAAACAACGCCAGAGGAAACCACGACTGAGGAAGTTACAACAGTCCAAACAACGCCAGAGGAAACCACGACTGAGGAAGTTACAACAGTACAAACAACGCCAGAGGAAACCACGACTGAGGAAGTTACAACAGTACAAACAACGCCAGAGGAAACCACGACTGAGGAAGTTACAACAGCACAAACAACGCCAGAGGAAACCACGACTGAGGAAGTTACAACAGTCCAAACAACGCCAGAGGAAACCACGACTGAGGAAGTTACAACAGTACAAACAACGCCAGAGGAAACCACGACTGAGGAAGTTACAACAGTACAAACAACGCCAGAGGAAAGCACGACTGAGGAAGTTACAACAGTACAAACAACGCCACAGGAAACCACGACTGAGGAAGTTACAACAGTACAAACAACGCCAGAGGAAACCACGACTGAGGAAGTTACAACAGTCCAAACAACGCCAGAGGAAACCACGACTGAGGAAGTTACAACAGTACAAACAACGCCAGAGGAAACCACGACTGAGGAAGTTACAACAGTACAAACAACGCCAGAGGAAACCACGACTGAGGAAGTTACAACATTACAAACAACGCCAGAGGAAACCACGACTGAGGAAGTTACAACAGTCCAAACAACGCCAGAGGAAACCACGACTGAGGAAGTTACAACAGTACAAACAACGCCAGAGGAAACCACGACTGAGGAAGTTACAACAGTACAAACAACGCCAGAGGAAACCACGACTGAGGAAGTTACAACAGTACAAACAACGCCAGAGGAAACCACGACTGAGGAAGTTACAACAGTACAAACAACGCCAGGGGAAACCACGACTGAGGAAGTTACAACAGTACAAACAACGCCAGAGAAAACCACGACTGAGGAAGTTACAACAGTCCAAACAACGCCAGAGGAAACAACGACTGAGGAAGTTACAACAGTACAAACAACGCCAGAACAAACCACGACTGAGGAAGTTACAACAGTACAAACAACGCCAGAGGAAACCACGACTGAGAAAGTTACAACAGTACAAACAACGCCAGAGGAAACCACGACTGAGGAAGTTACAACAGTACAAACAACGCCAGAGGAAACCACGACTGAGGAAGTTACAACAGTACAAACAACGCCAGAGGAAACCACGACTGAGGAAGTTACAACAGTCCAAATAACGCCAGAGGAAACCACGACTGAGGAAATTACAACAGTACAAACAACGCCAGAACAAACCACGACTGAGGAAGTTACAACAGTACAAACAACGCCAGAGGAAACCACGACTGAGGAAGTTACAACAGTACAAACAACGCCAGGGGAAACCACGACGGAGGAAGTTACAACAGTACAAACAACGCCAGAGGAAACCACGACTAAGGAAGTTACAACATTACAAATAACGCCAGAGGAAACCACGACTGAGAAAGTTACAACAGTCCAAACAACGCCAGAGGAAACCACGACTGAGGAAGTTACAACAGTACAAACAACGCCAGAGGAAACCACGACTGAGGAAGTTACAACAGTACAAACAACGCCAGAGGAAACCACGACTGAGGAAGTTACAACACTACAAACAACGCCAGAGGAAACCACGACTGAGGAAGTTACAACAGTCCAAACAACGCCAGAGGAAACAACGACTGAGGAAGTTACAACAGTACAAACAACGCCAGAACAAACCACGACTGAGGAAGTTACAACAGTACAAACAACGCCAGAGGAAACCACGACTGAGGAAGTTACAACAGTCCAAACAACGCCAGAGGAAACCACGACTGAGGAAGTTACAACAGTACAAACAACGCCAGAGGAAACCACGACTGAGGAAGTTACAACACTACAAACAACGCCAGAGGAAACCACGACTGAGGAAGTTACAACAGTCCAAACAACGCTAGAGGAAACCACGACTGAGGATGTTACAACAGTCCAAACAACGCCAGAACAAACCACGACTGAGGAAGTTACAACAGAACAAACAACGCCAGGGGAAACCACGACTGAGGAAGTTACAACAGTACAAACAACGCCAGAGGAAACCACGACTGAGGAAGTTACAACAGTACAAACAACGCCAGAGGACACCACGACTGAGGAAGTTACAACAGTACAAACAACGCCAGAACAAACCACGACTGAGGAAGTTACAACAGTACAAACAACGCCAGAGGAAACCGCGACTGAGGAAGTTACAACAGTACAAACAACGCCAGAAGAAACCACGACTGAGGAAATTACAACAGTACAAACAACGCCAGAGGAAACCACGACTGAGGAAGTTACAACAGTCCAAACAACGCCAGAGGAAACCACGACTGAGGATGTTACAACAGTACAAACAACGCCAGAGGAAACCACGACTGAGGAAGTTACAACAGTACAAACAACGCCAGAGGAAACCACGACTGAGGAAGTTGCAACAGCACAAACAACGCCAGAACAAACCACGATTGAGGAAGTTACAACAGTACAAACAACGCCACAAGAAACCACGACTGAGGAAGTTACAACAGTACAAACAACGGCACGAGAAACCACGACTGAGAAAGTTACAACAGTACAAACAACGCCAGAGGAAACCACGACTGAGGAAGTTACAACAGTACAAACAACGCCAGAGGAAACCACGACTGAGGAAGTTACAACAGTACAAACAACGCCAGAGGAAACCACGACTGAGGAAGTTACAACAGTACAAACTACGCCAGAAGAAACCACGACTGAGGAAGTTGCGACAGTACAAACAACGCCAGAAGAAACCACGACTCAGGAAGTTACAACAGTACAAACAACGCCAGAGGAAACCACGACTGAGGAAGTTACAACAGTACAAACAACGCCAGAACAAACCACGACTGAGGAAGTTACAACAGTACAAACAACGCCAGAACAAACCACGACTGAGGAAGTTACAACAGTACAAACAACGCCAGAGGAAACCACGACTGAGGAAGTTACAACAGTACAAACAACGCCAGAGGAAACCACGACTGAGGAAGTTACAACAGTACAAACAACGCCAGAGGAAACCACGACTGAGGAAGTTACAGCAGTACAAACAACGCCAGAGGAAACAACGACTGAGGAAGTTACAACAGTACAAACAACGCCAGAGGAAACCACGACTGAGGAAGTTACAACAGTACAAACAACGTCAGAGGAAACCACGACTGAGGAAGTTACAACAGTACAAACAACGCCAGAACAAACCACGACTGAGGAAGTTACAACAGTACAAACAACGCCAGAGGAAACCACGACTGAGGAAGTTACAACAGTACAAACAACGCCAGAACAAACCACGACTGAGGAAGTTACAACAGTACAAACAACGCCAGAGGAAACCACGACTGAGGAAGTTACAACAGTACAAACAACGCCAGAGGAATCTACGACTGAGGGAGTTACAACAGTACAAACAACGCCAGAACAAACCACGACTGAGGAAGTTACAACAGTACAAACAACGCCAGAGGAAACCACGACTGAGGAAGTTACAACAGTACAAACAACTCCAGAACAAACCACGACTGAGGAAGTTACAACAGTACAAACAACGCCAGAGGAAACCACGACTGAGGAAGTTACAACAGTACAAACAACGCCAGAAGAAACCACGACTGAGGAAGTTACAACAGTGCAAACAACGCCAGAGGAAACAACGACTGAGGAAGTTACAACAGTACAAACAACGCCAGAGGAAACAACGACTGAGGAAGGTACAACAGTACAAACAACGCCAGAGGAAACCACGACTGAGGAAGTTACAACAGTACAAACAACGTCAGAGGAAACCACGACTGAGGAAGTTACAACTGTACAAACAACGCCAGAGGAAACCACGACTGAGGAAGTTACAACAGTACAAACAACGCCACAGGAAACCACGACTGAGGAAGTTACAACAGTACAAACAACGCCAGAAAAAACCACGACTGAGGAAGTTACAACAGAACAAACAACGCCAGGGGAAACCACGACTGAGGAAGTTACAACAGTACAAACAACGCCAGAGGAAACCACGACTGAGGAAGTTACAACAGTACAAACAACGCCAGAGGAAAGCACGACTGAGGAAGTTACAACAGTACAAACAACGCCACAGGAAACCACGACTGAGGAAGTTACAACAGTACAAACAACGCCAGAGGAAACCACGACTGAGGAAGTTACAACAGTACAAACAACGCCTGAGGAAACCACGACTGAGGAAGTTACAACAGTACAAACAACGCCAGAGGAAACCACGACTGAGGAAGTTACAACAGTACAAACAACGCCAGAACAAACCACGACTGAGGAAGTTACAACAGTACAAACAACGCCAGAGGAAACCGCGACTGAGGAAGTTACAACAGTACAAACAACGCCAGAAGAAACCACGACTGAGGAAATTACAACAGTACAAACAACGCCAGAGGAAACCACGACTGAGGAAGCTACAACAGTCCAAACAACGCCAGAGGAAACCACGACTGAGGATGTTACAACAGTACAAACAACGCCAGAGGAAACCACGACTGAGGAAGTTACAACAGTACAAACAACGCCAGAGGAAACCACGACTGAGGAAGTTGCAACAGCACAAACAACGCCAGAACAAACCACGATTGAGGAAGTTACAACAGTACAAACAACGCCACAAGAAACCACGACTGAGGAAGTTACAACAGTACAAACAACGGCACGAGAAACCACGACTGAGAAAGTTACAACAGTACAAACAACGCCAGAGGAAACCACGACTGAGGAAGTTACAACAGTACAAACAACGCCAGAGGAAACCACGACTGAGGAAGTTACAGCAGTACAAACAACGCCAAAGGAATCCACGACTGAGGAAGTTACAACAGTACAAACAACGCCAGAGGAAACCACGACTGAGGAAGTTACAACAGTACAAACAACGCCAGAGGAAACCACGACTGAGGAAGTTACAACAGTACAAACTACGCCAGAAGAAACCACGACTGAGGAAGTTGCGACAGTACAAACAACGCCAGAAGAAACCACGACTGAGGAAGTTACAACAGTACAAACAACGCCACAGGAAACCACGACTGAGGAAGTTACAACAGTACAAACAACGCCAGAACAAACCACGACTGAGGAAGTTACAACAGTACAAACAACGCCAGAACAAACCACGACTGAGGAAGTTACAACAGTACAAACAACGCCACAGGAAACCACGACTGAGGAAGTTACAACAGTACAAACAACGCCAGAGGAAACCACGACTGAGGAAGTTACAACAGTACAAACAACGCCAGAGGAAACCACGACTGAGGAAGTTACAACAGTACAAACAACGCCAGAGGAAACAACGACTGAGGAAGGTACAACAGTACAAACAACGCCAGAGGAAACCACGACTGAGGAAGTTACAACAGTACAAACAACGTCAGAGGAAACCACGACTGAGGAAGTTACAACAGTACAAACAACGCCAGAGGAAACCACGACTGAGGAAGTTACAACAGTACAAACAACGCCAGAGGAAACCACGACTGAGGAAGTTACAACAGTACAAACAACGCCAAAGGAATCCACGACTGAGGAAGTTACAACAGTACAAACAACGCCAGAGGAAACCACGACTGAGGAAGTTACAACAGTACAAACAACGCCAGAGGAAACCACGACTGAGGAAGTTACAACAGTACAAACTACGCCAGAAGAAACCACGACTGAGGAAGTTGCGACAGTACAAACAACGCCAGAAGAAACCACGACTGAGGAAGTTACAACAGTACAAACAACGCCAGAGGAAACCACGACTGAGGAAGTTACAACAGTACAAACAACGCCAGAACAAACCACGACTGAGGAAGTTACAACAGTACAAACAACGCCACAGGAAACCACGACTGAGGAAGTTACAACAGTACAAACAACGCCAGAGGAAACCACGACTGAGGAAGTTACAACAGTACAAACAACGCCAGAGGAAACCACGACTGAGGAAGTTACAACAGTACAAACAACGCCAGAGGAAACAACGACTGAGGAAGGTACAACAGTACAAACAACGCCAGAGGAAACCACGACTGAGGAAGTTACAACAGTACAAACAACGTCAGAGGAAACCACGACTGAGGAAGTTACAACAGTACAAACAACGCCAGAACAAACCACGACTGAGGAAGTTACAACAGTACAAACAACGCCAGAGGAAACCACGACTGAGGAAGTTACAACAGTACAAACAACGCCAGAACAAACCACGACTGAGGAAGTTACAACAGTACAAACAACGCCAGAGGAAACCACGACTGAGGAAGTTACAACAGTACAAACAACGCCAGAGGAATCTACGACTGAGGGAGTTACAACAGTACAAACAACGCCAGAACAAACCACGACTGAGGAAGTTACAACAGTATTAACAACGCCAGAGGAAACCACGACTGAGGAAGTTACAACAGTACAAACAACGCCAGAACAAACCACGACTGAGGAAGTTACAACAGTACAAACAACGCCAGAGGAAACCACGACTGAGGAAGTTACAACAGTACAAACAACGCCAGAAGAAACCACGACTGAGGAAGTTACAACAGTGCAAACAACGCCAGAGGAAACAACGACTGAGGAAGTTACAACAGTACAAACAACGCCAGAGGAAACAACGACTGAGGAAGGTACAACAGTACAAACAACGTCAGAGGAAACCACGACTGAGGAAGTTACAACAGTACAAACAACGCCAGAGGAAACCACGACTGAGGAAGTTACAACAGTACAAACAACGCCACAGGAAACCACGACTGAGGAAGTTACAACAGTACAAACAACGCCAGAAAAAACCACGACTGTGGAAGTTGCAACAGTACAAACAACGCCAGAGGAAACCACGACTGAGGAAGTTACAACAGTACAATCAACGCCAGAGGAATCTACGACTGAGAAAGTTACAACAGTACAAACAACGCCAGAGGTAACCACGACTGAGGAAGTTACAACAGTACAAACAACGCCAGAGGAAACCACGACTGAGGAAGTTACAACAGTACAAACAACGCCAGAACAAACCACGACTGAGGAAGTTACAACAGAACAAACAACGCCAGAAGAAACCACGACTGAGGAAGTTACAACAGTACAAACAACGCCAGAGGAAACCACGACTGAGGAAGTTACAACAGTACAAACAACGCCAGAACAAACCACTACTGAGGAAGTTACAACAATACAAACAACGCCACAAGAAACCACGACTGAGGAAGTTACAACAGTACAAACAACGCCAGAGGAAACCACGACTGAGGAAGTTACAACAGTACAAACAACGCCAGAGGAAACCACGACTGAGGAAGTTACAACAGTCCAAACAACGCCAGAAGAAACCACGACTGAGGAAGTTATGACAGTACAAACAACGCCAGAAGAAACCACGACTGAGGAAGTTACAACAGCACAAACAACGCCAGAAGAAACCACGACTGAGGAAGTTACAACAGCACAAACAACGTCAGAGAAAACCACGACTGAGGAAGTTACAACAGTACAAACAACGCCAGAGGAAACCACGACTGAGGAAGTTACAACAGTACAAACAACGCCAGAAGAAACCACGACTGAGGAAGTTACAACAGTACAAACAACGCCAGAGGAAACCACGACTGAGGAAGTTACAACAGCAGCTCAAACGGCTTTTGAATCAACAACGACTGACGAAATCAGGTCGACCATCGGATCGACTGATCATGAAGGATCATCAATGGAATATATTTCGACGATATATACAACACAGCATCATAGCTCTTCGTCGTCAGTCGAGCAAATGTCGTCATCGGAAATCACGACATCATCAAATGAAATAGAGCTGACCGAAGAAGCAACTGCGGCAACCATTTCATTCGTAAATTCAGTCAGCATAGATATGACTTCCGTTACGAGTGCAGCATCGGAAGCAGCTGCTACAACTCCAACTGCAACAACCATTGAATTGTCTGTGACAACAGGAGTGGTTGAATCCGAGACAACTTATGTTCCCTTGTCCACAGACGTCGTTTCGCGTGACTCAGCTAGTTCAAAGGCTATCAGTACGGAGAAGGAGGAATCAACTTCTTCATTTTCTCTTTCGACATCTTCTGCCAGTGAAAGATGGTCTACAACGACTACTTTAATGCCTACCACACCAGGTACGTTTTGCAGTGGGTTTTAAATGACCAAATGGATTGTCTTTGGATTTTATGATTGATGTGATTTTAATATCTATTGCCAAGATAACAAGCCATAAGTGGTTTTAACTTTGGTATAAATTATATTTTAGACGATCCATGCTCGCCGAATCCCTGCAGAAACGGAGGAAATTGTTCAAGAATTGACGGGGGTTATACTTGCTCTTGTGCTCCTGGATTTACCGGGCCTACATGTGCCGTCGGTAAGTGTGCTCTAATATTAATTTCAGGTACGCGTAGCGACACTTCGATGTCCTGTTGGAGCTAGTTGCTTGCATGAATAAGCTACTGTCTCAACTTAGCGTTGAAACTGTGACATTTATAGAAGGTGTATATTTATTACTGCTGCTGTTCATGAAGAAGCTGGTGCCCACCTTTGGCTATCGAGTGTCGCTGTCGATGTTTGGTGATTGTGATTACTTTTACGAATGCATTAGAATGCAAGAGCAGAAATGTAAGTGGATTACATTTCTCACGTGCCTTTAACAAGAGCAGATTATTATGTGGCGCTTTTCCTTGATATGATGGAAACCAGATGTTCGAAGGTATACTATGTGACGTGGATACGTGAGAATGGTTTCCAGCCTTATCACAAGTGCTTGACAGCTTTTGATAGCGAAACAACAATGAAAACAAAGTAAATGCTGGAGTGAGAAAACAAAGTCAAGTAAACATTCAAAATAAAACGGCGAATGCTGTCATCGCTGATCGTTGAGGTTGGGTGGCATCGAAGTTGTTTGCCATTATTTAAGAATGGCAGACCGCAGAAGCATGCACCTTTTTCACACAGTTGACTGCAAAAGCGTGAATCGGTCGATTACGTCACCGTATTTGACGATTGCCTGTAAAAGGCAATATAACCGGCCAATTTGGCTGATTGCATATTTTATGCAGATAAATTATGCGACCATAAATCAAATTCACCGAGCTCATCAAAACGGGACATAGATACAGCTGGGCATATTCACACGTAATAGCAATTTAGTTGTCTTAGATGACAAATCAGTATCAGATTGAACGAACAGATTTTAATTGCTGTCTTAATTCTCAGTGTTCCGGTAGCCAAATCTGTTCTGACAGCCGTAAGTAATTTGAGTCATCAATTAACTATCCGAATTTATAATTGTGACTGGGGCACTGTGGTTTATGCGATTATGCGATTTCGCATTTTTCCGTATAAATTGGCGATTTTCGCATAAATTCCTAAATGGAAAGTTTTCGCAAATTATCTATTTTGCATAAAATTCGGAAATTTCGGTCAGTGTCAACTATAATTGACTTGTCCTTACTATTATTAGCCTACAATGGCTATAGTTTACCGACCAGACGACGTAATTGTTGATGACTAGGGGAGCCGTGGTTTATAAGACCATGCGATTTTTAGCATAATTTACGAAAGATTTTCGCATGATCCACTGGGCATAATTATGACCGTGAATAGGGGCGTATACCTTCAAACGTGGGTCATATTCATTTGCGATTAATTATTTTATTAATTTGTCACTAACCTGATTGAACTGTTCAACTGTAGAAATAAATGAATGCGAAACGTTTCCATGTAATCCGGGTGGAATGTGTAATGACTTAGTCAATAACTTCAGCTGCAACTGCAAACCTGGATTCACAAATACTTCGTCACAACTGTGTTCACGTAAGTTGTGTGCGGTTGTGCGTGCCTTTCGACTTGACTCTGAGGATGTGCTAAGGGAGTTCGTAATTGAAACGATTAAGTGTTTAGTGAACGAACTGTGTTGATGGTGATGTCATATTATTATGTTGTGTAATCAACAAGTGAAGCAATCAGACCTAACGAAGGAAGAATTTGGTCAAATTTCGTACAATGACAAAAATGGTTTAGAACTATTTCGCGGATATTTAATCTTGTATATATAAATACATTATATTTACATAATTAAAAGCAGGTATCACCTTTTAAACGTTAATCGGTTAACGACTGACAAATTGATCAGATTAAAGTTTAAAGTTCAAACTCACGAAAGCAGCGCAAAGCAAACCTAATGTAACAAGGTAAAGTTTCAGTTATGACGTAATTGATAAACAGACTGATTATCTAAAAACGCTGCTATTGCTGCATCGGTCGTGAATACGCTGGTGCCCTGCGCTTGGCCTTTGAGTGTCGTTTTAGAAGCTTGAATATTACGAGTACGATTACGTTATTTATCACCAGTTTCTAAACATGTTATTAGGATAATAGATCATCGATTGTAATTGTTATCGTGCATTTTCATTCAGCTATTGACCATTGTGAAACTGGTGCGATCTGCTACAACAACGGAACGTGCGTCAATCAACCTGATCTCAACCGATACTACTGCATCTGTCCAGACTCAGACATTCCTGGCGAAAGTATTGTTGGACTGCATTGTGAGAACAGTAAGCCAGTCTCTTCTCGTCTACTTACATGTATAAATGTTTGAATCGCCTGCGGACCTTGTTAGCCTTATACAAGCTCGTTTCATGCAACGCGTTTCATGAAAACGCCCTCGTGAGGTTCTTGTAGAGCGCTATATAAATGTTCATATACATACATACATACATACATACAATGGGTTGTATACAAATGTTATGCACATCTTCTTTGTAATTTTTTTGATTCTGTTATCTAAGGCATTCCTGTATAAATTTTTATTTTACACCTCTTTTGTTAAACAATCAAATAGAAACCAGTAATATAGTTTAGTCAAGTAAGCTGAGCCAATGGTGATACCAAAGGGAAAAATTCCTCTACCTGGTTAAACTATGCCTAATTTCTTTTAAACAGGTTTTTTTATGTCATTTCAACAATCACTGATCAGTTCAGAGTTCATTTGCAGTGCACAATTAGCGCTACATGAAAATGCGTTATGCACTGAATCTAAAACAGGTGCAAGATATGCAGTCATCGACAATTAAAAAACTTAAAATGGTTAAACGACTGAGGTTCAGTCGTAATTACACGTAGATCCAGGCAGACAATTTTCATTAACGCCTTTGCGCTATTGTTTACAATGCGAAAATCCCAGTATTTATTTCTGGTCCCTTGACACTGAATAGATTCTGAAATTACTTTCTACTTGGCTATTCTGATTTTGGCTGTGGGTAAATTATCAGTGATTATCAGTGCAGCATCTTCTTTCAACAACACAGAGGCTTCTGTGAAGTCGGCAAAATAGTCAAACAATATTCTAGGAATCGTCAACTATGGCAAAGTCTCTGTTTGTTGACCACGTTTTACGGATTGTCGATATCTTTGCTTTCACTGCCATTAGCCTCCAAGATCTCTGGTTGAGTGTTAGCTATGAACCGTGATGCTTATCATTTCTGGTATAATTATGGCACTGAAATGCAACGGAATCCTTAACCAATGTGGACATCACACAACGAGACACATAACGCGCGTGAAACGGTTGCAAAAATATACACTCAAGTTGCACGTGTAGCATATTGTAGTAAGTAGTTGTTGCTAGGTCGGTTGCAATTTCAAGAGTCATTGTCATTTCGACATAGATTAGAATCATCTATAGCTACGCAGTCACCAGTCGTCGTTAGTAAGAACAAAATAATGATTTTGTTACCCATTGCTCTCTTGAGATAAGCTTATGCATGTATATTATAGGTTTAGTTAAGATATGCTTTCTTTTCTTTACAGTTGGTCCTTTGGTGCACAGTTTTGTTGACTTATATTACCCTCATAATTGTAAGACAAACTTGTTGATGATAGTTAATAAAGGCATTTTTACCAGCCTGCCACCGCAAACTCCTTACTGTGATGTGATATTATGGTGTCTCTAATAACCGGAATCTTCGGTATATTCCTGTTTTATCCACAACAGATAGATTTGTATTACTTGTACTACCGGTTTGTTGGTTACACCAAAATCAATGATCGATTGACTGACTGATTGCTTGATTGAAATAGTATAACCTTTTTCAGCAACCCAGATTAAGCCATACCTGTCCAGAATAACACCAACCTCTGGAATCCTTGCGGGTGGAGCCAACTTGACTATTTACGGGACGAACATGAATTTGTTTGAACCACTCGGCGCCTATTTCGAATACAATTACCAGAATGCGCTGTACGGATTCGTTATACCGGAATTGACGTGAGTAGACGTGTAACGTACAACGCCAAAACTTATGGCTCCTTAGTAGGAGTCATCTAGGCTAATGCTTGCCAATGATTTTTTAGTTATACGTTCATCGCTTCAGTGTGCAAATGAAAACAGAGATCTTTGGACCGAATTTTCTACTACGTCAAAATGCATTATTAGGCTATGTTAAGCGTATTATATAGGCATTATAGTACGCGTACATGCAGATAAATTGGTTGTTTCAAGTAATTGAGACATATAAACGCTAGACATTACATTACTTCTTGCTCAATTACTTGGCAAAATAGAGTGGGTGATTCGTAACAAAATCTAGCTAGCAGCTCAGTTGCCTGTTAAAATTAGTCTAGTAGAGTGTATTATTATTTCTTCAAAGCAGAAGAATCGACATCGGTCCAATTTCATTTTGAGTATATGCTAAACGGGACGATATAGACCTACTTTGAAGAGTTTGCAAAGTTTCCAAGCAAAGCGTAATGCAATAGACGACTCGATTCTAAGGTCGTTTGCTGTTGTTCAAACTGAACTAAGCAGATCTTTGCAATCGCTGATATGATTATTATGAACACTGTTAATAGCACTTTAATAGGTGAGATATTATTATAAGAAACAATACTTGTAGCCCATATGGACCGATTATAAGTCTATTGAAAGTCTTTGGTCTCTTCTTAAGAAAACCATCCAACCAACACAATTAATTTGTTTATCTTATTCATCGCTAGCATCACCGTTATTAAATATTTCTATTGATGGCGCTATATAAGCCTTGAGCAATTCCCTTCTGCAGTGTTTGGCGTATGTTACGAGTCTGCCATGAATGCCGATTTTTCATGCTTATGTGTTTCTTGTTCCTGCCACATGAACTACGTGTATTCATGTGACAGAAATTGGCAACAATAGAACGGTTTTTTAAGCGTGTTGAGTGTTGAGCGCTCTGAACGTAGAGACTGGATTAACATTAAAATGGTATCATTCGCTTACCGCGCGCGCAATGCCGCGCGACTAATAACCGCGTGCACAAAACCGCGCGGCCAATAACCGCGCGTGATTCAATACCGCGCTGATCATGACCGCGCATGCACAGTAAGCTAAAAATATATAGTTCATCTATCGTCTTGCACAAAGCAAACTACATATGAGAAGCCCAGCACAATATAGATATCAAAGTATATTTTAAGGCGAAGTATATTTTAAGGCAAAGTAAGCTACAAACTATATATTTTATAGTTCATCTATCGTCTTGCACAATGTGCTACTGTTCTAGACTTGTAAAGATAAGTTATGGGCGATGCCACGAAGAAATTCCAGGACGATTCACGTAAACGTGCGATTAGACCTATATGGCCTACGGTTCATGTAAAGCAAACTAACAGCTTACTAGAATTGCTCAGTTACTTCAAGGCATAATCTTACAAACTGTACAATAAGGGTGTGATAAATATATTAATCAGTAAATAGAATAGAATAAGTTGTTGGATAATTAACAAGAGTTATGAAATGCGCGATTATGATCGGCGCGGTAATGAACCACGGGCTTACTTGAAGGCTATATTGGCCGCGCGGTTTTGCGCGCGCGGTAAACGAAGTAAACCACATGAAATAGGTAAATTTTACTCGGCTTTTGAGAGGCTTCAATAAGGAAGTTGCTTTATATAGCTTCGGGCTACGGTCCAGTTCCACTTTGGGTCACTGTCTATCTGTCTGTCTGGCTGTCTGTTTGAGGTGCACCTGTGCATTCGCCTTGCTGTTGAAACATTATACATTTACGCATACGTGTCGTTTAATTATATTATGCTCAGCAAACATATATCACATCTATAAAAACTTATTTTGATCCGCTAATTTTTTCCGTTTATCGATATATATGAGAATTAATTCAAAACGCTACAGTTCGTGTTTTCACATACTGTACAAGAGTGCATGCATTGACACATGCCGTACAAGAGTGCATGCACTAACATGTACTGTACAACAATACATGCATTTACAAATATTGTACAACTTAACAAACATTGACACATGCTGAACTGCTGCGCATGGATTGACACACCCACACATACACACACGCACACACACCTACACGCACGTGCACATTTACATTGACCTTGACAGCTATGTTCTTTTCACATTAGAGAGTTCATATGCAAATGTTCACTCATCCTGTGTGGAAGTTTTTCGCGTAAATTCTACTGCACTTCACAAACCTGGAAATGACGCCCTCTTATTCAAGCCACGCTTGAACAGCATAATTATGTAGCCTTTATAGACAATTAGTCGGCAGCCGATGTTCATGATCATAGGCAGAACGAATCGATTGTCATACGAAGTCCTTGGGCAACTGATGAGTACGCCAGCCATAATCTGACGGTGAAGGTCGAGTACAGCGGACCAGTCAACATCACGAATGGAACTCTGCAGTTCACCTACGTTGAAAACCCAGTCATCAGTGACATTCAACCGTCCACTGTCCTCGCTGCGTATGTTACCAACTCTCAGTTACACCCACCCTAATGCCATTAGATGCAATATCATCACGTGATGTTTAGCGCTCTCTGATTAACGATTAACTATTTTCTTTACGACTCTTACAACAATTAGGATGACGTAGGAAGCGCTTTTGTTATGTAATTGAAAGTCACTGTATGAAGTGTCTAGTCACATGGCTCACATGATATGAGAAGCACTTCTCCATGAAGGAAACAAAATTACACTACGTGAAACAATGTATGGTAATGTGACGTTTCGTAATGTAATGAAATGCTAGAGACGAAATGGTTTCGCCCACTGTGAGGGTTCCAGGCTACTACCCGATTATAGCGAAGGTCGGCACCCACCGTCCTACATCGGTGACACTATTCGACCATTTGCCGGCTGCCATCCAATGCCAAAGGGATGCCCGAACGCAGTCTTCTACCATCTGTGGATAATTGCCATTGTGTCGAGGTGCGTGTTTGCGACCCTCGTCACCTGTCGTCGCTCCTCTCCTTTGATGTTACGGAGACCAGGAACTTTTAATAACGAGTCAACCATCATCTGTGGATGAGAATCCGTTGGCTGAACTAACAGTGTGCAAGAGACATTGTCTACATGGTGACTCTTCTAAAAATCTGTTATTTGACCTGTGCTTGCCTTTGATTGACTTTAACATCATGTAGATCAGCGCAGTCTGTGAGCCTATGAGTATAAATCTAAAGAGGCGCAATATAATTTTTTTAATGAACAAGGTGTTAAATAAGATGAGAGCCATGTTAAGGCAAACATGGTGAAGTTCGTGCATTAAAAATTCAATGAACGTTAAATCTGTCATATTGTACCATTTATGAAACTCTCTAGGAGGCGTGCATTGTATGCGCTAATGGCTTATTTATTAATTATTTGTTTGTTTCAGTCTATTGTGGTGTACCTTTGTATACTGACTTTTAGGGGTGACATCCAACTGACAGTCACGGGCAACAACATGGATGTCGTGGCAAATCCGTACATGGAAATTACAACAATCATCGTCAACGTTTCAACCCATGTCCGTGAGGAAAGCCTCACAAACGAGGTAGGTTAACATCATTATTGATGACAAGATCAATCAACCTGATGCAAGCATTTTCAAGGGCTTTAGATACGATCTGGCAGATGTATTGAGCAACACAATTGGAGCCGAAATAAAATTGCTTGGATGGCCATTGTGGAATACCAGACCTAATGACGCCCGTCCAGCTGTCATTCGTTGGAGACAATGATGACGGTGGTGATAAGTTTACTGCCAAGAAGATAGCTAAAGACATATATAAGACATTGATTTTACCATAGGTATTTGTTTTTGTTAAGCATCATGTTTCACAGTTCAAACTTGTTCATTGTTATAAAGAAATAAAATACTAACAACGCTTACATTTAAAAAAGTTTTGATGTTACATAAAATTAATTAAGCAGGAATATAGTCCGTGATTGAGTTTTCAGTTCTGATTTCAATACTCCACGTTGACGTCATAATTAGACAGCTATGTTTGCGTGCGTACACATTATTTAGAGACTTCTCCCCGCCATGAGCACCCGTATGCAAAATCGCCGAAATCCGAAGCCTCCTCCCCTCACCGCGTACGCAATAAGTGGATGGGTCCCTATCGTAAATCGTTTAATATTGTGCAATTCCGTTCATGGTGAAGTGCTTCGCCAATCATAATTATGTAGGCTATCTGAAAAGTAAGTTGCACGAAAGTTGCGTCCCATTCTTCTACTCTCCACTACTCAATAAATGATTGACAATAACTATTGTCCTGCTTTTGGATTGCCTTAGTCAGTCATTGCGCTGAAACCGTATTATTATCACGACGACACATCGCAGAGGTTTCTTTGGAAGCGGTTGTAAATCTTGAAAACATTGGCCAAGTCTTCTAGCAGCACATTCCAAGCAATCTAAGAATTATGACGAGTATACACGGAGCTGAGCCGCTTAAACTTCGCTAAACGTGCATAATACGCTCATGTTAACAATGTCTAACACGTGTCATGCATCCACGACCATTGCCTACTATAATAGATCAAATAACAAATGTATCGGGCAACTTAGAAATCAACAGTTACCGAGTAAGGGAAGAGATGATAGGAGATCAACGATGAACTCCTGGACGTGGAACGTGGGCATATGGAGACAAGTCTCCCTTATAGCTCACACGTCTTCGGAGCAGCAGCTCTAGGATGAGACTCTTATAATCATTGAGTAATGATAATTAGAACTATAAGGATAGTGTCAACAAAGTGGGCACTTTGTGATCTCTGCATGAACACTATCGTGTTCGGAACAGATGCTTGAGCATCCAGACTCATACAATTAATGTTAAACTTTGGTTTCAAGGCAGTTTCATACGTAACCACAGAAGAGCATCCTAAATGAATAAGGCGTTTTAAACGACGAACAGTAGTGTTGCTAAAGTAAAAATGTCCGGACGCGAGCGATTAGTGTTACATATGAACGTTTTATCATCTGTTCGGGTTTTGAATGCTCAGCTTTAGTGTAAACAGTGCAGTACCTCTTTTAACTTTTATAACTCTTTTGATACTGTTGATTCCTTTGACTCTTTTGACTATTTTGACTCTTTTGACGCCTTTGATTCTGCTGACTTTGTTGACTCTTTTGACTCTGTTGTTTTTTAACTCTCTGACAAATTTTGACTCTTTTGACAAATTTTAACTTTGTTGACTCTTTAACTCTTTTACCTATTTAACCTTATTTATTAGCTGCCCTGATGCTGAAGACGACGACGATAATGCAGACTATGATGATGAAAGTCTTTGTACATGGATTGTTCTGTTTTGCGCCCTAGATAAATAATTGTTTTGGGCGTCTGATTTTGATTAGCAGATTACTGATCTGAGATAATTGCGTTTAAACTGACTTTAGTGACTGACTGTGTTTCCCTTAGGAATGTTCACCTGTGAATTCCTCGATGATGAACTGCCTCCTACCGGCCGGTGTCGTACCCGAGTACTTCCTTCTGAATACGACGAGCAGCTACAACCATCTCCGAAGTAGACGAGATCTGAGCAGGTTTCTAAATTTTGACTCTGTTTCCAGCTACCGGAGAAGCGGAAGAAGGAAACGGGAGCCGGCGGCCAACATCACTCACCCAGTCAGCAACGATACGTTCGTCATGTACCTGGGTTTTATAATGGATGATCTCCCTACGTACAATAACATCAGCAAATCGTTGCCAAATATAACCTTCGATCTGGTGACTGCTAATCCGATAACAATTACTTTCGATTCAGTTCCAATGGATTTCAATTCAGATGTCAACAAAACAATCATCATAAATGTAAGTCATATAAATTATTATCTCTTGCTCAATTCCACTTTAGTTTGCGTTAGAAGTGAGCAGCCACACTTGCCGCCTTTTACGTTGTGTGGCGCCGTTTTGATTAACTGAATTCACAGCTGAAATCGAATTTCATGCAGGGTTTCATCGTAAAGTTTATTACGACAGACTGCTCGTAATAGAACGTCGTGATCATCGTCATCGTCGTTGTTATTGTCGTCGTCATCGTTGCCGTCATCCTCATTGTCGTACCTGTCATCATCATCATCGTCATCATGCGTTTCTGACGTCAACTGCTCGGTGGCAATAGATGATGATGATTGTTCGTCAATGTGTAGTCATGTTCTATAGGCTCAGAATTTCTCCAACATATTCTATTCATTACTTCCTATGTGTTCACCGATGTTTTTTTATGCAAGTTAGTTTTTTCGTCTTCTCCAACAAACACTAGTAGGGCTGAGTGTGCGATTTAGCCAACTTGCACTATTTACCTTTGATTTTTTTATTAATATAATTGCTTAGCTTAATATTGACAGGTTCTGTTATTGGAAATATTATTATCATTTTAGGGTGAAGGATTTATAGCTGCATGTCGTAAGGACGACTACAGAATATACGTTGGGAACGAAAGTTGTTTCGTAGTTTCCGTGACTGATAATGAAATTGTTTGTGAACCACCCCTCACCGAACCAACATCTGTCACACACCCTCCATGTTCTGAAGCAACACACCGAGTGCAGGTAAGATTTGTATGATTACATGCTGGTCATGAGCTTATGAGGTGCTCGTAGATAACGAACATCACTGCACTATGCCAAATTGTTCATAGATATCGAATATACGATAGTATTCGATGAAGCTGATCAGGTTACCCCTTGCCTTTTTTAAACCCCAATCATCGTCGAATAAACCAGGTCACCCTGCCAAGGGCCGCCATCTCTTCTTCCTTGATCAGTTCTGATGATCCTTTCTTTCATCGGCTCTAGCATCTAATAACAATAACAATAATCATCTTCTTTAAATTACATTCAAACGCTGTATTATAGCAAGCATAGTAGAAAAGTATAGTCGAAAATTATTAAAGAAGCATAATTTAACTGTCGTCAGTCATGCAAGGTATCGTTACGCTATATATCTAATTTAACCAACAATAATCCAAGTTAATGTAAGACGAGTCAAAGTATGATAATAGCGGGAATCGATCTTGCTTCTTATTGTTATCAATTATATCACGACCCCTCATTGTAATTTAAGAGCTTCTTTAGCGCCATTGTATCAATGCTCGATGGTTGCTATTAAGTATATGAAACGGCTGTAATTGTTTTGTTTCTTTCAGGTGAACGTAAGTATATATTCGATGAGTGCCTACTGCTTGAGATACATTGAGACTGAAGCAATAGAGAACAATGCAAACGATGCACTTATCATCGGTCTCAGTGTAATGATTGCCGTCATTGTGATCATCGTCATCCTAATCATCGTCATCGTCATTGTGAGGAGGAGGAGAGCGAAGATGCAGCCGACGCCCAAGACAGAGGACGCCAAGGAAGAAGAGACTGGTGCCATACCCGATCCAGACTCTGACTCTATCGTAGATCTACCGGATGTAACAGTGGCTGAAGCAGTGCCCTCAGATGAAGCCATTGAACATCAGCCAATTGTAACGGTTGAAATACACGCAGCTGGTCCGGGGAACCAGGATCACCCGAGATCCCCTAGCCCCGACTATATCGTCTCTAGTCAGGTTGACGACGGAAACCATCCGTCGACCTCCGCAGGCTCTCCCAACGTGTTCGGGGAGCGCGCTCTGGCGGTGACCGGAGACAATTTACACAGAGGCGCTGTTGCAGACGCCTACGATTATCGTCGATACGACATTGAAGGCGGTGATTTCTATGAACCAAACGATCCAGCGCAGTTCTTTGACTTAAAGAACTTGACTTTCGACGAGAATGTTCTCAGAATCCCCAGACCTGATGTAAAGGGAAGGAAAAAGGTCTACCCTGACTACAACTTATTCCTATGAAGTAACTGACATTGATAGGAGGATGCAGAGGTAACTGTGATATCGCTTTTCTGTATAGTTAATGCAATGTGGAGAATCAAATATCGATTTATTTGTAAACTACAATGTTCAATGTGTAGGCCTATTTCAAATACGTTGAATTATGTTGTATTTATTTTTAACACTTGAAATGGTATGTATTTATTAGTTATGGAAATGTGTCATTGTTCAAACCCATCTTGAGTAACGGGTAAGTTGGTTTCAGTAAACATTTACTCGTAATTTCATAAGCCAGTTATATGAGTTTCATCTGCACTGTAAAACACTGCGTAGCATAAACGTAAATATATAGAGCCTTTGCTCCGCTGAGGTCAAAAGTCTTATCGTATAATGCAATTTCAAATGATCGATTGTTTGTTATAGCCACAGCATGAAACTAAGTCTATTGGTCACGTGATCACGGTGTAACATTTCCCTTTTCAAATACTATTGTTGCTGATATTCATTGTTCGATAACATTCTGACCTATGATGCATCAATGAATACCCTAAAACTGGGGGCTGCTGCCCATTGAAATACTCATCAACAGTGACAATGAACTGCGGAACCTATGTATCCTTGGCATCTAATACTTTCGTAGTCACTGGAAAGCACTAGACTAAGTGTAGTATAAGTTGACGTAGAACAGATGTTGCAAATCAACAGAGTTTTAGAAATTCCACAGAATTAGTTTGTTCGAAACAGTAAGTTCAAATAAAAGTCTTCTAAATGTATGCTCTGTTTTGACTTATCCAGAAATATCTCTTTTAGATCGAGAGATCTTTCAGTAATATAGTCATCGTCATCATGTTGTTCATCATCATCAGCAAAAAAAATTAGCTTCGCTGTAGAACAATCTTTCACCAATGACTATCCGTTCATTGGTGACCATCAGATGTATTCACAGTTATTATCATCTACCGCTTTAATATTGTATCCATCTACTCCAAACTATATCCGCCTATTCCAAACTATTTCCGCCTACTCCAAACTTTATCCGTCTACTCCAAACTATATCCGCCTACTCCAAACGAATTTCTACGCATCCATGATTTCAATATCCGTTTGGACTCTGACTCTGACTCTCTATCGTCTGACTTTTTTATTATCTCCTGTCATCAGTCAACGTCGAGACTCACATCAATATCTCTCGACCTATGCATCTCCATCGCCGCCTTCTCCCTATCCCAAAATATAACTCACTGATCCCAACCTCACCCTTCCTTGTCTGGTTATTAAGCCTTGTTCTATCCTCCTCTCGCTCATTAATTTCTTTCCGTCTTACCGGCTCCATAGACCGTCAGTCATTCATCAAAGAATTTCGCAATCCTCATTCTTCCCTTGATGACCTCATGTCTTAATATAACTCAACACTAATGCCACACTCATCACCAAACTCAACTCACACACCATTAACCATTGGTTCACCTCCTATCGCCCAGCTTTTAGAACTTTTAATAGGCGCATTGAGGACAAATACCAGAGCACCATCGACCCCAGATCTAGAGCAAAAGCCCGTCAATTCAGCCCCCAACAGATACCGCAAACTCATCACTGCTGCCATAAATGAGATGCACTACATGCGTGCAGTACATACATGTATTCAAGCTATTACAAACATCCAAAGCTCTTCCCTATCGCCGCAGTTGGGAAGGCCACAGAGCAGGACATCTTGAAGAGGGCGTTACATAAGTTCAATGAGTGAGTGAATGCACACGAAGCAATGGATACCAAATATCCACAAAACAAATTTCATACATAAATGTATAAAGTATAAGTAGTCTACATCCAGGTGTCGTAGTGATAATCAGGTTTTTGTGGTAGATATGGTGAACAGATACAATCAGGTGGGTCAGAGATCAAAGACAAATCAACCTTGTTGATTTGTCTAATCAACCGTGGCTATACTTACATGTTCATTGTCCGTTCTGAGTGTTTGGTATCTGATCGGTTCCGTCTCGTTCTCTTCATGCCAGCCAAAGACGCTATCTGTAGGTGATAGTTTAAATTAATTTTTTTAGATTATCTCACCTTATTAATCGTTGTCGCGACACTGGAGCTTTTCCTGTCTCTGTCTCATTGTGTTCTGTCGTTATCTTGAGTTTTCGCCTTATCATCTCTTCTAGAGAGTTTCGTGGATATGTGCTATATAAATGCACACTTACAAGCTACAATTGCCATTCTTCTCATGCTGTGGAATGCACAGCCTTCTCTACTATTCTCTCATCGTCTCTATCCATACGTAAAATGGCCCCTAGAGATGTCATTTTTACTTCAAGCCTGGCGTATCTAACAAATCGTTGTATAAACTTTTGCTTTCTTACAATTATGAATTTGCCAAGCCCCACCCTTTGCTCCCACACAGGCGAATAAAGGTCAGCCGTTACACAGCGGATCAAGTTGATCTAACGATCCTTGAGACTATTAATGAGACACGTTACAGCATGCTTGGCCTATCTGTGCGACCGATGACGGTTCTTTTAGGCGCCGAAGACTGTTCATAGGTCAAAAGTATTTAACTGCTTAAACACTATCGGAACGAAGCTGATAGTTAACTTAACTTCCTTATTGTTAATAGGTCTCGATGCGCAACCAGTGACATCGACATTAATTAAGGCCTACACGTTAACGTCAAGATGCATAGCTACATATATATATATATATATACATATATACAAATATACATATATAAAGCTTAAATAGTCTTAAATACATGGATAGCGATATAAAACATAAATTTATCTATCACCAGTTGAAGATAAAATTATCAGATGCACTCGAAGAAATGTAGCGCATAATAAATATGATGTGTATTTCGATATCACTTACTTGAACTCTATAGATCTTTATATAATAATGACCTACAGACTCAAAAAGTTGTAAGCATACGTAAGACAGAGGCAGCCAAACTGTAGACGAAATGATACTCTATACACATTTTATAGACGTGCACAGACAATGGGTGACGTCATGGCTATCCAAGGCTAATGAAACGATAATCCACAAAACCATAATAGCAACAATTCAATCGTTCAGGAACAACATTCAACTTCCAGCAAAAACACTGCATCATTTACGAAGCTGGCCTTTTATTCAAATGTACGTTCATTACGATAAGTTATATAGCGCATTTTTAAATTTAGAGACTGCGATAATCTAAATATTATTAAAGTCAATAACTATGATGAAACACGCAGCTTGAACAACAGATGACCATCGAACAGTCACCAATGACTGACGGCGTCGAACGCACACTAGCAGTCGTATACCCGGTCTTATACTACGCCGCTTAAAGAAATATGCAAACATAAACCCATGCATACTTACATGTACATACTTGACTGCATAAATGCATACTACAATGCATGAAAGTGCAAACACACGCAGTAAGCATGATTTAAGGGAGACAGGCCAGTGTTTATAGAAGATATTGCGTGGACCTAGTAGATTGACAATTACCATATTCAGAAGACTGGTTTAGTTCAAATTTCTATTACAATGGCACCACTATTACAATAAGAAATAGACAGCGAGACAGAGATAGAAACTGGAACAGATATACAATGCTATCCAAGAATGCTGATTCAAGGCATTTTGTGGAAACAGTATAGCACCATTTTATCATTATCGTTGCAACGGAGATCGACACCTTCACGGTAGGCCTATCACACCATGGACCTGCTACGATGCCGTCCGCATCAAGGAGGCTACGGACTGACAATTTTCTATCTGGATATTCTGAGAGCGAAGCGTATCAAACTAGCTGAAGTTTTAACAACCTTTGGAGTTCCTGAGTTCGTTTTGCATAGGTCGTGATCCTCTCACAATCGCAGCCATCTACTGACCAGGATGGATGCCACCGTCTCACCACTTTCATCAAGCAATTCATAGTTCCTATATGACATTGTATTGTATTTACTTATTTCTGTAGCGCCTCTCACATTACAATCTAATCAGTGACGGTCCCAGTCAGAAAAGCGGGAAAGGAAAAGGAAATGTTGGTCACATCCAGCAGTCGGTTGGTCCGTGAGAGACGATCTCAATATTCATACGAAAGGCATTCCGTGGACTGAGCAGAACAGGCAACTTATCACCAATTACCTTTGCCTTTCAACAGCACATGGAGCCATGGACTTTCCCACTGTCACCCATACGGGCTGTCTGGTCCTATTCACCACCCGAGATGATTGTGAACTAATTACTCAAGAATGTCACCGAGTGGGTTCATCTAGTCCGCCGAGCCTTCCGAAGTATTGATTTTGTTATGTGTAAATTTGTGACTTGCACACTAAGTTGCAAACTGACTGTTGCTAGTTGACTATCTTGAATATTTCAAATTATTCTTAGCTTAACACCACGCTAACTTGTAATGCTATCTCTGTAGTGCAATGCATTATCTTTCTTTCAGCCTCAAATCGGTATGACGGAGCTAGAAAGTGAAAATGATGCAAAATGCGGACGGAGGAATTGTTTCCCATTGAGTATTCTGATGTTGTACTTTGTTTGATCTCTTGACAAAACAATAACATTCAACAAGGAATATAATATTAGGCTGCATTATTCCATTAAAATGGCAAAAGTTTGATCATATCAACGCTAAACAGATTCTGAAGCATGGAATAAAAATAATTTCTTGTTATCACAGGAAAAGATGGAAAGACATAAAAAATTATCTCTTGAAATTTTTGGTTGACACAGCTAACTATATAGAATTTTGATGTCAAGCTACAAATTAAAGATCAGCTGATTATTAGAATGCATATAGCTTTTAATATAAGAGAAAACGAAAAAATTGTTGGTTTTTAGAAAAATTGAAACGAAAAATGAAGAAAAACGAAAGAAAAAATAACGCACAGATATAAAAATTTTGAGTAGCATCATGATGCCTTAATGGAATTTAGTGATTCATTTTTGGACCTGATCCGGCCGATGTTCCAGCTTAATTGCAGATGGACCTTGTTGACATTCAGAACGACAGTCACACGAGGTGTTATATTTTTGCGCTTCATCCATGCGGGTCCTTCTCTTCCAGGGTCTCCCTACCTCGTCCATCCAACAAATGTCTAGGGCTACACCACAGTTGCTTCTCTATCCTGCATGGTGGGAGGCTTACAAATGCTAGGGACCGGGCCAGAATTCAACATTGCATCAACAATATGATACGTTGCGGACATCTTCCCTCCTCATCACCGACTGCGGATAATTCGGCCAGAGAAGCAGATGGGCGATTGTGTTTAGAGTCATTTTAAATAATCCCGGTCATGTACAGAGAAAACACCTGCCAGCACATCGTAAGTACAACCTGCGGCAAGGGGTTCATGAATTCACCTTGTCAAGCAGGGATGACCGTAACTTTATGCCTCGCCTTCTCTATAGCAATATGTTTTGAGGTGAACTGAGGGGAACTATAGAAAACTTTAGGCGTCTGACTCTGGTGCAAATTATGTAAATTAGGTTGCGTTTGTCAGATTTGATTTTAAGTAAACGAATATTGAACTGAACAAAGAGAGCACTCTATGACCTCTTAACATTTTACAGAAAACAAGTTTTCCAATTGGCTTTTCCAAGTCCGACAAAAAGGTGAGCATCGCGGATTCATCTCTTGCTGGTAGATGCGACAGAAGCCAAGTACAGGCGGAATTTTCCAGCATCGAGACACGTCTAACCCTCTGGTCACACTCTACACCAGGTGCATAGTTGGAATGTCGCTGGGTTTCACGCTGAGGTAACATGACGAGATCCGTGGTCTTAAATTATGGAAACCGTTACAGCATTGCTTGCTTGCGTAGATGCAACTACACACTTAAATTTAATTAATTAAAAAAAGAACATTGAGTGATGTTTTATCAGAAAGTGCTTGCATAACCTTGTAAAACTTTCATTCTTGACCTTTTAGGATTTAGGCCTATTATGCATAGCAGCGTGGTCAGAGATTATCTGTTATAGCATGATTCAAAATCATTGCGATTTGACTTCGAATCGAGATTATTAAATAATGGTCTCCTAGTAGGGGCGGCTGCACAGTGTGGGCCAGTGCCACACCAACTGTGTCTGTTGACCTCAGTGGCTCTTCAAATTTTAGTTCGCTTTCGGTTTTGACAAAAGCAGACATCCAACTAGATGGACCTTGCCAGATTTCCCCGCCCGTCCGAGGCCTCCCAGGTGGAAAAGTTGGGATCCGTCCCTGCTCCTAAATGTCCGACTCCAAATTGCGATGGGGATGCCACCAAACACAGGCATTCTTCCGTCACCAGTACTTTGATGTAGCTTGTATTAGCCTGAATAAACGTCCCTGATGATTCCTTATTCAGGAAGTTGAGCAAGTGTTTGGCTCTCTGCGCGTCTTCCACCCATCGGGCCGCGGATGGGAAGATCCCAACGTGTACGCCACTTTGTTCTCGGAGGCCTCCTCCTGGTTTTAGTGTTATTATTATTATTATTATTATTATTATTATTATTATTATTATTTACCTGAGATAGATAGGATCCCTCAGACTCTTAGAAACTAAATAACTAAACTAAACTTGGAGTTCGTGGTCATTGTCCCCAGTGTGCCGTATGAATGTGCCTCCAAATCATGATCATGATCATCGTCATCGTCATCGTCGTCGTCGTTGTCGTCTTTATCGTCATCGTCATCGTCATCATCATCATCATCATCATCATTGGATAGTCTGCGGCCATGCCATACATGGAAACCAAGAAATATAAAGTCTGCTCTTAGGGCCTAATAATAATTATTATTTAGCTAAAACCATCATTTATTTACTGAACCTAGTTACGAAGCAAATTGTCAATACGCAACCAACGGAAGCTGCTTTCTTATTCATTCATTCATTACAAAAATTTATATAGCCCTCTGTCACGCGCAAAACTCTGGACAATGGCGCTATATAAAACTCTTCGACCGACAGCGGAGGCGTGGGAGGACTACGAATGAAAATGTCTACTTGAAATCTTAGAGGGGAGACATCAATGGGTTTCGCCGGAGACAGACGGCCTCAATACAGACGGCGAGAAGTATGCAAAGATCAACAGAGTGTCAAGCAACGAAACCCGAAACCTCGAGGCAGACGTTAGAGCCGCCTGCCCCTCTCATCTCTGCGACCCATGGACAAGAAATTCATGAACCAGCTGAAGATCTGGTCTGGACCGGCTTGTTGACACTAATCAGGAATAAGGGACAATTCCGATACGAACGGCGCAACCTATTAAGCGGTATAACTAAAATGATGTAGCCCAACCCCTGGAACCTATTGCCTGTATATGACACCTAACAAGACTCAGCCATGACAGCCGCTAGTCAAACATTAACTATACGCCCTAGTGATTGACGTTATGCTAGGAACATCAAGATCCGACCAACCCGGTTTAGGAATAGATTCGTGCTATATAGATACGAGTTTTGCGTTTGGGAGGGCGAAGGAAATCGCCTCTAGAAGGTCTCTTATAGTGTAGCAAGGGAAGGAACAGGGACTTGTTTCGGAACTGGGGAGACGTTAGGTCTTTCTGACGATAAGGGTAATCAACGTAGTTGGGAATCACGTCTCCAAAGTAAACCAGGGAAACATTTCTAAAGGACACTAATAACTCCAGTAAGTGTAGATAGGATGAGTGGTGTGTGTATATATATCATGAAATATACATATTAGAACCATCAAGTGTGTCGTGTTGCTGAGCTTGGTGATTGAGGAAAGAACCGGCGGTAATCTCGTCATCTTGAAGAAGGATCTGGCGATAGGGAAACCCGCCACATTTGGAAGCCCGCCACACGCCCCTTCAAGGGGCGTTTGGTTACTACTCAGGAGCGCGCCCGACCCAAGATGGCTAAAAAGAAAGTTTTAAGGCGAATATAAAAGAGTCTGAGTGGATCCTTGACGACATCCGCAACACCAACGGGAGTATGTTCCAAAGCGCGGGGCCAACCACTAAGAAGGCACGATTTTATTTAGTAAATGAATGGGCAAATGGGACAATGAGTAGGCGACCTGGTGCACTCAAAAGTAGAGTAGCAGAGATCGCCAAGATAGGCGAGACCCAGCAAGGACTCTTATGAGGATCGGTCTCTGCTCTGGCCTAATTAATCATAAATGTCACGAAGAGCGTTCATCTGTTAGCTCAACCAGGAAGTGACTGGCTGATGTGCCCGCACTCGCCAAGCCTAATCAATAAATATATCGGAAGTGTCTGTCTATCTGGGTCCAAGGCAGCCATCCGACCACTCTCGGACAAAAGGGCTATTCAATATAAGTGTAATTCTTTTAACGATTGTCTCTTATCGCCCAGAATTCTATTAATTATGCTTTTGAGTTGTTAACTGAATGAGAACATCAGAGTACGACTATTATAGCAACTACGATGATTACCACATGAACGAAGAACCACGATCCAATCTATCGACGGTTGTTCAGTAGATCTGAAATCAAAAAAATCACAACAAATTGACACAAAACGTGTAATATATTTACGCGATATTTTTGCGATAACAGAAGTAATAATAATAATAATAATAATGAAATCGATAACTATGACGATGCCGATGATGACGATTATGATGATGACGACGACGACAGCGACGACGACGACGATAATGACGATGATGACGATGATGACGATGATGACGATGATGATGATGATGTGATGATGATGATGATGATGATGATGATGATGATGATTATGATGATTATGATGATGATTATGATGATGACGACGACGACGATGAACAACAACGAAGACGACGACGATGACAACGACGATGACGATGACGACGACGACGACGATGACGATGATGATGATGATGATGATGATGATAGTAATAATAATAATAATTTAAAATAATATGTTAGTAATGATAATAATAATGGCATAAAATAATAATAATAATAATAATAATAATCTGTTCCGTTTAAGACGGCTTATACTTTTTTTTAATATAATGTGATGACATGATTAATAGTAGTTAAACTACTTATCAACTTAAGTGGTCATCAGTTCGACGTTCAAAAGCATTGACAAACAGCCATCGTCGATATAGAGCAATGCACCTGTAGGCCATACATTGTTTCCTGTTCACCGTTACTATGCAATAGACAGTTGAAACGTTGAAACGACCAGCTTTTGAGCTGACGAAAGAACGCTATTGCTTTTTCTTTGGTAAGAGAATGCTGACAATCAACTTTCAAAGTAACAGCACTTTTTTTATTTTCACAATTACACAGACGGGCTTGAGTTGATATGTAGCGCTGCAACTGTTTACTCTAATTTGGACTTGTGACTTTTACTCGTTGATTTGAGGTCTTCATTTCCTTAAACTGTTGCGGATTAATGCTTTAACGTTTTTGTCTAACATTTAACAATTTACAGTAAAAATTATGTGCATGGTAACTTTCAGATAATCGTGTTATGTAACTTAATGCAAGGCTGAAGGGCTAGTGATCTCAGATTATATTTATCTTAACCACGAATCTGTCAAATGGAAATCATCATAATTATGTGGTATGGATGTGTTTCTCGACGAAGAACTATGATTGATCATTAGAACTCCCTTTGTGGGTCTTCGGCCTTTTAGCATTGTGAGTAACGGGTACACCTTTATGCGAAGCATTGCTGAGGCTTGCGTTCATTCTGGCTAGAGATTTCATTTCACCTGTCTGACAACTTTCTCAGCTAAGTGCAATGACCTCATTCTTTAGAGAGCGCTAAATCTGTGTGTTCTACGCGTCCTCCAGATCAACGTGGGTTCCTGCCCCTCATGGTCTTCCTCAGGGCTCGGTGCTGGGTCCCCTTCTGTGCTTCTTCATCACAACCCAACAAGATAATTGTTGCTCACTCTATGCAGGCCTTCCAGGTGGGCGGTTGAGATTCCTGGACCGGGTCCTACGATATGCAGCATATGCAGCACGAAATTTGACCATGTCTCCAGATATACGCTGGATATCCTCCACTGACTCCCCATCCAGCAGCGAATCTCGTACCGTATAATCGCTATTGTCTGGGGGTCCTTGCTGGGTCTCGCCTCTGCCTATCTTCGCGATCTCTGCTACCGCTCTCTGCTTTGAATGCTCCGGTTGACCGCTCTCTTCGCTCTACTGAGCGAGGCCTATTCTCATTGTCCCATTGGGAGTAGCGCTGTCAGAGTGCGAACTGTGGCAAAGTTTACACTCGCTCTGGCACACGCTCCCGTTGGCGCTGCACTTGTCAACTAGGGTTCACTCAGACTCTCTTTATACCCGCCTTAAAACTGTTATTTTCAACCATGCCGGGGTCGGGTGCGCTCCTGAGCAGTACCCTGATGGGCTCTATATAAATCTTCGTAATGAGTTATTCCGCTTCGATGCATTCACATTTGTACCGTCCGATTTGTGACCGTTAGGCTTTAATTTGTCCGTATTTTAGAAGAAATGAAAGAAACTCTCCTTAGACTTTCTGTCGTAAAAACACATAACATCGGATGAAAACCCGCCACTGTTTGCACCCTGACACTGACAGCCCCAAGACTGGATAAAGAAGGAGGGCGACGCTAATGATCTTTGTTATCGCACAGTGTCGTTAAACGGAAACCACTACTGCAGCATCTGGTGTTGTTATAATCAATGATGCGCTTTCCCAGGATCAGTTGCAACTCCATCCATTGTAGGTCTACATCTACAAGTTTACATGTAGCCCTTTGTCTCTGTTTTGATGCTTCAGCTGAACAGTCTTCCATTGTACAGACATTATGCTGCTTTCACTATTTCCCGTTAACTCTGCAAACTACCTCACAACAAAACTTGCGAAGGTCAGTGAGTTCACTGAGGTATGGTGTATGCGTTTATTTGTTCGATTTGCATGAAAGACGTCATATCTATAGTTTATTGATATGTAAAGATGGATTCATAGCGTAGAATCAGACATTACAGTAGTATATGATATGTATGCATCTGGGCTTCTAAGCGCACATTTGTAGGAACCTCTCCAAAGAGATATGCACATGACTGTCTAAGAGATTTAAATGGTGATGACGATAATGGCGACGACTATTTCTCTGCCCGAAGTGATGTGGTTGCTATCACAGACAATTATGAATGAGCAACGTGTCCAAGAGAGTCGCTTGATGTGGATTCTAATCTGCGACCTTCAGTTGCAAGGGAAGAACAGAAGTCACAGAACATGCAGCTGCACCACCACGTCCCGTAAATGGAAGTATCCAAACATACGTACGATGAGAACGCTACGTTGACAAAGTTAATAGGAAAAAGTGATAAATTTAAACGAAAAACTGTTTCAAAGGAGAGGCCACACTAAGGTCAGCACGCAGCGGTCTTGTGCTGACTTATGTAAGACGTTGCATGTAGATCACCTCTGACAGTCGAACGATGCAAGTGAAGATTCAATTGCAATACAGTGATGTTGGTGGGTGAATGGTTAATTTGAATTAAGGGCGCATGCTCAAAGGCAGTCAAACGCATACAATTACTGGTGATATTTTTATGGATTCCACAGACCAACCACGAAGGTTTTGTATAGGTCTGCAAGTCATTTTTATTTTACAGGTTTTCGATTGCTGGGTCAAACCTTTCGGCAACATTTTGACACGGATTGAAGACCTGACTGGGTCTTCGATTCATCCTTTTACTTTTGCCACTTGTGAACTTCTCGCCGACTTCTGTATCTTTCTTTTATCAACCCTCATGTGCAACTCAAACTGCATGAGTTTCTGCAAACCACTTGTTGCTGCTAACTATGTCATTGTTTCAATCAGGTAAGCTACTTTCCAATTGCTCAAACCACGTCATACAAACCATAAAGGATTTCTAAAAGAAGTAAGTCTCACATCATATATTCTATATCTATAAACCTATGTCAAAGTCTCATCTATACTATGTTTATATCAAATCAATAATTTTCTAAGAATTTATTAATCTCAAACGAATATTATTGTTTATTGAGATGCAATGTTCGTGCTTCACGAATATCACCAGTAAACTGTAATCGTTGAGATATCTTATCAGTGTCTTGGAATATATTATAGTTCTTGGTTCGTTTTTAAAATAAATTCATGGATCTGTAGGCTGTCATGTAGACACAATAGTTGACTGCCAAATCGCGGAAATAGGTTGTAAATATCCACTCCACTTATAAGACATTCATGTGTCGTTGAAACCAGGTGTTGTTTGGTGCATTATATATGAATATAGGCCTTAACGTCTTGTATTAAGCAAAACAATTGCATTTTGATTTTGCCCTTTTTATAAAGTTCAGAGGTGCACAGATGGCGCACAGAGACTTGCTCAAGGTCCCTACATAGCTGGCCTAGCAGCAGCGGACGCGGATCAAACCCGCAGACTCTGTGTTGCAGGTCGAATGCTCTAACCAATCGACCACCGTGCCACACTTGCCGCTATAACTGAATTTTATTTGAATGTTAACATATGAGTAGGTCATTTGAATAATTTGTCTTCAATGATTTAAAATCAATTTGCTAGTTTTTTTTAAATTAAAGCAAATACATGGCATTATAATTATATGTATTGTCTAAACTGTCTAAAACTGTCTCAACTGTCTAAAAAATATGAAAATTGTAATAAAGTTTGCACAAAATATGTAAACTATTTGTTGGTAGAAAAATTGAGTAACGGAATGACAAGGTATTGATTACGTTAATTGATATTGGATCGTAGACTGTCATTTGAAATAACGAATGGATTGTGTTATTTTATGTCCCTTTTTGTAGAAGACCCTTGCAATGTGACTACTGATCTCCCAACGGCATCATCCCTCGTTTCAAGCACAGTAACAGGTGACCCAGTTTCTTTGTCTCTACCTAAATCAGTTAAATCGTTGTCAAATAATACAGACTGGTACTTAGTAGTACACATACAAGGGACAGCTAGAGGTCCATAGGACACTGGCCCAAAGGTGCCACGGCTCAGGATCGAAATGCATTTCATATAAAGGTATATACCTCAAATTAACAGATTTGTAAGAAATTGTCGTTGATGGCAACCCCAGAGGCGTTTGAATATCATCTAACCTAATCTAGATTTAGGCCTACTCGTGAATCTTAACGACCCTCAGGCACAAATACTTAGATTGGGTCATAGTCATGACCATTATGTCGTGATTTCTCAAAGAAGCCGTGAAATGACGTATACCTACTAATCGATTTTTTTGTCTGAGCGCCTTGTAGCCCAGAAATGAGCTAAATCATACTACTTTCTTTTGGGTGCTGTATACATCTCGAGATTACGAGTGGGCCTGCATATCTTAACACTGCAACTTTAAACAAGCTTTCTTGCTATTTTGTATCCATTTTTGAACACACGCAGTGCGAGGTTATTTTTCAACGATTCCAGCCAAGACCAATCATTTAGTATAAACTCATCCTTATTTCTGTAAACTCTGAGAGGGTTTTCTGAGACACGGTCGTAAATTTAGAAGTATCGAAGAGACATTAGAGATATTACTGACAAGTTATGAAATATGTAGGCCTACAACATTGATTTAGGTCTATTTGTGCGTGTGAAGCTGTAGAGAAATGTGTTACACTAATCAAGATGGCTGGGAGTGAATGCATTAACGGGCAACACTAATGCTGCCATGACAATATGGCGTCTAATTCACACTTTTTACAGTAATGAAAATTATGCGATATACAAGTAAACTTTTATTTTATAGGAATCACTCACACCGCATTTATAACGCGTCAATTAAGTAGGAGAGACTGGGGCTGGTTGTAACGGAGGGCAGGTTGTAACAGCGCATAAATCCCGGGCATAAGTTCGGTCATAAATTTAGGACTCCGAAATATCTTTGTGATTTTTTTATTTCATAGTTGTTGAGCCCATTTGTTACAATTAAAGATTTAGCCGATATAGAGGTCCAAAACTTAACATTGATTATTAATTAGTTTGTTGGTGTTCACTGTGTTACATCCTGCCTCAATGTTGAAAGCGGTGTTATTTTCCCCATGCCATGTTACAACAAACCCCAAGCTGGGGCAAGTTGTAACACTAAAAAAAAATTTTATTTCACATTTTTTCATAATTAATAGAGTTACACATCTGAAACGGTCCATAGTTATAGTGTATTTTTGAAGGATTGCAATGATATATTGCTAACCGCTTTTGGAGATCAAGTTCGGTCATAAAATATCTAAATATTGTGTAAATTGTTACAACCAGCCCCAGTCTCCCCTAGATAGTCCCAGCGCTCAATTACAGTCATAGCCGTAATGTAATGAATTTAATTATTCATACTACTTAACCCATTAAGAAATAACAGTGACAGTTGTCCATTATTGTCCATTAATGAGCATAGCCTAGTTCATTGGAAGAATTACAAGTCATTCTGTTTATATATTTATAAGTTTTATATTCATCAGCATAAAAGTTATAATCGAGGGGATATCAACGAGAGCAATAGTGGGACAGTGCAAAACGTTAATTGGACAAAGGCCTGAACTCCGAAGAACAGTACCGGTATTATAGTCCAAGAGTAATTGGAGAGCCAGCTTATCGTCCAGATGTGTGGCTTGTGTGCTGTTCTTAAATAAGCTATACAAAACCAGTATTGAAAGCAGTGCAAATGAATGGGATGTGCTGTTCGATCCAGAAACGACAGACCTCAACATAGGCCTATATTGACTATATATATATATATATATATATATATATATTAAATGCTTTGAATATAAAAAATTTATGTCGTAGATCACAGTAAGCAGGTCAGTTTCAGTGGAACAAAATTAGCGAGAGGCCTTCTACGTTCTTATAGGTAAGAGATGATTAGAAAAAGAAGATTATGTAGATTTTTATGCATGCGGTTTAACACTTCGCTAAAATGTGTCAAGTTAAAAATCATTAGGATCAAGTGATGATTTCTTAAGCAGTAGATTTATTTACGCATTGTCAAAGGCCGCTGATCAATCGTAATCGCAATCGTAATCTCCAAATTTCTAAAACGCCACTTTAAAATCAAGCGCAGGGCACCAGCTTATTCACGAGCGCTGCATCAAATCAGATGGGTTGTCCAAAGGATAGTCCGTGGTAAAGCAGAGTCCGGTCTCCAGGAGGTCAGCGGAGGCAGAGTAGCTGTTAAGAAGGGCGTCGTGTTGATCGAGGAATGACAGAGGAATATGAAGTAAGGAGCCTGGGTAAAAGTTTTTGAAAAGGTGAGACTTAAGTTTAGAATGGAAAGTCCGCAGATGATGGATAGAGGAGCTTGGAACAGATGATGTTGGATGACAGGCAGTGGGAGTGGAGTAACAGATCGTTCCAGAGACGTGGTGCGGCGTTGGATGTGGCTCGGTTGGAGAACTTGAGATGAGAGATGACTGGGGGTCGAGTAAGGGTGAGGCAAGAGCACGATCGGGTAGAGCGAGTTGGCTGGATGGTGAAGAGTTCGCGAAGATATTTGGGCTGGGAGTATTGTATGGAATTGTAAGTTAGCGATAGGACTTTGAAATGAATGCGCTCTGGGATTTTTAGCCAGTGGAGTGATTTTTGAGGATTGGAGTAATGTGCTGGTGCTTGGGTGTTCTGGTGACGGCCCTGGTAAGTGAGTTTTGGATGAGTTGTAGACGTTTGAGTTGTGTGGCGTCAAGGTTGAGAAAAAGAGAGGAGAACAAGAGTGGATCATTTAGCGCAGAATAGATTACTAGCTATGCACAAGAGACCAAAATTTTGCTATAATTTGATTGCAGAAAGGTCCAAAGTTTTCTCAGCACGACCATGAGGTTTTCAATATACCGATATGTCATGTTGATCTTTCTAGGCTGCAGTAATTTATTTAAAACAGTCAGAGGTTTTTTGCACAGTTCAAATGCTAATGAACAGCCCCAAAATCATAAGCCTACCCCAAAAACGTTTAAATATGTTGAACGCGCGTGAATAAGCTGAGGCTCCGCGCTTTGCCTTAGAACAGCACTTTTGATATTAAGAGATCACGATTGCAGTTGTGATCAACAATGCTGGTAATGAAAGGACGGACCATTGAGCCTAGGCTTAACGCTCATGACATCAACGGAAATAGTTTTTTTTTAGAGCAGCTCAATCAAATTTGAATGAAACTTTTCTACGCACGCATTGTCTCTTTGCACATGAGACAAATTGAATGACGAGCAAAATAATTAGGCCCTATTCTTGCAACAATAATTGATTTTGTGCCGGAAGTTATATGCAACTATTATCCAATATGAAAGCGCTTTAATAGGAAATGCTTTACACCGAATAGAATGCAATATGACCCGAGCATATGCAAGTTCAATTGAGACAATTGAGTGTATGCTATTGAAATCAAATTCTTGCTACGGTAGCAATAACAGGACTAATAATGATGATGGTAATGATGATAATAATCATTATCGGTGTCAATATATTTTGATGGTAATGGCCAATTATAGCCATTCTGTATACGTGATTTCATTGCATGCAACATTGCTTTACCAATATCGGGTGTAATAGCAATGCCGATGATAATGATGATTATCAGTAAATAAATGAGTAAGCATACTCTATATTACCGTTTGCAGACCACGACGGGTACCTGAAAAACATAAAAACATACTATTTAGGCCTACATAAAATTTTAAGGATATACCAATATTTTTAAAAAACCTGTTAATTTCCAGCCATTAGAATCGAATAATGAGTAAAGAAAAATAACACGAACAGAGACGAATGAGAAATGAACAGGAAGCAGTAAGGGTGACCATTGACAGGCGATTTAGATTAAATGTGCAACCATGAACGGCTCAAGTCACTCCAGAGGAAACATCATCTGGAGTGAGTCGAACGCAAACAGAGAGATGGTAGAGACGACAACCTAATCGGGTCGATAGCGCCATCGGGTGAAGGTGCTGTCTCCGATATGTTAGAGTCATGGAGTTGGAATAAGACATTTATGATGATACATAAAAAAAGTTATAATGATATTATTCAGGAGCTCCAACCAGCATTTTGGTTCCTAATGGATCATTAATTTAATATTTTTCTACCTCGGGTAAAAATAATAAAAAAACACAATAGACTGGCCAAAAAAATTTCAATCTAGACACCCACTCAGTTTGTTAGACCTGTCAATGGTGTCATTGAGACAAAATTTCAGCTTTTTATACCAACTGCAAGACAGTGTTCAATGACATTTAAATTCACAAACATGAGCGCGAAATAGTTTCTATTTACTCACTGATACCTTCTCATTTATCTAAGATTGTAACATCATGCTTGATCAGAGAGGAACCAGGAAATATAAATAGAAGCAGAAGAGGGAACATGCAAGAACAGGTTCGTCATTGGCAACTTGAGGCGAATATAAGACGACAGAGAGCCATCAGTCACTTAATCGTATCAGTAGCTTCAAAGCTTTACCTGATATGCAGAACTGATAGCCTTCCTTGAGCTCCAACAGTTCTTTGAGCCAGTAATATTGAAAACTCCAAGTCTGCATATTGAAGAACAGTTCACCACCATGATCACCATCAAGACTAGCCAGCTGTTCACTCATCAATTGACAAAGGCATTGGGTAGAAATAAGACTTATGATCTCAAGATGATGCATTGAGATTAGTGGTGCCAATCAATTGCAGTGATTGGTTGTGATCCTTTCACCCTGCCGCTTTTGGATTATTCTGGAAGACAAGATATGACAAGAGCTCCTGTGGTTATCCTGCCATCATCATGGGATGGAATTGATTTTGGCCAAAGTATTCCCCTTGTACTTTGGTCTACCTACTGTACCATATATTCCAATCTTCAAGAGACTTTAAACTTGGAAAGTTGGGAGAGCGTGATACATGACGGCTTCCGAGAACTGGAAGTCATATCCGGCACTGAAGCCATCCAGGAAACAACTCTCTGTTTTCTCAAGGAGATCGATGAAATAAGGTTGCATTCAAAGATTAGAGATGACTACCAAGAACTCATTAAGCTGACAATGGTTGTTCTTGGATACCAGCATTCCATAATTTACTAGAAAGCCCCTGTGTCAATACACCATGCACGTTGAATGAGTAATTTACTGTATGCCATCAAAATCTATCATTTTCATGTTCAGCGTGATGTATTCAATCTAACGAAATAGGTAGAAACTCAGACTCATTTATTTCTTTGCAGTTTGGTGTCCTTAGTTACAGGAATAAATGGACAAAAGTTTCACTTTCTGCTGAAACTATAGGATGAGATCTGTCATTTACGATTGATCTAGGAAAAGTGAGTCAATTAACCATGAGATCGGCGTCGCAGAGTGAGGGTCTTAGAAAACAGCTTGTGCAACCTTTCAGATGAGGCTGTAGGTCTGGCACTGTTCTCAGGCCAACTTCCTATGACAGCTAAGGTGAAGATTGTCGACCGAGTGACTGCAAGGCCAGAGGAACGTAAGGTGAGAGGTGATGCTACGGTACTGAAGAAGGGGCTTGCCTGGGTGGGTGATGTCGCAACCCAGTACAACCTGACACTAAAGTATCACCTGAAGATTGGTGATTCCCTTTTTACACTTACGCCATAGAAATAGATCGAGAATGAGGATTGCAAGCAAGGCAGAGAGAATTGAGAAGTTGAGTGTGGCCGAGAGGGATGTGAAGCTGTTTGAATAATAATTCAACCGATTTCAATTCAACCACTGAAAAAGAAGAACCAGTTTCTCCAGGTGGATGAGGCAAATATGCAAGATGTCTCTTCTCACACAGCAAAGAAGTCTACTGTTGACCCAGTGCCTGCAAAGGCTTGCAGTTCCTAGAGTCTTAAGACTGTAATGGGTGTTGGAATCTTAAGACAAGAACAATTGAAATTCATAAACTGGGTGATCTTTTTGACATTAGAAGCTGAAATTTTGCCTCAATTTGCTAATACAATTGATAGGCCTAACAAACTGGTTTTTAGCTTGAACTTTATTTCTTACCCTGTATTTGTGAACTACCCTAAAACACAAGAGCGAAAATAATTACTACTATGATGGCTACGATGAAATCGGCGCAGAAGGCCTGCATCCGATTCAAAAGACGCTAAGTCACTTGATTAGACATCGTCAATTTGCATTTTCTTTGTGTTTTCAGACGATCCTTGTACTTCGACTAGCACATTAGTCCAATCTACTACCGCCGAAACAACAGAAAATGTACCAACTACAACAACAATTATTGTTTCTTCAGTACCAAGCTCTGCACTAACAACGACTGCGCCAATACCTAGCCCAACGACAACACCACGTTGGTCTTTTGATTGATACTCGTTCACAGTATATTAAATTAGCCCATCTCAAATACTCAATGTCTTAACGGCTATATAGTAGTTCAATACATAAGAATTGCAAAGTGCATAAATTTTGTGAGGTCTTTAATAGCATGTTTTAATCCTGTGCCCATCAGAAGCAAAGACAATGTTTCTAATTACACGTATCTCACAGATAGATACCGGTAAGCCTATGTCTTAAATTGTATAATATTGTACGTGTATGGTAAACAATGCAACCTATTTTTAATTAAGGTAATTTCAGAAGCCTAGAGAAATATTCTCTAATTGATTAAATTCGCTCACAGTGCTCAGTATGCATGATTTGTAACAAAATATAAATCGAATGCTTTTAATACTTGATTGAACCAAAATCAACAGAAGGACCAAACCTTGTCTAGATGTGAAAATCTATGTCACTTAATAATCGAGTCAATTGGTAAAGTTTTGGACTATGAGCGATCAAAAACGAACACTCGACTGCAGTGTGATTACATAGGCGCAGCGATGAATAATACTTGCATATCTATAGGTCACTTTTTCTCAGGGGTGCAAAAAACCAAGATTTTTTTAAAATCAAAAGTAAGTTTTTTTGTTTTCTTTGATTTTTTTATTTTATTTGGATTTTTGGTTTTTAGTTTTCCTTTGGATCTTGTCATAACAGTTTTGTTATAAAAAGCATCAAACACAGCGTGAAACTTGTTTATATAATTAATTTCGCTTGATTTTCGACTGAATGACACACAATTAGTAATATAATAGTAATATTAGTAAATTTGAAAAAAATATATTTTAAAAATCCAAAAAACAAAAAATTTGCCATTTTGGTTTGTTAGTTTTCTGTAAAAAAAAAAAATAACCAAAAAACCAATAAGTTTGCAGCCCTGCTTTTCTAGACTTAAGAGAATTTCAGCATATATCTTCTGAGCAAGTCAACCTACAGTTAGGCTTATCGAGGATAGGTAGTCATTAGAGAGATCAGTGATAGCATCAATCACAGCGGATGTTGAGCAAGTTACGTGGACGGAGCGGACCTTCCAACGAAAGCTTAGGCAAGACGAGCATTAGATAAAGAGTTAAAATTAGATATGAATATTGAAATGGATACATATATATGTATATATGTGTGTGTGTGTTAGCTTTCTACATCTTATAACGTCTATTGATTAGCTTTAAGTCAGTAATTGCAAAACTAATGAATAAAATGCATGTTGAATGTCAGTGTAAATCCTTGCTATTCTAGATGACCCATGCTCTTCTAATCCATGTCACAATCATGCAACATGTATGGATTATGGCACCACGTATACCTGCATCTGTGCTTCCGGTTTCACTGCACAAAACTGTGACGTCGGTTGGTTGAATAAAACTCTCTTGGATAATTAATTTTTCAGAGCTAGTCAATTCGGTTTACGTTTAATCAACGAAACAAAATTATCAATTGCGAGGACCTAGACTGGTTAAGAATAATCTATAATTTAGTTGTAGTCAGTGTTCACATAGCTTCAGTGCTTCACAATCGAAATAATTCAAGGCTATTTTTGTGTTCTCAAGATAATATGGTTGCCTATCCAGTTAATGCTCTTGTTTATTAATTTCACATTGTAAATATTTGGCTAAAAATATATCTTATTAAATTGTTATTTCAGAGATAAACGAGTGTGAAAAGAATCCTTGCTATCCCTTTGGCAAATGCACAGACTTAGTTGGTGATTACAACTGCACGTGCAATTCAGGATACGAACCTTTGCCTAACGATACGAAGCGGTGCGATGGTGAGAGAGGGCGATATTTTCGTTATTTATTTGATAGTGCTTGAATTGCTGAGAGCGATCATTATCAGTCATTCTGTGGAGTGATTGTAATTATTGTGTCGTATCTTTAATTTTTGACAAAAATGACTTAGGCCTGCATGAAGCAGATTCCAGACTGTCTTAGGCATCGTCTCATAACGCAAAAGTTTCTGGCCATTGAGCTGATGCCTTGTGTGATTATAAGACCTACAATTATTGTGCTATGTTGTCGATGACCTGAAACCCTAAGAATTCGAACGATGCTTGAGAGTTTTACAAAGCATTGGCCTGCAATGCGTTGGTTCCCAGAACAAGATGTCTTGCACATAAAAAAAACGCGTCATAAATAGATATTGAAACAATTAAAGTATCCCGTACTTAACTTACGAATAGGTCACCGAACAACAGCTGTTTTCTGATCCTGTCACTTAATGACAGTGGTATCATTATTGTTGACATAAACAATTCGAGTAGAATTGTGTTATCACAGAAGCAACTGAACAGGAAGAACTTTACGCCTCATATAATCGCGTCAGAGTTGTTCAAACCCACACAAATCATGTAACCATGCAACCGTATTATTGAAATTTGTCTGATGTAACCTACAAAGGGCAGTAAGCGATGTAAGTGTAGGAAAAGGTTCCTGGAATGGCTAATCTTTTCGTATGTGCTGTTCTTGTGTCAAATTACGATTGTTTTCATAAGAATTGCCAATTCAGATATCATCCGTAGAGTGTAGGGCAATTTGTGTAGGCCGGTGGAGTGAGAATTAGCACGAGGGTGATTGATATTCTTTTAGAAAATTACTTAACTGTTTTCTTACGTATTACTAATCAATGTTGTATATTTCCGATTAACGGCGCTAGATGATCCGGTGTAGTAGGTAAATAGAGCTCACATTCTAATAAGTCATGGTGGAAATAGATGCGATGGTCTATTCTTCTAATGACATCGCGTAGGCCTACTGCCTTGTCTCAGAATACGATTGTCGGTCTAAAAACATTATCGCAATTTGTAACTGTAATCTCGAAATTGTGTATATTCTCTTCAGGAGTAGATACTGAAATGCTTCCGACCTAATCACATTATTTTAAAATTATATGCAACGCTGTTTGAATGTTACCATCTTATAAAAAAAACGCTTTGGCTCGTTTATCATCAGAAATGACCCAAGTCATGGGCAAATGTCTATTGTCTATGGGCAAATGATCCAATTTATAAATGAGGTCAGTACTACTAGTAGAGATCTACCTGTTTCTGTCAGTCGATGTCAATGCGATTTTGGTGGAGTCAGCTTTAAAGACCAGCGACGTTGGATCGTAATAGTTAGAATACGGAAAGCGCAGAGAAATTTGTAAATTGTTGGTCCGATAACTATTATGCGGATGCTACGAGCAACATAATATTTAGTTTTACAGATTAATAACTCTGTGTCGAAGGTTGAGGATTTATGTATAGGCTCAATGTCCAAAGCTTTATCCAAGACAGATAGGTCTTAGAATTCTCAACTCTCAATGTGCTGACGTTCAATCACATTAGTGGTTTCGTTTCGTCTGTTACTGGCAGAGACCGATTTCTGTGCTGAGGAATCCCAGCCTTGTCTCCACGGTGGAACGTGCGTTAATCAGAACGCACTGAGCCGTTACTACTGCATCTGTCCTGTTCTCGATGGCAAACAATTTGTCGGACTGCACTGCGAAACCGGTAAGATAAACCCGATGACCTTCACATTTTTTGTCATATCAATTCATTCATTCATTCTGAGCATTTATACAGCACCCCTTCAAGAACCTACTCGGGAGCGCTTCCAGCCCAACTGCGACTAAAGACTTGTAAAAACATGACGGTTGTGCCACAAGGAAAGAGTGGAGCACAAGACTTAGTGGGAACTCTTTGCATATTGAAACGTCCACAACCGTGAAAACATGGCGCTGCCTAATAACCAGACGTGCCTGTGGTACTGGAAGCTCCGTCTCGTCGCAGAGTGAAGCACCAGGCGCGGCACAGATCGCTCAAATAAGATGGAGCACAACCTAGAGCGCAGCGCAAAGGTAGAGTTGCAATGAAATTCGTTGGGACACAGGCAGCCAATGCAATACATAGCTCAAGTATGCAAAAATAAGAGATACTATAGGAAACCGCCCAAAAGGCCGAGCATCCGAGTATTCTACGTTCAGGCTAACGTAAGGAGTGGCCCTAATAGCTTTACGCTGAGAGGCGCAATTTCATATCTTAGTTACAATTATAGATACAACAACGATGGTGTTGAACCTCGTCTTGGAGAATGTTCGTATGTAAAGGTATATGCTCACATTCCTTGTATGCGCAACTGGCTTTATATTTTACAATGCACTGTCGACTTTGTAACTCTCAGCGTATGCAAGTCTATGGTTTACGTAAATAAGGTCGCGGCACCAAAGATCGCAGAATAATAAGATCCTGGTACCAAAGATCGCCCAACAACATCACCAAAGTTAAACACTTTCGAGGCATTATTTTCATCAATCCAGCTTCTGCTTAGGCCTACATAGCCTTCTATTTATCCCGCTTCCGTTTATGCGACATCACCTCATCAATCCAGCTTCCATTTATGCAATATTCTTTTCATCAATCCAGCTTCCATTTATGCATTGTTCTAATCATCGATCCAGCTTCCATTTATGCAATATTCTTTTCATCAATCCAGCTTTTATATCGGGTCGCTGGTGTTTGGCGATTAACCATGACCAGTGTACATTGGCGATCTTTTGAGGCGCGATATTTTGTGCGCGACCTTATTCATGGCTACCCATTCTTATAATATATTTTATTTATGTGCATAATCACAATAATTTCATCGTGTTTTTTGTACATTTCACAATTGAATATGATTCTAAATTGACAGAATTGATTACAAGGCCCACAGTCAATGGAGGGATATCTCCTACTTCTGGAATCATCGCTGGCGGTGCAAATGTTACCATCAGAGGACTAGCAATGAATCTTTTCGAACCACTCGGTGCCTACCTCATCGACACTACCTCTACATCCAACCCCAAGCAATCACTATATGCATTCGTAGCTCTGAATCTGACGTAAGTATTGCTGAGTTTTTCTTTAAACTGTTGTAACACCAGTGCTCGATTTCAGCAGGAACGAACCGGGACGCCGCCCCGGGCCTCTTGGAGTGCCGGAACTGCGTTCCCGCACCTTAGCCATTATGCACGGCGGAACGCCGTTCCTGGCAGTTCCAAAGCATTTTACTTTTTTCTGCAAAGTTTTGACAGCACTGCGGAATTCGAGCGAGGATTTAGTCATATGAAATAAACCTAAATGCTTCGCCAATAAGAAATAGAAGCAAAGCATTCTGACATTATCTGTATTATGGTTCGTGAAACTAGTCAGTTTTCAGCCTTTGTCAAAATGTCGAATCATGACTTACTAGTGGACATCGCTCTACTGATTATGTGCAGAGCAAGACTAGACCAATGGCGTCGTGAGAACCTCGATATGAGGGGGGGGAAGTTGTGTGTTACTGTTGTTACGTTGAGACAACGCGGAATCACTGGTTGAGTTTATTACTATTAAGTTCGATAGGGTTACATGTGTTAAATGCAGCAATGACTGTTACGTTTTCTGTACAATTTAGTGTCAGATTAGTACTTAGAGTCGTTTAGCTTTATGCTTGATTTTATCTAACACTGCCATTTTTATGTAATATTGACAAAGAGGAGACGTCGGAAAAAACTTTTGGCCGAGGAGGCTGCAAAAAAACTTGAGTTATTTTAAAATTTAAATACAATTTGTGTGCGCACAACAAATTCTTGTGTGCGCTGGCTCCACGACCCGTGTGCGCGGGCACTCAGCTTAGAGGAACTTTGCCATTTTAAACGTATTCTTTTGTCACATTGGCAGCCGAAGTGATTCCATAACCGTCCGAATTCCTCCGGCTACGAATGATTACATCGATCTGAATATGCTTATGATCGTTGAATACACGGGACCAATCAACGTAACATCTGAGACAGAAAACATTCGCTTCAAGTTCACTGGAAATCCAGTCATCACAACCATCGAACCCAAGGAAATACTCGTATCGTAAGAGACACTGAATAACTCACCTCGCTCTGCCTATTTATCAGCAAACATTTTCAAGTCTAGTGTTGTTAATCAATCGATCAAACAATCAATCAAGCAAATTTAATATTGCGCCTCTTCAAGACATCGACTCATAGGCGCTCCCGGTAAAACTACGTCTGATGACTTCCGAGAAGAGTAGGGAATTTCTAGGCAGGAGGCGAAGTTTCTTAGGGATCTCATTCCAAATGGTTGGACCCTACACTGAAGAATTCCGATTACAACATCGTTGTTGTTGTTGTTGTTGCCAAGTAGAGGCAACAGAATCACTCGTTGCCATTTAACAGTGCTGTTCAGTCAACGGTCCAACAACTGATGGCTACTGTTGAAAAGGACGTGCATCAAATCAGAAGTAAATCCATGATATAACAACCGTAGCCTGTATTTTTCGACATAATATGAGGGTAATGAGGGTTATACGTGTAGAGTTGGATTTGATCTTAAATTCTGTCACATAAATTGCTCTGAGGTCAGAATTACGGCTCCATTCCTGCGTACATCAACGGTCTGCTTGGCAGCAAGAAAACAATTAAGGCTATATTTTGCATGATGATCGCGGGGGTGCGAATTGATTGAAGCTCTTAGAAGATCACCTGTGCCCTCGACCTAGCCATCGTACATTAGACACGTGTTTTGTTTAAAATAGCGATTCATCTTTGCAAATTACGACAACAGTTGAACTGCATGCAGGCTACTTGATAGGTTTCTAGACCGAGTCCAGATTAAATTGTTCTGTTGACAGAGGTGGTGTTCATCTAACTGTTTCTGGATCCAACATGGACACCGTGCTAAACCCAATGATGGATATTACAACGTTTGTGCTAAATACGACATTCAGTCATTCAGAGACCAGCCGAGAGGTAAGTGCACATAGATACGAACTCTCGCCTATCATGCACCTATGTATAAGGTAAAGTAAAGTATGGCTTCATTACATGCTCGTAGCAAACAAACCGTGAGGGAACAATGTTGATTGAGGCAGTTAGATGGGAGCATTAACCAGCAAGCGTATTTTAGTCCTCCTGCGAATTATTCGATTGGTAACATTTGCTCGTCATGTAGAAAGATGAGCCATAGATGCAGATCTATGTAAACAGAAAATTCTATAATCTTTAACCAATCGATGAACGTGTTTCTTGACTCACATGTAAGCATAGGTCTGCATTGCTATGTAAAAGCACATAAATAATCAGGCCTTACATTGCAGGGTAATAATTTTAATATGTAATCTTATTCTAGTTATCAATTAACACAATGGATCATAGGCTATTACATTGCTGTTTGTACATAAGTCACTGCTAAGAGTGTCATGAATGCCTTTTCTAGCAAATAGGGTTTATTATTCAATTCACAACGAACCGTCTTTCGAATGTATTACAACAGAGTTGCTCTCTGAAGAATACGTCGGCGATTACGTGTCTAGTTCCTCAAGGAATTGTTCCTTCGTCATTCCTCAACAACACCGAAACTGTTGGGAGTAGTCTTCGTGGTGTTGTCCATCTGGAATATTCATTCCTTCGCAAGAGAGGCAGAAGAATGAAGCGTGCTCCAGTCGCTAACCTCACTGATGAAACTGGAAGCATTTTTGAGATGTACCTCGGATTCTATTTCGACGAATATCCCACCTACAATAACATCAGCAAATCACTGCCTCATGTAACGCTCAACTTCGTCTCACTTCAAGTCAGTTTTGAACCTGACTGTTCCATGGACTTCGTTTCTAACAAAAAGAACACCATCAACTTGAAGGCAAGTAACAGAAAAATCTATTATACCTGATGAATTCCGAAACCACGGTCTTTCATGAGCTTATAGACAAGTACTGGAATACCAAAGAACATGAGCAACCTAGCGCCGTAGATTACGCATTAGATTAAGCTTACGTCTTCATTCTGAAATGACTGTTAGTACTGTTAGACCTTAGCTATCGTAGGGGTCGAGGTACGATGTCGTGTGTTGCAACGAGTAGGCTGCATTTAATATCTTATCCAACAGCCGCCTACTTTGTCGTGGGCCAAGCCGTAAGAGGAAGTTACTGAAACTTAGAAAGTATCCACTAGAGAATGACATGGGGACAAAATTGGTCAACCTTCCAATTCCATTTTCGTGGGTCTGTCTCCACTCCAAACCATCCATCGGGTCTGTCCACATCCCATCTCATCTTCACGGGGTCTGTCCCCGTTTCCATCGTGTGTTAACATCCCCATTCATTCTCATGAGGTCCGTCCAATGCTTTACACGTCTCTTCTAGGTCTGGCCCCCATTAGGACTGTTCCCATACCCATTCCCATTCCAATTACAAGCAAAATGACAAGATAAAATGCTCATGTAGCTCTACTTTGACTGGCCCTATTTAAGTATTAAGTTTTCACATACAGAAGGCATAATAGAAGTTGAAAATATGTTGACTATTCATAGATTTAATTATATAGCGCTATGCCTTAAATTTGTAGATATGCATAGCTATTAGCTAATCCTACTGGATAGCTTATTGCAACAGTCAACAAAGTTATACACGTTTCTGCGGTAACTACCGCGCTTGTATTTCCATTCACGCAGCAATAATGCAAGCCTTGCTTCCATCCCCGCGGTATTACCATCTCTTCTACGCCATTACCGATGCATTTCCGCTTTTCCCCATTACCGTGTCACTCTCTAGTAGCTAAATTATTTGTTACCGTTGCATCCCTTATTTGACTGCGCCCTGAGCACCAGATAATTATAATTATTGCTATTATTATTATTCCTGTCATCGTCGTCATCATCATCATCATCATTGTCATCATCATCATCATCATCATCATTATCATCATCTTCTTCTTCATCGTTGCCATCGTGTTGTAAAAACCCACTCCAATGAGGACGTGAGTGACTAGGTCGCTCAACCCGACCTGGGTAGACCCGCCGGACATCCCGTGTAGTCCGTCCAGCGTCACCTATCTGCGCTCCACATAGGCATGGGTGCGGTTCTCAATTGCCCTTCCCTCAATCCTCATCGCTTAATCATCCAGTCGAAAGACAGACCTCTTCTTCGGGAGAGGAAGAATTAATCCCGGGGAAGCGGCGCCGCGGTCGTTTTGTCGTGCCTCGTGGCATGGCTCGGTCTGAGCGAAGATCCACCCGGATTCCGTGCCCTATATGTGTCTGCCTTCCTGCCTTCCAGACCACAGCTCATATCAAGGGATGGCCCATGAAACTCAGGATATGGTTGCCGTGGACCTGTTTCTAAACACTTTGCATACGCTCTTCGCCGTCAGCAAAGACGGAGGGGTGGAGTGTCAGTTTCCGTATAAGGCCATTCCTCCCCGAAGGAGTCAGATCAGGCCAGGCCAGAGCGTGTGAACCAACGAACCGTACCAAGAATAAACCACGTGTACTTCAATATTAGTTCACCTTGTCATTTGTTTTGTTTCTAGGGCAGTAAACTGACCTATGGTTGTTCGTTGGAGGATTATAGCGTCTTCGTTAGCGATGCGCCGTGCACTGTCACCAGCCTTACAGACAATGAACTTCAATGTCAACCACCGAAGGACGAACCAACTAAAAGTGACAATTCAGGTCGCTGCCCGTCTGATCCGCATCCAGTCATGGTAATGTATGCAAAGAGATACTACGGTATTATCGTTTTAAATAGTTTAAACAATAGAGAAATCTTTCAAACTCGTACTTCAACTGGATATGTAACACAAACATTCAGCTAAGTAAATATTAATAATGCAGTAGGCCAGCGTTTCCCAAACTGTGTTCCGCGGAACCCAATGGTTCCGTAAGGCGAAGACAGGGGTTCCGCGGAAAGCATTCAACAAGCTTGAAACAATTTCAAATAAATTATACCAATTTTTCAGGCGGACTTGCAGTATATTTGACGCATTTTCGCCTTACTGGATTGCATGATTCTTTTCATAATCCCCGCTTCCAGTTTTAAAAAAATCTTTTCACGATTCCCGCTGCTACTTAGGCAGAACTCCACCTTCCAGTTAAAATCTCATCATCATTTCCGCTTCCAATTAAATGGCATTTTTCATCAATTCTTTTCATTAATTAACCTTCTAGTTAACATCATTTCATCAATCAAGCTTGTACTGTAGTTAAAACATATATATATATATTATATATATTATATATATATATATATTAATCAATCTGCCTTCTAATTAAGTTAGAGCTTAAATTACGGAAATTATATCGTACGTATTAGGCCGATACGGACGAGAGTGAGTCACCTAAACTGCAAAATTTACATTATGCGTAGGCCTATAGGATGCTTTTTCATAACATCTGTGAAGGCCTATAAGTTTATATGAAGAGAATTTATGTGTCTTTGTCATCGTTTTTTTGTGTTGTTATTAATCTAATCTAGGCCTAAATCTATATTGTCTGCATTCTAAAACGTTTGCAAAACCGGAACAGTGTTTAGTTTTGGACCGGGGTTCCGCCAAAAAAATTGGAGATCAGAAGGGTTCCGCGGTCAAAAGAGAATGGGAAACGCTGCAGTAGGCTATTGCATTTACTTTTTACGTTGTGGCAATCCCTGAAATAGAAATTCAGTTTTAGACGGAATACAGCAGTAGGCCTACTAGTTATTTGGCCACTAATCGCGAGTGAACCTCCTCAAAGGCAGAGGAAAACAGCTGAACAGACGAGTCATCAGACAAACTCTGAGATGAAATGTCGATTTGAGTAGGCCGATCATTGGCGTAGAAATTATTATTCTGTGACACGCAATGTTCTAAGACTCCAAGTGATGTGTATAATTGTCTTAATTTCTTAAGTCACATTAGTTTTGATCTGCTATGTCGCTTCGTTTAGCGCCATCGTGAGGTTCTACTGAGGCGCTATATAAATGACCCTATATGCATGATGTGAAAAATAGGTGACGTAATCCTGCGAGACATCGCATGTCAACCAAGCCTTGGATCAGTAATTGTTATTAAATCCAATGATTGATTGTACGGGTTAAGGTTTGTCTGAAACAATTTCTTGCAAGGCAGAAACCCCAAAACCATTGCTGGCAACGAATTCTCATACATCGAGACATTGATGAGTGTTCGACCAGAATACAATATAAACGAGGTTCCTGTAGTAGAGAGATGCATGAATTCAGCCATTGAAATAACTTTTTCTAGATGACGAACAGACAAGTTCCTGACCGAAATAGATTTGTTTCATTGACACCATTTCTGCACCTCATCTTTGGGAGAAATCCGATTTTTGGTCCAACCATCACATCAATTATTATCGCCTCACACAATTAAGCAAACAGAACATCTGCACACAAAGTAACATAATTATTATAAACATGCTGAGAAACGAACAAAACTGACGATCGAATCAAATATTGAGCATTCCTGTGATGGAGATGCATGAAGTCATTAGATGTTGTGGCGTCCAGCAGAATAAATATTTACCATAGGAACTATCGTCTTCGAGACACTGTTGAAAGACTTACTATAACAGGCAATTTCTGCTGCGATTTATTGCATCCAACAAACGTGCTGATTAATGGCGTGTTATAGGCTTTGTGGAACAGTTGAACCAGAAATGTTTCTGTCCTCCGAAGCTTAGATATATCGAGGTGGATGACTTATATACATAATGTGACACTTGCTTGCGCTTACTGCTACATAATGTTACGTTTTCTTTAGAGCACCGCATTCCCTGTTTCAGGTATACATCGGCGGAAGCTCTTATCTCGGTTGCTGTTTGAGTTACACGACAGATTATACGGCTCTAATCATTGGAGTTACCGTAATTTGTGTCGTCGTTGTCGCCATTATCATTCTGGTAGCAGTTCTCCTCTACAAGCGTCACAGAAAGAACCAGGAAAAAGACAAGGCCGACAGGGACGCTATGCAACGAAAGAAGGAATTTCCCGAAGCGCCCTACGATAATACTTTGGGGTCTAACAATGATTGTTTGGATCCAACAAGCGACAATAGCAACGTCGGCGTGAATCCTAGCCCACCCACGACCTTTGCTGGGAGAAGCAGACCAATCAGCATAAGACCTGCTGCAAACCCCGACTACCTGCACTCAATTGATAGCGAAGTGATGCACAGCGGCAATTGCATGATGGGTGACATAAGAGGTGATATCAATGGTGACATCAATGGTGACATCAATGGTAGAACACTTGACTGGCGTACACCAGTAAGCAATGACATGGTTCAGCTGCGCATTGAAGTGCATGGGGATGCTAGGCCTTTGAGTGAACCAGCCATCGACTACCTGCATGTAGATGAGACAGATGTAGATTATGCAGATGAGACGGATGTAGATTATGCAGATGAGACGAATGTAGATTATGCAGATGAGACGGATGTAGATTATGCAGATAAGACGACTGCAGTAGATGATGACTACATGAATTCCCTCGCTTATCTTTCCAGTCAGCAGAACACACCTTATAGAATTAAGAGACAAAACTGAAATGACATCACTTATCAACAGATGCAACTCTATCTAAAACAAATCCATGTTGATTATCAACTTAATCAGAGTACCACGAAGTTCGTTCGTGTCATCTGCATTTTGATTTCCGTTGAAGTCCAAGAACAGATTCGTGGTAATTGTTTTTTTATATTAAATATGGAAATTATGAATACGACGATGTTTTATTACTTCCCTTATGAAGTGTCGATCCAAACGGGAGGTCAAAACGGTGACATTTATTATTTAATTAATTAAACTTTTATAATGTTGATGTTCGTTTCAATGATTTGCAGCCCAACAGTTCAAACTTATGTTATGCATTTTATTTAAAAAAATTATGATTTCCTTGTACGTGTCAATCGTGTACATTATTAGGTATTTTTAAATAAAAATATTGGTTTTGATGGATGAATCTGACAGTTATTGACTCAGTACCTGATCTTAATTTGCTATCAAGAATTATCCTTCACCGTATGAACTCTTCTAGGCCTACTATGTACAACCGAATTACGATTTTATAATCACGTGATTTTTATCAGAGTTTAAGGTATTTCTGTTGAGTTTGTCAACATCCTTTGACTTTTGTGACATATGGGTTACAAGAGTTTCATTATTGTTTAATTATTTGGTACCTCAATTTTAATTTACCGCAACGCCTTAAAACCAACTTGCATGTAAATTTTAGTTCACCAAAAACTAGTTTACGTGCGGGCTGAATATAGTAGGCCTACTGTGGTTTCTATAATAGCGTCACTCGTCGAGACTACAATTACGGTGGCCAGAATTGAACCCTGACCCTAACATTAACCCTAACCCCCATAACCCTGACCTCAATCTTAACCATAACTCTAACCCCCACCCTAGCTCTAACCATTACCACAGCCCTAACCCCAACCCTAACCCCAGCCTAACCTTAACCCTTACTCCAACCATAACCCCAACCATAACCCCAACCATAACCCCAACCCTGACCCCAACCCTAACTCCTAGCCCTAGCCCCAACCCTAACCCCACTCTAACCCTACCCTTTACCTCAGTACCCTAACCCCAGCCCTAACCCCAGCCATAACCCTAAACCCAACCCTTATCCCAGCCTCAACCCTAACCTATATAGTGTTACTTATTGAAGACGTAAATATGACGTTTCCGATAGGATCAGTTATAATGGTTTCTTTTGCGGTGCGGTGAATTAAAATTGAAGAAATTTTTGCGCTGTATTAAAATTGAAGTACCAATTATTTTCTTAATTGTGAATTGCGTCAATTATGTAATGTAATATTATATAATATGAATGTAATACAACTACTACAATAAAGAGAAAATACTTAAGTGTATGCATGCTCTCTTAGATCATTATGCTCATCACTTAAGTTTGAGACATCCGCATTTCTCAGAAGTGTTTTGACAGCAGAGGCAGGAGAAAATTTACGAAGATGGGCTCATAGAGAATTACTGGCTTTGAGTCATATGTTTCTTCGAGAGATTCCACCGCGTTGATATAGGTTTAGACTTTAGAGCACTAAATGCATTTCGTCATGCCCTATGTATGGCTTACATGCTGCTGTCTGCTCTCAATTGAACCTGTTCACGGATCAGTTAAGTCTGACGAAGTATGAGGCTTTTGAAACATCTTCGTGTTTAGAATTTGACCTCAACTATAAGAACGAAATATGTGATGATCCAATTAATTATTAATATCAAGGTACAAAACAACATCAATCGTTATTTGAACAGTAGTGTTTGAATCCACGCAATGTAACGTCACTTTTGGTATTCTAAAACAGGTCGGGCCAATTGTTTTCAGATCATGTGTCAAATTAAATAAAACAGAGTACAGCGTTCTGCTTGAAGGAGCTCAAGACTAAGGGAGGAGCTGAGGTCCGTTCAATTTGCAATAGTGACCATGTCCTCAGTTGAAGGAATTTGGAATATTTTGTGGGCGGTAGGCCTACTGCAAAAAGGACCCCTTTGGGTACCAACAAAGGGGCAGAATTAAATTAACTATTTCCCAGTTCTGACCTAAAACAAACATGGAGCGACTGGCTGTAGACTAAATTGCACACTTTCTGATATTCATTTCATTTTACTCAGTAACAGTTAGGCCTATGTCGTAATTTCTTTTGTAGTCGCAAAGTTTAGGATTAGTGAGGCAGTTGGCCCTACTAAAGTACACCATTTCCGCTTTAAATTTGGTATACATTGTCTACTAACTGAACGGTACACAGTTATTAATTAATATTAATAGGATAGGTATAAAAATATCCAAACTTAATGTTGAAAACACTGTAGATTATACATGCGTATAATGTACAATTGTACATATTGTGATCTGCCTCGTGATCTCTCTGATCTCTCTCGTGCATTAAAACTTTGCTGGTGACGCAGAGGAGGACGACAATCGCTTGGAGATCGTTCGAGAACATTCAAAGACTACAGCAACAGAGGATAACTGAGCAAACCAAAATTCTTCTTATTGTATTGTATTTAATATTTCTGTAGAGTCTCTCCCATGACAACCTAATCAGAGGTGCTCCAGTGCAAAAGCCCCTCGGGAAAATAAAAGTCTTAAGAATACGACCAGCAGTAGCCCCAGTAAAAGTCAAAAAGCGAGTGGGTGAGAGCGAGTGCGAGAGGAAATATCGTTCTAAATATAGAACTCGGCGATGGATTGATTATCTACGGAAGGAAATGACTATAACAATAGTCATAATTATTCATAATTGGAGCGCTCTTGAGTGCTACTCATTCAAGACTACTACTCCGTGAGTAGTAGTCTTGAATGGGCGCTATGCAAATTTTCGTATTGAAGGAATGAATGATTTGTTTGGCGGGGAAACCAGTTTGGACGCATAATAACTCCTTGATGTTGGTTCGAGGTAACATATTGAGAATTAAAGTAAGATAGTACGAATTTTGAATTGATTTGAATTGAGAATAGGCAATAACATCATGGCTAATGACTAAACTTTAACTTACTGAACATGAATAAATGATTTATATGCAACAGCCACTTCTTTACCAACAGGTACAACTGAGCCGACCTTCTTTCATAGTCGGGTCTTCTTTTTGAGCATCTTCGATTACATCCATCCCATGGAGAAAAACCGCATTGGGTGCATGAGTCAATTCCTTTGCAACGACTACGACGGCTACTATTTTGGGTGGAGGCAGTATCCTAATTGTTACTATTTCACTATTATTATTGCTATTACTATTATTGACCGTGAGTACACTAAGTGACCTACTGTTCGATCATCGCTATATCTGAAGCCCAGAGGAGTGATTCCGTTATCTGAAGCCCAGAGGAGTGATAACGTGATCAAAGTCAGTTTGTACTACTTGCTCATCTAAGAGATTAACTGGTCAACGTTCAACTGCTCTAAGAGACGATATGCGTCGATTTAGAACAACGCACCTGTTGTTGTTGGTTTCTACTTCACGGTTAATACGCTACAGAATATCCGATTGAAGTGAAGCCCTTGAGTTAACGATAAAACGCGAGATTGCTTTGACTCTATATGCACGATACAAAGGAGTTAAACGACTGACAAACGACGTTCAAAGTAACTAACCGTTTAATATATAATTTTAATATATAGATGGACTCGAGTTGATTTGTAGAAGCGCTGAAACTTTGTGCTGCAATTCAGAAATTTGACTTTTATTTTAAAATTTTTGTTATTTTGTTTTATGTTGTCACATCCTCAGTTTCCCGCTGATTAATTTTGAAGGATGTTTCTCGAACCGCTTATTATCGAAATTGAATTGAAATCTACATCGTCAACAAGGAGAAGTCACCGGAACCAGATTATTCATGCTGATTTGGGTAACGTAGCCCACACTGAACTTATTTAACCTAATGCATAGTTGATGTCATATTCCAACCTTGTTCAATATGACTCAGTCTCTGTTAAATGGGAATCGCCATCATTATTATTCTGTGGTCTGAGTGTAATTATGGACGAATAATAATAGATTGTTAGTTTCTCTCACGTTTTCTAAGACGCTAACAAATCTAAACATCATCGTTTGCTTGGATTTGTTGGTATTTTAGAAAATATGAGAGAAACCATAGGTTGTTTTCAGTCGCCAAATATATGCCATTCAAGATCCCACTTCTAGCTTTCTGCATTGGCTTCTCCCGTCGGCTACGTAGCATAAATGCAATAGATGGGATAGCAATCTGTTCTGGTATAGACTAAATTAGGTGGTGGATTGATGCGCCATACCATCAGCGTGAAATTACAGGCATGACGCTTCTGCATATGAACTTCGACCCATTGTATATCTCTGTTTTGATGCTGCAGTTGAAGTCTTAAACTGCTTAGACATAATATCGTATTTGAATCTATTTCCACGCATCGCAGTTGTATATTATGATATGTATGCATCTGCGCTTTTATAGCGCTCCTTCTCAATGACTAAGCAGCTTCTATTTGACAGACATGTGAAGGCGTTTGAAAGGTTCTTACACATTTTGTAAGAATCTCTCAAGACGCCTGCACATGTCTGTCAAAGGGATTTAAATAGATAAGTATTAAGTCTTGATAAATGATGAGAATATTACTTGGGTCAAGTTGGCAGAAACAGTGCGATTGTTAACAGAAAAACTGTTTCAAATTAAGAGATCCAAGTACATGTATGTAGGTCAGTACAGGAGTCATCGCGCAGATGCATGGAACCGAAAAACTCACAGACCACATCTGATTGCTCTCCAAACGGATCAAATAACTCTTGCATATAATGTACAGGGATTTTGTTGGTAAGTAAGTAAGTATCTTCCTTATCAAGGATGATAAGAGCACAGCACGTACATAAAACGGATATACAAATGATAACACAAAAGGTTCAAAATGAGTAAGAAAGATAAACTTCGCGGAGAACATTAACTCTTGAGTTTCTTGTATAGCATCGTCCTTACTATAAACCCACATTAGCTATTCATGGGTGAATAGTTGATTTGGGTTTAGGGTGCATGCTCAAAGGCAGCCAGTCCAATCTGTCAATTATGAAATAGTTATTGATTTTATAGACCAATGAAGAAGTTCTGGTTATTGAGAACTAAGCGATCTTTCTTTATATTACAGGTTTTCGAATGCTGAGTCAATACTACAGGATTAGACAGACTAAAGATGACCTGACTGGGCCTTCACTGTATCTTTTCATTTTTGCTGTGTCAACTACCACGCCTGTCATAGAACCTTTATTCATTTTCAACCCACATGTACGACCCAATCTATGTCAATTACTGTAAAAAAACTTGTTCCGCCGAAAACTTTTTCATGCCTTGTCTTTATGTCATCCTTACTTTTGTCATCCAAACTTTTGTCATCCTTACTTTGCATCAAGTAAGTCAATTCTCAAACCACGTCATTAGGATCATAAAGTGTTTCTGCTAGAGGTAAGTCAGACATCTACTTATCTATGTATTTTGTCTGCATATCATACACACAGTATCATCATCAATAATATTCAAATAATTTAAAATATCTAATAATACTCTCTCATTACTCGTGTGTTATAAATTACGCATATATTATGCATGCTCTTCGCCTGCATTGGCAAACTGTATTCTTTAGGATATCTTATAGGTTTATAGAAATGTTGTAGACCTTGGCCCATTTAGGAGAGGTATTTGTGGATCTGTAGGCTGTCATTAGACACAACAGTTGACTGCCAACTCAAGAAAATAGGCTACAAATAGTCGCTACACTTATATTAAGGTATAGTTGAAAACGGAGGTTGCTTGGTACAGCAACCATAAAGATACCACATTGATTATGTCAATTCGGGCAGCTATGACTGCACAATCAAATTAAAAATTTGGAAATATTTGTTCACAAATAAATATAGACACAAAAATTAGGCGCTTGGGTTCGTTGATAGTGGGGGAGGAGGGCCTTAAAGTTACTAGGGTTAAAAGTCACACCACGTATTTAGAAGCAGAACCAGTATGTTATGCGCTTGAAGAGGTATGCGACAAATGTCTCGTTACCCTGAGTCATGAACTGTCATTTAAAATAACAAATGAATTGATTGTGTCTATTATCTGCCTATGATTGTAGAGGATCCCGGCATAGATCCATCCGATGGTCTCACCACGGAATTCGTCATTTCCAGTATAGTCATCGGCTCTACAACCGGTTAGCAAGCTTCATAGTCTTTCTGCCAAACCGTTGAAGCATGACATGCCAGATGAATACTTGATAATGCATACACTGATCACGTTTAGTCGGACTGGCTATGTTCGGATGGATATCAATGATATCCATCCGAACATAGCCAATAATCGACGGTAACTAATTGACCGTGCATGTATTTTGCAAGAAAATGACTTTGTTGCACTTTGGAACTTTCAGTGTACATCAGGAAAGTGAAACACTTTGCCTACTCGGAGAGTGAGGGTCAGTTCAGGGCAGTGGTCAATTTCAGCCGGAACAAACCGGAACGCCGTTCCGGGACCTCAGGGCAGTTCCACCACGTTTTTATTATTTGCTCCGAAGCTTTGACAGCTATAGCATTTGCACATACATGTACGTGTGCTGAATTACCCAGCTTCGTGCCCTCCATCGTCTCTACCATCATAAGGAGGCAGCACATTGTGAAAAGCTGGTCCCGCGTAACACCAAGAATCCAGGACGTATGTGGTCTTCCGTCTCACTGCTACTTGGCCGGCCTTCTCTCTCCAGTGAAACTCCTTCTTTCGCTGCTATTGAATTCTTTGAAATGCTGACAGCCAAGACGGACCCCGTCTTCGTGATTCGACCGCTGACGCTCCACTAACGTTCAGTACAATGTCTGCTGTTTTCGGTGGTTTTCGACCGATAATTGAGTCGGACATTCGTTTATAAATCTGCTGTTAATCTGAAATCATGTGAACTCGATCCAATACCCCATTTTATCATTAATGACATTTTGAATGATCTTGCCCCTTTCCTGGTCTATTTATTTAACAGATCCCTCTCCGAAGGTTGTATCCTCCCACACAGAAACGGGCCCTTAGCTCAAAAAACGTAACATTGACACCAACCTTTGCCCTAACTCTCGGCCAATCTCAAATTTATTCTTTCTTTCTAAGACGCTTGAACGACTTGTGTCTCTTCAGTTCCTCCCTTATCTTGAGCAATCTAGACTCCTTCCTAATAATCAATCTGGCTTTAGGGTTCACCATTTCACAGAGACAACCCTTCCCTACTATCTGAGATCCATTATGCTGTTAATAGGTCTATAGTCACTCTTCTGCTTCTCTTTGATGCCTAAGTAACGTTCGACATGGTCGATCATGATATTCTTCTCCAGCGTCTCAAAACCTCTTATGGCCTTAAAGACCTTCCCCTGTGTTGGCTCCGCTCATACCTTCCTAAACAAACAGAAAAAATTGTTACTGGTAACTCCAAAACTCAATGGGTTCACGTTAAACTGGGTGTTCCTCAGGGCTCTGTTCTTGGTCCTCTCTTGTTTATCATATAAACGGCTGACATCTCTCTTTCCCAGATCTGTGGTGCTGCTGGTAATCTCTTTTCTGATGTTTTAAACTTGTTCATGGTCCCCTATCATTCCATTTGCTATTAGTTCAGAGTATTCAATCTCTATCTAGGCTTCTCGAATCCTGTATGTGATCTAATCTTCTCTCTCTTAATGCTTCTAAAATTCAATTCATCTGGTTTGGTACTCTTAAGCAATGTCAGAAGCTTGATATTCATTTTATTCTTTTAAAAGTCACAATTCTTCTCTCTCTCGTCAAGTGTTCGTGATCTGGGTGTTACTTTTGTTAGTTCACTTGCTAATATTTGTTGAACACATCTCTTATCGCACACGATCCTCCAATTTTTGTTATCTAAGGCGCTCTGGGTAATTCGTCGTTTTGTCTCACTTCTCATTGGCCTCCCACTCGTTCGTCTCTCTCCCCTTCAGTCAGTACTTAAGACAGCTGCTATACTAAATGCTCGCTTTCCCATTTTCTCTCGCAACTCTACCTTTATGTTTGATAAACCTTCACTGGGTCCCTCTCCATGCTCGCATACAATTTAAAATTCTCATTATAATTTTAAAGGCTGGGCGGAGTCTTGCTCCGAGATACCAGGTTAACATATTACTTCAGCCTCACTCAGCTTCCTCTCTCCGTTCACTTCGCTCGTCCGAGAGTCACAGATGGCGAATGCCTTTTCTACGCCCGCCATACATGTACGTCTCGACGAAAGTCCGAACGTGCGTCGTCTTCCATCAGTGAGGGACTACTCGTCGAAATCGTCCCCGTTTCTGCGAATCGATCTCGATTTAGTCGGCGCTCTACCCTTTCGACGGAACTTGACCCAGAGACTCTGAACGTCCATGTCATATGTCAGCTGTCGACGGGAATCCTTTGGCTCGTTCCACCCTTGTGTGTTGGATCACTACTGATAAATCTTTTCGGCTTTCTGTGCATAGTTTTGCTAACAGACGTATAAATTGTACTCGTTCACTATGACATGTGGCATCATTTAGGCTAGCTCACAGAGCGCCTCTGAGTAGATATCTTGAAGGGTCGCTATATAAATTCTCGGTTATATATCATTACATTGCATTACATTTAATTAAACATCGTTCAAAGGATGTTTCATCGTGTTTGCAGACGAACCAAATACTGCAATCAGCACAGGAACCAAAGCTGCTGCCACAGGAACAACAATAAATCCAGCAGCAACTTCAGCAACAATTACAGCACCAACTACAGCTACAGGTTAGGGTAGCTCTTCAACTTACTTACTTACTTATGATGCACCTGGATTTCGACCCGGTACCTAAAGGAAATGAGAGGATTGGCTACCGTGGGCTTGATTTAGTATAGCGCCGGTGAATAAGCTTGTCTCCCTGACGTGGCTTTTGTGAACGCTAAGAAATATTCGAAGATTTACATTACATTACATTACACCTTGTTCGATTTAAAGGAATCTATGTTATTGGATTCGACATCGTTTAGATCACATTTCTTTGTGCTTGCAGACGACACGGCAACAGAAATGGCAACTACAGCTGACATATTTACTACAACGCCATCATTGTCTCCAAGCTCATCGACTATCTCGACTATCAACCCAACGACGACGCCGCGTTAGTGCTCTGATAATTATTCGTTCATTTTGTACTAAATGATTTGAAATATTTTACTTGTTAACGGCTATATAATTTTATATATATTTATCTATATATAGGTCAATAAAAATGCAAATAGAATTGGAAATTCCAAATATTCCAACTCCAATTAAGCAAAGCCTTCAATGTCTATATCATTGTCCATCATAGAGTACATAGAAACTTCAGCAACAATTACAACACCAACTACAGCTACAGGTTAGGGTAGCTCTTCTACTTACTTGTTTACTTTATTACTTACTTACCTAATTACTTACTCACCTATGGGTTCATTAACAATAATTTACAGATTATCTCATAGATGTTTAAAAATCTAAATTATTGCAAGTGTCTGGATATATGTTACAGATAATAACATTTACCTGAATACTTGGCTTGTTACTCGGTTTCATCCAGGATTTAAATTCAATTTATTATTTCAGCAATTGACTGCGCACAACATTTGGGTTTCTGCTTTTTCATCAGTGATAGTTTACAATTAAATTGTAAACTATCGCTGATGAAAAAGCAGAAACGCCAAACCCTACAAATTTTGTGGGATCAATCACAATCTGTTCCCATTATATATCGTCGCAAAAGTATCGCATCGACCGTTATGTAAACCGCTAGTGCGTCACCATTGCAGCATCAACTGGTGACCTATGAACTCACCACTCCTCTAACATTCAACATTGTCAACATGATGGTTGGCCCCTAACAAGGCTGCTTCCTACTAGTTCCACACGTCGAATGGGTTTCAGCTATATTTTGTGCGCTGTATTGTGATTGCTACGTTATAATTACCTTGCATATTAGTTTTTCTAGGTTTTGTTGTACATTCAACTTGATGTATCATTCTGCGTGTGCTAGTGGGGTCATTAAAGCAATACTTACTTGTTTTAATTACATTTTATGTTGAATGTCAATGTAGGCCGATATGCTTGATATTCTAGATGACCCATGCTCTCCTAGTCCATGTCACAATGATGCAACATGTATGGATTATGGCACCACGTATACCTGCATCTGTGCTTCCGGTTTCACTGCACAAAACTGTGACGTCGGTTGGTTGAACAAAACTCTCTTGGATAATTAATTTTTCAGAGCTCATTGATTCCTGAATTCTCGGTTTACGTTTAATCAACGAAACAAAATTATCAATTGCGAGGACCTAGACTGGTTAAGAATAATCTATAATTTAGTTGTAGTCAGTGTTCACATAGCTTCAGTGCTTCACAATCGAAATAATTCAAGGCTATTTTTGTGTTCTCAAGATAATATGGTTGCCTATCCAGTTAATGCTCTTGTTTATTAATTTCACATTGTAAATATTTGGCTAAAAATATATCTTATTAAATTGTTATTTCAGAGATAAACGAGTGTGAAAAGAATCCTTGCTATCCCTTTGGCAAATGCACAGACTTAGTCGGTGATTACAACTGCACGTGCCATTCAGGATACGAACCTTTGCCTAACGATACGAAGCGGTGCGATGGTGAGAGAGGGCGATATTTTCGTTATTTATTTGATAGTGCTTGAATTGCTGAGAGCGATCATTATCAGTCATTCTGTGGAGTGATTGTAATTATTGTGTCGTATCTTTAATTTTTGACAAAAATGACTTAGGCCTGCATGAAGCAGATTCCAGACTGTCTTAGGCATCGTCTCATAACGCAAAAGTTTCTGGCCATTGAGCTGATGCCTTGTGTGATTATAAGACCTACAATTATTGTGCTATGTTGTCGATGACCTGAAACTCTAAGAATTCGAACGATGCTTGAGAGTTTTACAAAGCATTGGCCTGCAATGCGTTGGTTCCCAGAACAAGATGTCTTGCACATAAAAAAAACGCGTCATAAATAGATATTGAAACAATTAAAGTATCCCGTACTTAACTTACGAATAGGTCACCGAACAACAGCTGTTTTCTGATCCTGTCACTTAATGACAGTGGTATCATTATTGTTGACATAAACAATTCGAGTAGAATTGTGTTATCACAGAAGCAACTGAACAGGAAGAACTTTACGCCTCATATAATCGCGTCAGAGTTGTTCAAACCCACACAAATCATGTAACCATGCAACCGTATTATTGAAATTTGTCTGATGTAACCTACAAAGGGCAGTAAGCGATGTAAGTGTAGGAAAAGGTTCCTGGAATGGCTAATCTTTTCGTATGTGCTGTTCTTGTGTCAAATTACGATTGTTTTCATAAGAATTGCCAATTCAGATATCATCCGTAGAGTGTAGGGCAATTTGTGTAGGCCGGTGGAGTGAGAATTAGCACGAGGGTGATTGATATTCTTTTAGAAAATTACTTAACTGTTTTCTTACGTACTACTAATCAATGTTGTATATTTCCGATTAACGGCGCTAGATGATCCGGTGTAGTAGGTAAATAGAGCTCACATTCTAATAAGTCATGGTGGAAATAGATGCGATGGTCTATTCTTCTAATGACATCGCGTAGGCCTACTGCCTTGTCTCAGAATACGATTGTCGGTCTAAAAACATTATCGCAATTTGTAACTGTAATCTCGAAATTGTGTATATTCTCTTCAGGAGTAGATACTGAAATGCTTCCGACCTAATCACATTATTTTAAAATTATATGCAACGCTGTTTGAATGTTACCATCTTATAAAAAAAACGCTTTGGCTCGTTTATCATCAGAAATGACCCAAGTCATGGGCAAATGTCTATTGTCTATGGGCAAATGATCCAATTTATAAATGAGGTCAGTACTACTAGTAGAGATCTACCTGTTTCTGTCAGTCGATGTCAATGCGATTTTGGTGGAGTCAGCTTTAAAGACCAGCGACGTTGGATCGTAATAGTTAGAATACGGAAAGCGCAGAGAAATTTGTAAATTGTTGGTCCGATAACTATTATGCGGATGCTACGAGCAACATAATATTTAGTTTTACAGATTAATAACTCTGTGTCGAAGGTTGAGGATTTATGTATAGGCTCAATGTCCAAAGCTTTATCCAAGACAGATAGGTCTTAGAATTCTCAACTCTCAATGTGCTGACGTTCAATCACATTAGTGGTTTCGTTTCGTCTGTTACTGGCAGAGACCGATTTCTGTGCTGAGGAATCCCAGCCTTGTCTCCACGGTGGAACGTGCGTTAATCAGAACGCACTGAGCCGTTACTACTGCATCTGTCCTGTTCTCGATGGCAAACAATTTGTCGGACTGCACTGCGAAACCGGTAAGATAAACCCGATGACCTTCACATTTTTTGTCATATCAATTCATTCATTCATTCTGAGCATTTATACAGCACCCCTTCAAGAACCTACTCGGGAGCGCTTCCAGCCCAACTGCGACTAAAGACTTGTAAAAACATGACGGTTGTGCCACAAGGAAAGAGTGGAGCACAAGACTTAGTGGGAACTCTTTGCATATTGAAACGTCCACAACCGTGAAAACATGGCGCTGCCTAATAACCAGACGTGCCTGTGGTACTGGAAGCTCCGTCTCGTCGCAGAGTGAAGCACCAGGCGCGGCACAGATCGCTCAAATAAGATGGAGCACAACCTAGAGCGCAGCGCAAAGGTAGAGTTGCAATGAAATTCGTTGGGACACAGGCAGCCAATGCAATACATAGCTCAAGTATGCAAAAATAAGAGATACTATAGGAAACCGCCCAAAAGGCCGAGCATCCGAGTATTCTACGTTCAGGCTAACGTAAGGAGTGGCCCTAATAGCTTTACGCTGAGAGGCGCAATTTCATATCTTAGTTACAATTATAGATACAACAACGATGGTGTTGAACCTCGTCTTGGAGAATGTTCGTATGTAAAGGTATATGCTCACATTCCTTGTATGCGCAACTGGCTTTATATTTTACAATGCACTGTCGACTTTGTAACTCTCAGCGTATGCAAGTCTATGGTTTACGTAAATAAGGTCGCGGCACCAAAGATCGCAGAATAATAAGATCCTGGTACCAAAGATCGCCCAACAACATCACCAAAGTTAAACACTTTCGAGGCATTATTTTCATCAATCCAGCTTCTGCTTAGGCCTACATAGCCTTCTATTTATCCCGCTTCCGTTTATGCGACATCACCTCATCAATCCAGCTTCCATTTATGCAATATTCTTTTCATCAATCCAGCTTCCATTTATGCATTGTTCTAATCATCGATCCAGCTTCCATTTATGCAATATTCTTTTCATCAATCCAGCTTTTATATCGGGTCGCTGGTGTTTGGCGATTAACCATGACCAGTGTACATTGGCGATCTTTTGAGGCGCGATATTTTGTGCGCGACCTTATTCATGGCTACCCATTCTTATAATATATTTTATTTATGTGCATAATCACAATAATTTCATCGTGTTTTTTGTACATTTCACAATTGAATATGATTCTAAATTGACAGAATTGATTACAAGGCCCACAGTCAATGGAGGGATATCTCCTACTTCTGGAATCATCGCTGGCGGTGCAAATGTTACCATCAGAGGACTAGCAATGAATCTTTTCGAACCACTCGGTGCCTACCTCATCGACACTACCTCTACATCCAACCCCAAGCAATCACTATATGCATTCGTAGCTCTGAATCTGACGTAAGTATTGCTGAGTTTTTCTTTAAACTGTTGTAACACCAGTGCTCGATTTCAGCAGGAACGAACCGGGACGCCGCCCCGGGCCTCTTGGAGTGCCGGAACTGCGTTCCCGCACCTTAGCCATTATGCACGGCGGAACGCCGTTCCTGGCAGTTCCAAAGCATTTTACTTTTTTCTGCAAAGTTTTGACAGCACTGCGGAATTCGAGCGAGGATTTAGTCATATGAAATAAACCTAAATGCTTCGCCAATAAGAAATAGAAGCAAAGCATTCTGACATTATCTGTATTATGGTTCGTGAAACTAGTCAGTTTTCAGCCTTTGTCAAAATGTCGAATCATGACTTACTAGTGGACATCGCTCTACTGATTATGTGCAGAGCAAGACTAGACCAATGGCGTCGTGAGAACCTCGATATGAGGGGGGGGGGAAGTTGTGTGTTACTGTTGTTACGTTGAGACAACGCGGAATCACTGGTTGAGTTTATTACTATTAAGTTCGATAGGGTTACATGTGTTAAATGCAGCAATGACTGTTACGTTTTCTGTACAATTTAGTGTCAGATTAGTACTTAGAGTCGTTTAGCTTTATGCTTGATTTTATCTAACACTGCCATTTTTATGTAATATTGACAAAGAGGAGACGTCGGAAAAAACTTTTGGCCGAGGAGGCTGCAAAAAAACTTGAGTTATTTTAAAATTTAAATACAATTTGTGTGCGCACAACAAATTCTTGTGTGCGCTGGCTCCACGACCCGTGTGCGCGGGCACTCAGCTTAGAGGAACTTTGCCATTTTAAACGTATTCTTTTGTCACATTGGCAGCCGAAGTGATTCCATAACCGTCCGAATTCCTCCGGCTACGAATGATTACATCGATCTGAATATGCTTATGATCGTTGAATACACGGGACCAATCAACGTAACATCTGAGACAGAAAACATTCGCTTCAAGTTCACTGGAAATCCAGTCATCACAACCATCGAACCCAAGGAAATACTCGTATCGTAAGAGACACTGAATAACTCACCTCGCTCTGCCTATTTATCAGCAAACATTTTCAAGTTGTGTGCTGTTGTTGTTGTTACGGTCAAGCAACGGCGTCACTGGTTTCACCAGAAATATAAGAAGTTAGGGTTAGGACTAGCGAGGAGAAAGATTATCTGAGAATCATAGGTAACTCTGTATGTTACAGGACACTTAATATAACACATTTTGAAGTAGTTCACAAAGCGCATTCTCTGCCTGTCTGACGCATTTGCAACCAGAATAGGTCTGCTAGACTATTACGTCTCATAGTAAAACTAGTAAATAGTCACCAATGGTGGGCCCACGCACGGAGGTAGAGAAAACCAGCGGATTACCGTCGAAAGTCAACAGATATCGTGCATATTCAGACAATTTCAGAGTCGCAGGACCAAGTTGCGTCCAAATTGGGTGGATAGACAACAGTTGATATCTCTTGCTGTGCACAAGGAGTCTGCCGTCGAACAGTTCCTCCATTGGTAGAAGATAACGCATGTCAATTAATCAATGTGGACTTAATATAACGCCCGTTCAATAGATCTATTCAGAGGTGCTCCCGTGTGATATTGCGTAGAAGCGACAATTGATTAATCTTTGAGAATTACAGCAACCGTTGATAGTAGGCCTACTTGATAAGTTTCTAAACTGAGTTCAGATTCGACTGTTCCGTTGACAGAGGTGGTGTTCATCTGACTGTTTCTGGATCCAACATGGACACCGTGCAAAACCCAATGATGGATGTCACTACGTTTGTAGTAAATAAAACGACGGGTCATTCAGACACGAACTACAGCCGAGAAGTTGGTTCACAATAATACGAACTGTCGCCCATTTATGACACATTCATTCATTACATGCTTATAACAAACCAACCGTAGGAGAGCAATGATGATTGAGCAGTTAGGCGGGAGCTTTAAGCAGCAAATGTATTTAGTCCTTCAGCGAATTATTCCACTTGTCAAATTTGCTCAACGCGTAAATAAATCAGCCACAGATGCAGATGTAAACAGGAAAGCGGAAACGATACCGGTAATTATTCTCGACTATAACGTCCATAAAGAAAGGCAACCACTTGCAACTCTGAGCCCGTCCCTAAACATGCATTGAATTGTAGTATGGAATCAATCAGTTATTCTAAATGACAATATAGAGACCATAGGCAAAGAGAGGATACGTACTTTCACGGCTATATACTGCCTTGTATAGCCGACATAAGCCACTGCTAAAAGTGCCATGAAAGCCGTTTCAGGTTATTTAAGGTCTATTACTAAATTCTTTTAAAGTCAAATCAAATTTGTCTTTATTGATCCCGTTAATATTGTACACTGTTATTACATAACAAGTAAAAAAGTGAAAAAGCTTTACAAAAGAACATTTTAGCAAGAACATAATATTCTAAGGGACGGGACAATAAGGAAAAAGAAGTACCCTGAGGGACCCAAAGACCCCGCTAACCGGGCCTAACATTTCCGTCAGCAGTAGGTCAAAGTTAACAGAAGTTTTACTGTCCTAACTAGTTTACAAATCTAGTTCGTGTACACTGTACACAAACCCCAAGTATTGATTGTAGCAATAAGTTATTCACGAACTGTCTTTTCGACTGTATTACAACAGAGTTGTTCTCTGAAGAATGCGTCAGCGATTACGTGTCGAGTTCCTCAAGGAATCGTTCCATCATCGTTCCTCAACAACACCGAAACAGTTGGGAGTAGTCCTCATGGTGTTGTCCATCTGGAATCCTCGTTCCCTCGCAAGAGAGGCAGAAGAATGAAGCGCGCTCCAGTCGCTAACCTCACTGATGAAATTGGAAGCACTTTTGAGATGTACCTCGGATTCATTTTCGACGAATATCCCACCTACAATAACATCAGCAAATCACTGCCTAATGTAACGCTCAACTTCGTTACGCCACAAATCAGTTTTGAACCTGACTGTTCCATGGACTTCGTTTCTAACAAAAAGGACACCATTAGTTTATACGTAAGTAAACTAAATAATCTATTAGGCCTGCGGTAATGAATTCTGAAACCCCGGTCCTTCATGGCCTAGGCATGTAGGCCTACTGGAATACCAATGAACAATAGCAACCCAAACAGCAGCACATTCTTGTGCACTTTTTATTGTGTTTTATTTTTAAATAGATCTAAAACCTTCTAGATTGGTGTTGCTAGCTCAAAGCAAGCCGCAATTAGAAAACAGTTCTTACAAAGTTTGGCCGGTCATCACCCAACTAGTATTTTGCAACAAAGTAATAACTTCGCGACTCTAATTTGACTCAAGTTCAAATCACATTTATTGACCCTGCGTGTCATTTTTGGCTGTTTTCTTTAAATTGTGTGTTGCGACATTCGCCTGGTCTTGATAGAACAATCACATGTTATCTAATTGTCGAACACAGTCTCTAATCTCTCTCGCCCCTCCTATTTTCATTTAAGGCTTCTCCGAGTCGTTCGTCGTTCTGTCCTGTCTCCACCTCCACCTTGCCTTCTTTAGTTCACGCGTTTATATGTTCTTGAATTGAATACTGCAACTACCTTCTCATTGGTCTTCCTAAAGCAGTGTTGGGCACGAGACCAAAACCTCGAGACCAAGACCGAGAGCAAGACCGAGAGGTCCAAGACCAAGACCAAAACCTGGTGGTCCGAGATCAAGACTAAGACCGAGACCGATTTGTCCGAGACCAACACCAAGACCGAGGGTCCGAGACCAAGACCAACACCGATACTCTTTTTTTATAAACAATTCAATTTATTAAGACACTAAAACGGAATAATAAGCTTAAAACATTAATTTTCTAATCCTAATAATGGTCCAGAAAACAGTTTTACCGGCCAGTCTGAACTTTGGCGGGTTCAGCCCTTGGCTTCGGCCTGAGAATATCACACTATAAATTACTTACAGTATACATACGATAGGTAAGTACTTTAAGACACTGAGCAAGTAGATTAACATCCCGTCTGAATGATGTAGGCCTACTTGTACTCAGAATTGTAGGTTAGCAGTGACTATACGCTGCCGACCACATAATTATTAGATTGTTTCAAAGCCTTGAAATTTGTGAAAGCAAATTTTGAAATGGCTGGTTCCGTTGCAAACGCAGTTTTTGCCCATAGTAACATGTATATATATATATATATATATATAGATGGTCAGCACGTCGTAAATCTATAACAAGCGCGTAGGATCTAAACATCCGGTGTCTCTAAGCTAAAATAACCGACAAATCTCAAATAAATTGCTCTGATCGGACATATGACCAAGAACGCTAACCTAAGACGGAGACCAATCCCAAGACCATTACTATAAGACCAAGACCAGGACCGACGCATTCGAGACCAAGACCAAGACCGATGGTCCGAAACCAAGACCAAGACTAAGACCGATGCATTCGAGACCAAGACCAAGACCGCAGTTCTCCTGTCTTTGAGACCAAGACCGCGATCTCGAGACCACATCCCTGTCATAAAGTTCGTCTCTCTCCTCTTCAGTCAGTACTCGAGACAGCTGTTAGACTCATAGACCCTACGTGTATGTAGCTCGCTTTTCCCATTTCTTTCGCATCTCTACCATTATGTCTGATGAACTTCGTTGGCTCCTTCTCCATGCTCGCATACAAATTAAAATTCTCATTATATTCTCCAAGACATAGCAGGATCTTGTTCCCCGAAATGTTTGGTTGACGTAATATTTCGGCCTCATTAATTGTTGTCCCGCCGTCCACTTTGTTCGTCCAAAAGACTCGACCTGTTGGTTCCACGCACTGAAACTGCGGTGGCTCAGTCTCGACACCTCGCTTCATTTGGTCTCTCTCTCTGTCTCTCTTTCTCTCTGTCTATCTCTATCTCTCTCTGTCTCTATCTCTATCTCTGCCTGTCTGTCTGTATGTTGTCTGTCTCTCTCTCTTTCTCTCTGTCTATCTGTCTGTCTCTCTCTGCCTCTCTCTCTGTCTCTGTCTCTGTCTCTCTTTGTCTCTGTCTCTTTGTCTATCTCTATCTCTCTGTATCTCAGTATCTCTCTCTGTCTCTCTCTATCTCTGTCTGTCTGTCTGGCTCTGGCTCTATCTCTATCTCTGTCTGTCTGTCTCTCACTCTTTTTTTTTCTCTCTCTCTGTTACTGTCTCTGTCTGTCTGTCTGTCTGTCTGTCTCTCTCTGGAACGCGCTTTCTTTTTTTGCTCGCTCTAAAATTCGATCTGGCAGTCTCTCATTCTCTTTCGCTTTTCTCAAACATGTTTCTTATCGCGTCGCCTTGCGCACTGGCGACACTTATGTAGGTTAATCTACTAGAGACGCTTTACAAATGCTTAAATGCAATACAATATAAAATATACTCTTATGTTCTTAGTGTCATTTGTTTTGTTTCATAGGGTAGTGGCTTAACCTATGGTTGTTCGTTGGAGGATTATAGCGTCTTCGTTAGCGATGCGCCGTGCACTGTCATCAGCCTTACAGACAATGAACTTCAGTGTCAACCACCGAAGGACGAACCAACTAAAAGTGACAATTCAGGTCGCTGCCCGTCTGATCCGCATCCAGTCATGGTAATGTAACCAACACATTTGAGTAAAATTACACATTATTACAAAATATTGCACATCAATGAGCCATATAATTTCCCAATACATTAAATGAGGTGTGTCAAAAAAATTTGCAAATTGTTTATTACAAACTTGGGTGTGTAGCACAAAATGATCTGCCTATAGAAAGTCAGTTTGAGTTTCTAAATAATTTATCTGTCTATTTGGCACCTTTTGAGGTCACAGACAATATTAAGAAAACAATTAATGAACACAAACATGGGGGCGGGTAGAACAATGGATAGTAATGGATAGCACACTACATTACATTACATTAGGTCGCCGAGCTGAGGAATAGAGTTCGCCACCCGTAATCCCCGTAAGGTCGACTAATCTTTCTTTCGCTAGGTGGTGGTGTAATTTAAATAAGATGTATAAACAAATGAGCGCCTTGCATGGCTGCTGACAGTTAAACTCGACTACTGTAGCAACTTGTCGTTATTTGTTCATACTGTACTTGTAATCATACTACAGTTTGTAAGTTAGAAATTAAAAACGAAGATTGAAAAATTGGGCTTTTCATAGACCTGGCAAAGGCATTTGATGCTGTCAGCCACAAGATACTCTTAGAAACTGTAAGCTTGAAGACAATGGAACAAGAGGTACCCCTCTGGATGGTTTCTAGTTAGTTATCGAATAGATTACAATACATTTGTGTATATCTCTATATACGCTCCTCAATTTGTTTGTTGGTAAGAACTATTTTAAGTCAGTGGAAATTCATTCGTTTAATACTCGTGGGTTGAGCAAATATGTTGTTTCCTATGCACAAACTACTTATCGAGTTAATAGCTTTGGAATTGTTGGTGCTCGATTTTGGAATTCAATATCGGGTATATATAAAGACGGAAAATAGTCTTTATTCGTTCAAAAACAAATAAAAACTGTCTCTGGTTTTTAAGATTTTGTTAGTGTTGATGTGCAAATGTCTGGTCAATAAAATAAATTTGCACTTGATCACTCAACTTTAGAAACTCTAATGAATGCGATGAAACAGATCGAGTTACATGTGGTAAAAATTGTGCCTCACCAATAGTTGGCCTGTCGTTCTGGAACCGACTCCCGTTTGCGCTTTTCATCCAGGGTCAACTCTAACTCCTTGTATACTAGCCTTAAAACTGTTCTTTTTCAATCGTGCTATAGCCGGGAACGCATCTGAGTAGCAACCTTAAAGGGGCGCGCCACAAATCTTCTTAATGAATGAATGAATTAATTGATGAATGAATAAATGCTACGGTATATGTAACTAGGCACATAATATATGTACAGGCCTATATAAAACTCTCGGTCAGTTCCATTATAATATGATGACAATGACTCAGAACATGGCATTGTGAGGTTGCTCTGATGGCGGCGTTTAACGAATTGGATTGTGTCATCGTGTTTGTCTAACTCACTAAATCGTCCCGAATTAGTGGTGGCATAATCTTGCAACGATCTCGTTCAATCGTAGCCTCCCTCCCCGCTTGCATTTTTCTGCTACGGACAATAGGTTGTCTGTTATTGACGAGTTTTGAAGTCTTGAGGTGTGATGATTTAGGACCTATTCTCTTCCTAAATGTGCCTCTATCTCAGCCTACATCGCGATGTGCTAGATTAGCTGCCTGTGATCCAAAGATTCTGAATAGCACTGCCTCTCTAGTCTGTCACTGAACTGTGCTCCATCCTACTTAGGCAATATCCAATAAGAGCGCTCTCCCGCTAGAGCCGCATTCATTACTCCAGATTATTCCATTTAGGTTTAATAAGTTACTCAGGTCTTTTCTCGTTAATCGGGACTGTAAAGGGATTGCCTCAGTATTTTTCTTGAGGGGTTCTACATAAATTTTTTAATTAATTAGTTAACTATGATTGAAAATCTGTAGCCTATATACTACGGTTCTCAACCTGTGAGTCGCGACCCCCACGGGGGTCGCCTTACGATTTTCCAGGGGTCTCCTGGAACCTTCAGGAATTTGTGTAAGAAAACGTTTTCAGCCTTGTTTTGCATATATAATAGTTATGTAAACGTGATTATTACACGAACTATCCTTCTACTGTTATGACTTTAATTAATCTTTTCTTATTTCTTGCACTGTGATTAATTTAATAAAATTATTACCTATAACAAATTTTTAATTGTTCTGTTAATTAAAGATTTATCATGCTGTTATGCTGCTATGAGGTGTATGGATTATCAAATAACAAAAATTAAAATGCATGGCAGTAACATGCGGTGTAGGCAGTACCCCAATATTTTTAATAGCTGGGGGTCGCCTCACCTTTGGAAATATTATTAAGGGGTCGCAGAACCAAAAAGGTTGAGAACCGCTACTATATTAGGTACTCCTGACCTGATACTTTGTTCTACCCATTGCTATATAATACATAGCGTTTTCTTCAGGGCACTGCATTCCGTGTTTTAGGTATTCGTCAGCGGAGGCTCTTATCTCGGCTGTTGTTTGAGTTACACGACAGATTATACGGCTCTAATCATTGGAGTTACCGTAATATGTGTCGTCGTTGTCGCCATTATCATTCTGGTAGCTGTTCTCCTTTGCAAGCGTCACAGGAAGAGCCAGGAAAAAGAGCCGATGATACTGACCTACCGTCGCAAGAACGTTTATGAGAAATCGCTGAAAGAGGACGATTTGTACGTCAATTACGACGCCCCACCAGAGCTCATCGAGGAAGCAAGGAAACGAGTCTCTGGGAATTGGGGCTCTTCAGATGAGCATCAACCGATGGGAGAAATGATCTCAATGACTGTGACTGGGCAGACAACAGCAGTCAATTCTAGTTATCTGGTGCCTAACAGGGACGTAGCGGCTGAAAGCTACCTGAAACCAAGAGATGACCAACTGGTGTTTAACAATGATGGTGGATTAAGTCGTATCAGAAGTGGAAGCAGTGGCAGAACAAGTGACCAGCAAATTGACATGGACGAGATATCAATTGAAGAGTCTGATACGCGATCCACAAGTGGAGGAGATCCAGACAATTTTACATTAAATTAGATTATATGGAATAGATGATGCCATCGAAACACAATGCGTCAAGCTCCTTCAATTTCTTTTACGGTTAGCCAAAAGCGCCTTACATAATCATCTAGATACCAAAACGCAATTAGCAACACTTATCACAAATGTGGCTCATTCAGTCGATGTAGATCATCAACTAAGAGAGGTTACATCAGAAATAGTTTGACCCTTATTTCATTTTTAGCGTAAAATTCACTGGTAGAATCCTTTTAATACGAGACCGTGTAAAAGAGACGACGACTCTGAACTCCCGTGAGCAGCATCGACCAAAGCTAAGTTAACATTGTGACGTGGTGAAATTTATTTATTTTTCAAGTAGACACACCTACATTTTTAAAATTAATAAAGTTTACAAATTGCCTCATGCCAAAATAAGTATTTTGATGTTACTAAGCTTAAGACCTCGATTAGAACATGACATCTTTAAACATAACTGATCTTCTGATCACTCAGAGTTTGAGTCATATTGAGTTTCTTTATTTTGTTGCATCAGGATATAGGGGCGTGTGCCTGGTCTTCATTTGGTTACGTTATGCACCCCACCAATAGGAACACATTGATTGTATTGTATTTCCGGATAATCATTCCTGGGATTTAATTTCTATGCTTATGGTACTCAAATCTACATTTCACATATCAGTCTGTCATGTGTGATTCATCTGTGCAGCTCTTATCGTCTGCTGCCGTTAATGAAGTACAGTTCTTTATGACGACCCATTGAAGACCAAATTTCTATCGCTGGGAATTCCACAGCAAATGCATCGTTTTCAGTCACCTAGAATGCAGCAACTCAAACATTCTTCAGAGAGTTCAAAAACGCTTTGGCTGTAGCCATAACTAATACATTCAACTATGGACATAAGACCTCTGCTCAGATATTTGTATTGGCTTCCTATGTAGCAAAGAATTAGTTTAAAATTGGAGCTCGATGTGATCTCTGACCAGCCACAATGCTTAAAACTGGATTCTGCACTTTTTGGGCTCAACCGCCATTACTGCCTATCACCCGCCATCATCTGTTTCGGGCTACTCTCTATGAATCACTCGGGTTTTCAATTCGACGCTTTGATCTCACCATTGCAAGAACTCTTAAACAGACACGCTTGATCGTCCACCTTCCAATACTTGATCAAAACGACACCCACCAAAACAGCTTCTCTGCCTGCTCTCACTCTCTGGAAACCGGACTCTGACCTTTCTCAGAATACCCTTTTGGACAACCCCTCTGACGTAGAGCTCGTGAATAAACGGGTGGCGCTTTATAAGTTTGGAGATCACGATTACGATATCGAAGGTCATATAGCACAACGCATCTAAAAATTTTATCTGAGATAATGGTATTTGATGCTGGTCACTCAATTGATCTCCCATTCAACAGTCATCGTTTATAATCTCTTCCAAAGTTTTATAAAAAATCACTTTTTCTACATAATAATCACATTGTAATGTCGTAACGTAGGTTAATTTTTGTGGCAGATGACATTACAACTTTATAATTATACGGTTCTGACGACTTCGTATCACCGCCTTTATTAATATGTTTCTCGATCTTTCTCGCAAATCCCTGTATGACAGCGGTTTTCAACTAATGGCATAGGCCTACTTACCCCGATTTTAGGTAAATTCTTCGTTAACAGTTCTTCGTAAAACAATTATTCGTATCATCGTATACATTGACTTTGCTTCGTAGACTATGTAACAATTCTTCCGGCAGAAAGTTCCTTCGCAAACGTCTAAAAACGACACTGATCCTAACCCTGACTGTAACCTACCCTCACGATGCTTAGCCCGACCCTCACGATGCTTAATCTGGCCATAACCGACCCTCACGATGCATATAATAATTATTATATTACGAAGAATTATGTCATGAACAACTGTTTTGGAAGAAAACGTCGGACACCCATAAATACACTCGAGTCGAAATTTACGAGAGTTAACGGTGCTACGTTAGCGTAACAAATGCCACCCGGTTAGTCTGAATCAACACAAAACCGGGAGCTTTGAGTAGTATAAGCCAACAATAAGACTTAACTACACAAGTGAAGATTTGACATGTATCTTTACTAAGACGACATGAGCCAACTTCTTAACGTAATAGTTGTAAACCACTCTCTGTTTACCGAAGCCATGTCAAACTCCGCACGTATTCCCGTCTTCAGAGTTCATGGATAAGCCCCCTACGTAACTGCTCTTTGGTCTTCATCGCTCCTTGGCCAGAATATATATATATATATATATATATATATATTGTTTGTACGCAGCGAGCATAATTAGGCTAACTCCCCGAGTTCATGTCCGTAGCACACAACAATCAGAGATAATAACTGAGGTCATCTACAATCACCAGGTACAAACATTGAGTCATTAATAAAGCATTAGATTAAGCATCAGGTAACTCTATTGGTTGGTTAAAGAACTCTTTAGACTAGAACCAGGGACAAGATGAAACATTGACACAAACATTCGTACATACAAACATGCATGTACAATCGTACATAATGCACGTGTAACCAGAACAACCGGACGCTCTCATCCACATTGTGTGCAGCACAGTAACAAAAAAGAAAACACGGATTGATTTCTGCAAAATATGAACCAGCCTGGAGGTCGCTTCTTCTCCAACACATGTAGCCTATGTATGTAGGTCAATATGAACAACAGGCTACAATGTCGGCTGCTTTCATCAGAGGCCGTCTAATAAAAACTATCGATTCTGTAACTCGCTTAATATAGTTCAGCACATGTTTGGAAGACAACAAACAAATGACGATCGTAGCTCTTCTTTTTCTTCTTTTCTCGTTGCTTATGGAGCTAAAGTGATTGTCTAGGTATACCTGGTGCTTCTTATGTGCATGTATTATCGCGACTTAAATGTCATATCAATAATTATCTTCATCAATAGACAACTATTGGACCAAAAACTATTTTAATCGTAACCATCACCCCGAGATCCTAAACCGCCATATGAATGCTAATCGTAGGGCCCCAGCTCATGCACGAGCGCTGACTTTAAGTCTCAATCTTAGTGAAATATATGCATACTATTGCATGCTAATCTTTGAGCTTTGTCTCCATATTATCAGCAGACCTATGCCCATTGCGTACGTTACAATTGAACTACAACTCGAATGTGCAAGTGCGCTCGCTCAATGTGTTTATTTCATGCATGTGTTAAGACACTTTATGTGGCGCCATCAAAATGGGTTTAACTCTCATAACTCTACAAACTGGAGAAAAATGTACAAGAGCGTTTAAGGAAGAACAAGAGATATGCATTTAGAAATGAAGCATCTGTTCGTAAATGCAATGATGGTTTCTTTTCGGAGGATTGTCCTGATTCACTGTCTACAATTTATATCAAATAGGTGGCGATGTATTGACAAAAACTTTAGTAAAACTAGCTATCTCTTTCTTTGCAACCCCAACTAATCCTAAATCGCTAGTGCATTAGTGCAATGTATGTAAACTGCGCGGAAGCTCTGATACATCAGTCTAATTCTATCAATTTTCCTCCTTGAATCACAGGTTATTGATTATACGGTTCCAGTAGTAGAACCTACAACTACTTGTGCTGCGAAAAAGAGTACTTTATCTCAGTAACTGAGTCCATTCCTGGCGGGCTATGTACTCCTGAAACGCTACTGGTGCCAAACAGTCATGCTCATTTTGCTCTGCCTTCCATATCAGACCAAGTAATAAGATGGTTACATCTGATGCGAACACAACGCGACGAATGCAGAAGATGAAGCTTATAGAATGGAGAGTTTCTATATTTCGTGCGGTTAAAAGCTCTGCAGTGATCGGCCTATAAAACAGAGGAACTAAGATTGTGTACTCCGAAGAATTGGTAGAAGTGAATGATTCAGAATGAACACAATCGTTATTATCGTTTTGCAGGAGAGAACGCAGGTCAGGTGGGAGACTGCTCCAAACAGATTGGAGACTGCTCCAAATAGATGGGAGACTGCTCCAAACAGATGGGGGAAACTGCTCCAAAATAGATTGGAGACTGCTCCAAACAGATTGGAGACTGCTCCAAATAGATGGGAGACTGCTCCAAACAGATGGGGGAAACTGCTCCAAAATAGATGGGAGACTGCTCCAAACAGATTGGAGACTGCTCCAAATAGATGGGAGACTGCTCCAAACAGATCGGGAAAGAACTATTCTGCTATTCTGTGTGGTGGACATATACAACAGTAACATAACACTTGAATACGGTTATGCGTGATCATTCAACTAACGCTTCACCTGATTGATTTGAAAGACACGTGACCTGGACCTAGGTCACAAATGTATTTATTGGGGTCACGCAAGAATTGTGCCGTGACTTTATCTACACTAAAAATTTGTTTCAACAATAACAACTAAGCAGATATTGACTTATGTACTACAATAAATGAATCAATAGACATCGGCGATCGACTGCATGTTACAACGTCTTTGAACGCAGGTGTATACGCCGCCAGCGACAACTTTTACCTGCAGACGGCGTTATAGTCACCTGCAGCTTGGCCGCTTTAAGTGGGTCGCCCAGAACAGCTGCTGCAGCCCAGAGGCTGACAGTATAATAGTAATATCTCGCAGGTGACATATATATATCAGGTGCGTAATAACAAACGGATCAACTGGTGTTCTGGAGATACGCGGAGGTGATTGTTACATCTCAACAGCTGGGTGAGTTCAAACAAATGATGCTAAACACAGTTTAAGCTTAACATTAGTTTAGAATAATTAAAGTAGCGACTGATGACAAGCATTACAATTTTGAGCTTTCGGTACTGATGCAAGTTTAGGATAGGCCTATAACGCCATTTTCGCGATGGGTAGTTTCCAAGGCGCGTTGCAGGGATCGAAGGTTTTTCGATTGGTGCAAAACTATCCTATGCGAATTTAACCATGCCGTAAAATTATCATCGTTCAGAAGCGAACCTGTTTGTTATGCGCACTAGATTTCGCTTATATACTTTGTACAAGCTGAACAAGTACTTATAGAGCCGCCTTGAAAACGGCCTCATTCAACTTAATCTAATTTCGTTGTTTTCGACATAGAATGTTGATGATAACATATTGACCAACGTCCTTCTTCTTGATAATGTTGCAACATTATATAATTACATATAAACTAGCCCACACACGTGCGTGTGTTGCCTAGAAATTCATTCGTCCACTAAACATGATATCACACACACACATAGCTAGCCATATGGGCCCGCTTTCTGTCAGAAGTGTGGAATGCCCAAAGGTATAGACGATTATACAGTAGCCATGAGAGAGGCCGTACGGGGCAATTGCCTCTTCAAGGGCCATGAACCACGCTAAGCATAGAGAAAGGAACAAAGCCTTTCAAGAAAACCCAAACGAAGCATACAACCGCTAAATAGGATGTCATGGCTTGTAGTATTACAAGTGGAGCCGACATCATTAAGTACCAGCAACGTCAGCTCTGAGCGATTAGTAGCCCAGTATATGTCAATTGGCATAATATTTCCGTCAAATGGAACCTTCCGAATCCTGACTTGTGCGACGGCAGGAGTTGTAACCAGTTATGTGATAGCCTGCGCTACTATCTATTCAATGATTTTCTTATAAAAACGAAATGCCTATTCAATGATTTTTTTTATTATAAACGAAATATTGGCTAAAAGGTCTGATTAATCAAGGCCATTGCTTTTCAAACTTTGAATTGGCATAAATATCTTCTGCGACGGTGGTAAGACCCGTTAGATCGGTTACATATGCAGTTGACGTCATTGGTCAGCTCGGTTCTTGAAGCATGAAGATTGGGAAGGGGTCGGAAAGAGGTCGGGTTCGCATAATTAAGGTGGTGAATCACTGATTCCGTGCCGTGGTAACCTCGTTAACGCTTCAATCTGTGGCTTTTGCTCAACACGCAGCCCCAACATCAGCCACTCAGCGTGGGGCCATTTTCGTTTTCATCGGACAGTATAGGCCTACTTACTGGGCGTTGGAATGTGATCCCTTATACCGAGAGGACAGTGGACTTAGAATTCATTTTAAATCTTCTGCTATCTTAAATAGCTCCCTGCTAAGTTTGATTCTACTGTTCTGCATGTACGCCTACCTTTATGGATCTCAGCCAAAAAACCATCGGTTGTAAAATAAGCCTGCTCTAGCACTGAGGTAGGCCCTATGCATGCTATGTGTTTTTTTAAAAGAATATAAATTATTATTATAATTTACATTTAATGCAAAGTTCATTCAAATATATTTCGTCTTGTTTTACAGTACTAGATAGGCGTCTTGCATTTTTTCGACGACTATAGAGTGGTCATGTCTCATACGACGACAACTGTGGTCACTCGTCAGGTGAGCAGTTCAGGGCAGACGACAAACCATGTCATCACCGGAAATCGTGAATGGCAGTCTGGTCTCTTCCGCTGCACGGACGACTGCAAGAACTGTAAGCGCAAACATTTACCATGCTTTAGTGTATGATTAGTGTGTCCTTGGACCGTCAGATTTTCATCAAATCTATTTCATATGACATATGCATAATAACAAAGATAGACTCCATAAGGCAATGTATATGTCTGCAATTGTAAGGTTAATTATTACTATCCCAAATGCTGTGGAATCTCTTCCCCTACATTTGTAAATTATATACGATGTCGAAATTAAACTGCTTCCTTTTTTCTTCTAGCAATAAATCTGGTAATTCCAAAGATAATTCAATACAATATCACAAATTTAGACGGACACGTCAATATTTATTGAAAATTGCATCATATTCTACGAACAGGTAAAGAGTTAAAAACATGTTCAAAGTTGGACAAACAAAACTCAAACTCACCTGCATGCATGTAAACATTTATCAGGCCTATCCATTTTTTCATTTTACAATTCCACAAAAACACGAAGACACAGCATTCAAAATTAATTTGAGTCAAATGTTCTTCAAAGGTGATAACAAATTGCCTAATAATTGCTCCATAAAAGGCAATATCATCGTTCATCAGGGGGTGGGGTAAATTCGACTCCTGAAATAACTCGTCATCATTCGCTCATATTGTTCTTGTAATCGTTATCATTTTGCGGTTTGTCAGTTTGAAATTAAACGAAAATATTATTATTATTATTATTATTATTATTATTATCGAACGATCGACAATTCCTATCCTCCGCAACTCGCTGTTTGAGATGATCAGCGTTGCGTATGCGAGTCTCGTGAATTGTTTGCTACATGGATATGTAGCCTACCAGATGGGACAATCCTGTTCGCATCGTTTAGATCTTTGGCTTGCTTCATATCAGAACTTTTTCGATAATCGGAAGCACTGAAGTTCGCGAATTACCATTCTCTCTGGATACTTGACGATTTTTTCTGTGGGTGACAGGTCGGTCTTCTTGGCTAAATCGAGTTTTTGACGGAATCAAAATTTTCCATAGTACGAGTAGTTTGTCTTCTACCACCACCATATCATTTCTCTGCTGATCCGGTAACATCAATATTTGCAATCAATCTATTGATGACTGCAAGTAAATTCCTTCAAAACTCTTCATTGCTCCGATCAATGTTTATCTTCTTGGCATAAAACTTTAATCCTTACTCAACACATATTCTTTTACTTTCGTTTTTTTTAAAATTGAAATAAAGTGATTACAACGCTACAACTTTAGTAGGCTCAAAGTCAGGGATGTGGTCTCGAGACCGCGGTCTTGGTCTCGAGGCGGTCTCAAGATCGGAAAATTGCGGTCTTGGTCTCGAATGCGTCGGTCTCGGTCTTGGGGCTTAGAGGAACGGTCTTGTGATTGTCTCCGTCTTAGATTAGCGTTCCTGGTCATTTGCCGCATCAGAGCAATTTATTATTTTATTTATCTGCTAATTTCGATTATTCGATATGCTTAGGCCCTACGCGATTGTCATCGATTTACGGCGTGCTGATCATCAATATATAGGCCTACATGTTACTATAGGCAAACAAATGCATTTGCAACGGAGCCAGTCATTTCAAAATTCGCTTTCACGAATTTCAAGGTTTTGGAACAATCTAATAATTATGTGGTCGGCCACGTGTAGACGCTGTTAACCTACAATTCCGAGTACAAGTACACCATTCAAACGGAACGTTAATCTACTTGTTCAGATGTCTTAAAGTATTTAGGCTACCTATCGTATACTGTAAGTAATTTATAGTGTGATAATAATTCTCAGGCCGAAGCCAAGGGCTGAACTCGCAAAAAGTTCAGACTGGTCGGTAAAACTGTTTTCTGGACCAATAAAATTAATGTTTTAAGCGTGTTATTCCGGTTGAGCGTCTTAATAAATTGAATTGTTTATAAAACAGAGTATCGGTATTGGTCTTGGTCTCGGACTATCCGGTCTCGGTCTTGGTCTTGGTCTTTGACCTTTCGGTTTTGGTCTCGGTCTTGGTTTCGAGGTATTGGTCTCGTGCCCAACACTGCTCAAAGTAACCTCATCAGTCGCAATTTTCTAAATGTAGTACCTATTACATGCATACCAGACGGGAAAGTTAGAATTTTTGCCCAAGTTTAATGTGCATAACTTTGAACATTGTTGATTGAATTTTTATGCAAATTTCGGAAAATATCGATAATTTACACCTCGTTGAACTTGCAGGATTTAAACTAATTATTGCTAGAATTGAAAATATTTTTGCCAAACCAAAAGGGTATCGTTCCAATTGGGACACTGCATTGTGAGCCAAATGTCATCTTATGTATCTGTTCCTCTTTGGTTCAATTGCATTGCAAGGCATCATTTGCTAGACATGTAAGTGCTCATCGCTCTGTCAGTCAGACTCTGTGTCTTGTGTGCATCGTGGTAACGTCCACAATTGTAATGCATCACTCAATAACAAACAAACAAACAAACTGGTTCTTCGTCTCTAGTTAGTAATCAACAGCAACAATCGTCATAATTAATAATTATGTTGACGGAAGGAGTTCCTCCACTCTAAATTCGAGAAGATTATCGAAATGGTTTAAACGACAACAACTAAGGCGCACAACTTTGATTCACTGATGGCTTACAAGAGTGACACAAAAACGCCAGATGCAGATATGAAACGTAAAGGCAGCAGCTGACTTATCCGCCATCGTACCACTGAGTCATCTCCCATTAGTTATAGGGCTATAGGCTATTAACGACTACTATGAGATTGGGCCCAATGGCTCATGCGCTGATCAAGCAGGCTGCTTGCTGCTTCGAACGGCATCTGGCATCTGCTCGTGCAGATCTTGTTGTATCTGATCTGATTATCAGGTGCTCTGGTTGCATTCTGTGGACCCTGTTGTTCGGGACAGATTGCACGACGCATCGGTGAACACTGCTGCGTGCCATGTCTGGTTCCTGGAGGACTCACAGCCCTCCGCATTAAAGTCCGTCTCATGCTCGGAATTCGAGTAAGTTGCAAATTCACTCTTATATTAAGTAAGACTATTCAATGACTGCATAATTATATTTATCGCAGACTAGAATTATTTTGTGGCTAATTGGTATTTCTGCATTTTGTAAAGCGAAGCATAGACCTACGCCTAGGTGATCAAGCCTCTACTGAGCAGGTATATTGAGCAAGTCCTTTACTTACAATTGCTCATAGCCTTAAATTGGCATTTGGTAATTGAATAGCGGTGCTTCATAAATGCATAATAATTATCGTTAATGGTTGGCGGCTTTGCGCTGTCGATTCCTTGCTGTTCTACGCCGTGAATCGAATTAGTAATTATGATCTCAATCATCCGTCCCTCTTTTATTCGGCAAATCTGCACTACAAGCAAGTTATAATTTATACTGTTTATTGTATTGCACCAATGGCCCGAGTGTGTTTTACCTCCATCATAAGCAAATTACTTTAACCTCGGAACCTTCAGAAGAGTTATCGTTTATCTTTAACTGAAAAGTGACAAAAATTAGAATACACGTATGACAAATTTAATAGTAACTGAGCAAGGCAGCCGATGGAAGACAAGTTTTTTAAATTGTCACATAACATGATACGTAATCATATAGGATTTATATGACACGCGACATGTATTTATAATCACCTAATTATGTCAGTGAAGTCCACGGAACATAAATATAATCACATATAAGCCTATGTGGCATTTAACACGAATGCACAATTATAAATGTGCCATTTATGCATATGTGTTCATAATTCATATACATGAGTTTACAATAATATAATGTGTTATGTAACATGCATGTAATCATATAAGTGTTGTGTAGCGCGAATATATAATTATATAAATGTGCCAAGTGACACGAATATCAAAGTATATAATTATGTCATATATAGCATGAATATGTGGTCATATATGTGTCACGTAAAACGAATTTATTATTAGGCCCACATAGGTGTCGTATACCGTGAATGTGTAATCACACATGTGTCATGTAACACGAAATGTAATTATATAGGAGTTATATAGCATGAATAGGTAAACCATAATAATGTATCATGCGGCATGAACACGTAGCTGCATGTGTCATATCATATGAATATGTAATCATAACTTTGTATTTTATTTAAGCATTTATGGAGCGCCTCTAGAAAGGTGAACCGTTCAGAAGCGCTGCAAGTGTGCAAGGCCCCGTGAGAAGAAGTAGGTTTTGAGAAAATCAAAAGAGGATGAGAGGCTACCAGATAGAATTTTAGAGCGAACAGATGGAGAAAGTGTATTCCGCAGAGAAGGATCAATTGAAGCAGAAGATCGAAACAGAGCCACAATTGTTCTAGTTAGAGAAACCAAGAGGTCAAGTCTATTGAACGAGCAAAATGGACGGAGGAGGAAACTGACATATAGGTGTCATGTATGCGTCAAATAAAAAAATGTAATATGAAAATGTAATAAGATATTTTGTGTCATGTAACATAATGTGCAACCACACAGATGTACGCCGGAGGTCAGTTTGAGCCAACTAAAAGTAGTCGCTATTATACCTTTAGACAGTTCCTATTTTCATTTTCTCAGATTCAACGAATAACCAGTTATTTTATAATCGACTATTTAACTCAGCTTATCAGTTGGTTGACTTGAAAATCTATTCCAGACAGGTTTGTGATAGGCCCATGGATTCTTTTTTGCAGGGTACTATCTTTCGCGATTGTTTGCTAAGTAGCTGCTGCCCCTTGTGCGTCATATGCCAGATGAAGCGTGAACTGGATGCAGCTGGTTGGCCCAACCTCATAAGCAACAAATAAACGTCAACCGGCGTCGTCAACCGTCAACTAGGCAGCAACGTTACTCAGCGATAATCTCATACAATTAAGTATCCCTTAACGATTGTAGTTGTCTGCTTTCACCGTCAACATTGAGGGAATGTATGTCTACTATATGTCATATATGTCATAGTTACACTTAGGGCCTACATGTGTATTGAGTATTATAGGCTACATAGCACATTGTCAGGTAGAGTATACTCCTGTTGAATGAGGAGGTCAACTGCGTGTCCTAAAATACCATTATATCCTCAAAGAAAACAACAGAATCATACAACCTGATCGTACCGAAAAATTGTGTTCACACGTGTCTACTTTACATGACACTTACTCAGTAGCTTAATATATGTGTTAGGCAACAAGTTTTAGCCACATAACTGGGGCTTTAGCACGCCTACTTTAACCAAACTGTAAATGGCAACAGAGCTGGACATTACGTCCACAGGACGTGTCAAACTCTGCGCCTTCCATTTCTACATAATCAGTCCTTCGTGGGACCGTTGGAACTGGTCAAGCTTGACCACGCAACCCAAACCTCCGTCCACTTAGAACCTCTGTCCATGCTTAATATCGTGCTTAAACATTGAACATATTCCACATTACGTAGGCCTATAATGAGCTCGTAATATATTTTCGCCAAAATATCCGCGTTCTTCTGCGTTTCAGACGAACACCATAAAAGAAACAAAAGCAAAAATCCTATTTAGCCAAAAAACACAATTCTAAGATGTATCTCACAGTTCAATCCAACATCAACAACGTCACTACAACAGAAGTCTACTAAACAAATCCAGTAATAAATTACACTTTCCAAACCTCTTTCGAATTTAAATATTATCTCATTGTAACTTAATCAGATCTCTTTGGGACAAAATTGTACCAAGGTTCAACAGAATTTTACTTTTCTGCTCAAACACTTCATCAATATCTGGCAACGGCGATTCGGCACAGTCCACTGCACCTTGATATAACGCCAAAGCGTCCAATTACTAAGCTAGTTATAACTACTTGTAATTTAAAGTTGTTAACTAGTAGTTATAACTACTTATTTTGAAAGTAGTTAGGAAGTAGTTTTAACTACTCTTCAAGTAGTTGGTGCCCATCACTGTGAGGTAGAATCTAATTCAGAGTTGGGCACGAGACCAAAACCTCAAGACCGAGAGGTCCAAGACCAAGACCAAGACCGGATGGTCCGAGACCAAGACCAAGACCGATGCTCTTTTTTATAAACAATTCATTCTATTAAGACGCTAAAACGGAATACCACGCTTAAAACATTAATTTTCTCCTGAAGAATACTACTCTTAATAATGGTCCAGATCGAAACAGTTTCACCGGCAAGTCTGAACTTTGCAGCTCTTGGTTTCAGCCGGAGATTGTCACACTATAAATTACTTACAGTATATGATTTAAATACTAAATACTTTAAGACAAGTAGATCAACGTTCCGTTTGAAATGATCGATGTAGGCCTACTTGTACTCGGAATTGTAGGTCAATAGTGACTACACGAGGCTGACCACATAATTATTAGATTGTTCCAGAACCTTGAAATTTGTGAAAGCAAATTTTGAAATGGCTGGTTCCTTTGCAAATGCATTTTTTGCCCACAATAACATGTATATATATATAGTATTTAAATCATAGATGGTCTGAACACCGGTGTCTCTAATCGAAAATAACCGACGAAATTATCAAAGAAATTGCTCTGATACGGCAAATGACCAAGAACGCTGACCTAAGACGAAGACCAATCCCAAGACCGACGCATCCGAGACCACGACCAAGACCAATGGTCCGAGACCAAGACCAAGACCGAAGCCTTCGAGACCAAGACCAAGATCGCAGTTTTCCGGTCTCGAGACCGTCTCGAGACCAAGACCGCGGTCTCGAGACCAAATCCCTGGAGTCTATAGTTTCGTATCACGTGTCTTTGAAGAATTGAATCTGAATAGAAATTTTATGTGAGGTTAAAACTTCTGATCTTAAAAAGTTTAAAACAATTTTTTAAATGTTAAGCCCTAATTTGCGGCTCTTTGGCAACCTAAAGCCGGGCCTTCTAATATGGTCCTCCAACTATCCTACAAGACTAAATAGATTAAATATCTGGCAAAAAGAGCAATTGTTACCTGCTACTCTAAAATGCCTAGGCCTATCATCAATTGTCCGACCGTCTACATGTACATGTAGCCTACCTATTAAACTATTTATGCCAAAACTGGAACAAATTACTACTCAGCAATTAAATGAATTTATGTATAAATGCAATAGCAAATAATTACCTACTTTGTGCCTTTGCAAGCGGTTCAGTAAAGTAAGTACTTACTTACTTACTTACTTACATATACAGTGTTGGCTCCTATAAACCTGTCTAAACCAGAGCGAATACTCGCAGATGACATATGCCCAATGACATATGCTGGACCATATAATTTTATTCCTAATGACACATGTGCTTTATAGTCTTAGTAATTCTTTTAAGTTCACCTGAAAATTCACCTGCTAGCAATCATGTGTGCACTTAAAGCCTTCTATTTCACTGGTTAAGCTTACGGTTTTCAATCTGAATTGTCTTCTTATACCGCTGCTTACTGTATTCCAAGAAAAGGGTTGCCCGACTAGCGGGACCGTCGGTACGTCTCTTGAGGGCCTTTTCCATACACACTCAGCAACCACACATGTTGACATTCTCTTTGCTGGACATATTTGGTGCCGGCAAACTTGGTGATTGTTCTGAGCAGTCATCTTGACTCATGAAAGATAGAGTTTCGCAGTCCAAAGCTCCAAACGATAGTGTATTCCATTTAAGAATTTAAATATTACTTAATAAAGCATTCCTCACAACTAGTTTGTATGTGATTGTCAAATCATGCTTAAATGACAAGCTGTCAAATGACTTAAGTAGGTCTATCTCAAACCATTACTAGTATAATAGCCTGCTTTGAAATATTTTCCTCTTGAACCTTAATTTTGTTCCCATTTTAACAATTCTTTGACTCACGTGCAGTACCTCACGATGTTTCCCAACTGAATTTCTTGTTACAGTAAGTTTACTTTACATGCTACTTAATTATCTAATTATTCTAATCATCTTGTCAGAAAGTAGGCCTATCTTTGCACTTCATCCGTAGCGTCATTTGACCACGGAATCATGATTTCTGCAGGCCTAGAAATTCAATAATGGGTCGGTTGAGCCTTCTTCCTTAACACAACTAGCTTTCGAGCCGCCCTGCATAAAATAGACAAGAAGAGCGCACAGACCTGTGAAACCTTACGAATGTAATCCACAGTTAGATTGTTTAATAATTAACTTAATTGCACAGGCGTTGTGTGTGTGTGTGTGTGGCGATCGTTGGGTGGCGTGTGACATTGACGTTTAGAAAACATAATTGCTTGCGTTGGCGATTTTAGTTGCATTTAACAGTTGAACTTATTTGAGAAGTTATTTCTGCCATTCATATTTTGACGTGGAACTTTAGTCGCTTCAGATTTTGGAATTTAGCTGGTGTTTCTAGAAATGTCGTTTAATTAGTGTTGTGTGTTCATTTAATGTCGACTGTAGATTTTCCTAAAGATGCAATGTAAGCTTATGACCTTAATTTTGTAAGACTACTGCTTGTGTACTGGAAAAGGGTTGCAATATTATTATTAAACAGCATTAATCTTTACTTTGTGTATTCTGTGAATCATCTGGTCCAACCAGTGCATGTCCATGGCCCACTTGCTTTTGTTTTAATTAGAATTTTAAACATTCAATTTTTAAATATTTTAAACATGATTGTAACGCCTAGTGAACCAACCAATCGACGGATTAAGTAAGTAAGTAAATCTTTGAATTGACGCTTCGGTTAAACCTGGGACTATACACACACACACACACACACACACCCGGAGAGGATATGAAGCCACAGCGCATCAGCCAATCATTGATATTCATTTATGATACATTACGGGCGATGTCTGTGGTCGGCTATGTAATGAATAAAGTGGCATCCGGGGACTCTGCATGATAACATTGAACGTATAATCGCCGAAAAATTCATCTAAATATATGATACTCCAGTAAAAAAATCTTCGTTTGAGCACATTTTTTAATTAATAATTATATTGCAGGTTTCATATCAATTTTTTCATTCGTTTTATTTTGTTAACAAAGACAAACGCAAATACCGATTTATCATGCAAAAGTCCCGGATGTAGTCACACACATAATCTATGTCATTGGCCCAGATTTCGTCGGATCATATCCCTTCCATATTAAACTGTGGTCTCCCACGCCATCTAATTTTCTAACCTACTCACAATAGTTTAGTTTGATAGGAAGCCTTAAATGGAGCCCAAATTTCCGACCTCCAACCCCTGAAGCTGATTGAACTCCCTCCACATTCCCCAATTCTCCAGATTCTAGCTTAGCTGACTAAGCTGAGCCCATTCATAGGTGGTAGTGTTACCGCGCGTAATTTATTTTGGTCATCCTTTCGAAAAGGCAAGAGGCAGCTTCTGTTCGGTTTCTCTTTAGCAATTTGTTGCGCCTCCGTATCAGGTGTTTGACGATCGGTGTCATAATACAGTACAGCATAGAGGAGACCCTACTGCAGAGGGCCAGAAGGTAGGCAGAGGCAGAGCCAAAGAGACAGCTGTGCATCAGCGCGAGGGTCTTGAAACAAATGTGTTGATGTGCTGGGAGCCAGTGGAGGGATTCGCGAATGAAGAAAGAAATGTGACCAAATTTTAATAAATATGACAGGAACAAAATATTTCAAAATATTGGTAATGGAAAATCATGCATTTTTTTATTAACATTGTTGAAACCTGTGTTTTCATATAGATCTTAATTCGTGCTACTACTGCTTGGTAAAATGAAGATTGAAATAAAGATTCAAAGATTTTGCCAATTTTGTCTAAACAAAACCATCATGAAGGGTGTTGCAACTCAATGCAAATATGCAGGTTTAATTTATGATGCACAAAAAAAAATCTCATTGTCTTGAACAGAAGCCAAATTGGTTATTAATTAATGAATATTCTTCAAGGTAAAAACAACTGCAATCTATTAATACAACAAACACTTCAAAATGCTTCTTTGCAACAAACCAGTTTACTAACAAAAATTGTCACATTTTTTTTAAACCTCTCCAGCAAAACTTCCAAGAACAGCTTTCGGATTTAGATCACAGGATTATAGCGCAGCAATGAGGAAAGCAATGTCATGAAAGAGGACGCTCTTCTTTTGAGCCAATTAACTGCTAAATGCCAAATGAACACATGTCCACATTCGATTTCATTGATCGATCTGTCAATATACGATCTCAAAACTAACAATGGACACAATCAAAACCTGATAAAGTAGCCTATCTTTGCAGAGTTTTTGTAGCTTTTTAGACAATATTTAGTCATCCATTATTTGTCTACTTTTATTATCACTAACAAGCATGCTTTGAAAGGTAATTAAATGTCAAAAAATATTATTATTCCTAAAACATGTCATTCAATTAAGTCATCAAAGACAAACCACAAAAAGTGGTTTGTCTTTGATGACTTAATTCACAAAAAGTGAATAACTTATTAAACCAATTGTAAAAGTAAATTTAGCAGAGAAATTAGCCTTAAAGTTACCACTTCCATATGTACTTTCTCTGCATCTTCTATAACATTTCAACCAATCATAGTTTCACTACTGTATTCCAAAACAAACATCTGTTACAAAGACACAAAACCTGCTGAACATTCAAGTAATGAAAATGTCATGTATTTATGAAAACCATTGAAGCCATTGCTGATCTTGTTATTACGACTCTGTCATGAAATATATCGTGAAAAAATAACAAAATAATTTAATTAGTTTATATACACTGTGATATATCATTGTGATACCGCATGTCATATCAGAAATGACTGTATCCGTAGCATTACACAATGAATGCAAAATAGTAACAATAAAGAACAAGGGCAAAAATAAAACATAAAGTAATTGTTGTTATTATTATTAATATCGTCAATTATTAAACATCAAACAATTACTGTATCTATCATAATAATTTGCAACTCTTTGCAAAATTAGATTTATCAAATTTCTAAAGCTATATTTATTGTATTAATCTCTTTAAATATTCTCTTCCAGCTTATGTTTGAAAGCAATGCTTCCTTCCACCTCTGAAGTTCTTGCAAGTTTCAAGGATTCTTACTTACATCTAAGGCTTTTCACATAGTACTTTACAAGTGCCAAATGTTACTGCACTGGCTTTCATACCTATGTGGGAGCTTGATTCCTTTGCATCAAACAAGAATTACATTAATGGTATTTAACCATTGTTGCCTGATGATGCAGTCAGTAATTCTTCTGTCTCATAAACTTTTCAACCTTCAACAATTCCCCAACTGACCCACTAACATTTGACTTCCTAGCACCAAGTTTCTTTCTTCCAAAAAGCTACACATGCAGTCCATAAGTAACCAGATTAATATAATAAGCTCAAATATTTAAGTGCAAAAGCAATTCAAAAGAATCCAGTTGGTTCTGAAAGACTAGACAATCAAAAAGCCAAAGATGGTATATTTCTAAAATCAACTAGGATAATACTCTGACATGCACCGTCAGATAAGTCATTCACAAGTGCCTACCAAGACAAGAACCAAAGTGACTGAAACATGCTCTAAGACAGGTCATCTCATAGACAAGTACAACCACTGAGACCAATTAGGTAATAAAAAAGTCCAAACCACCCAATCTGAAGATATGTGGGCAAGATGATAAGAAAAAAAGAAACAATTAACTGGGCAAACTATAAAAGAAACAATAAACTGTGCAGCAATTACGAAAAAACTGAAATGATCTACAATGCATATGACTACAACCCTAGCAAGCGTCAATAGCCAGCTTGGTGCCAGATTTTTAGCAGATATTTAAAATACCCAATTGCTGAAGCACTCAGAATAAAGTGAACTCAACGAATATCCCATTCACTGATATTGTGATAAGGTGCAAATTCAGTTCAAATCAATACAGTTAAATACAAAGGCAACTGGAGTACATTTAAAGTTCACTGCAGAATCAACTCAGTGTGAATTCAGTAATTGACTCACAAGTCACATCAAAGTCTGTATCTATAAAGTCTATACCCAATTGACTTCCAGAAAAGACTAAATTACACTCTGAAATGGTTGCAGTATTAAATAACATGTAGCCTATTACAGGTAACAAACTTAATTGACAATGAGCTCCATCAAATGGACAAGAAAATAGTTCTGTCTTGAAAGTCACAATATTCATGAACTTCTAGGTTAAGTAACAAACAGCAGAAGGCCAAATTAAATGCAAATAAAAGAATTGCAGGAAAACAAGTTCATTGTGAATTCACTCGACGATCCCTGGATATTCTAGCAAATCACTAAACCACGTACTATAATATATTAAATTGATGCCTAACGACAAGAGCCTCATGATCAGTATCGCTGACAAAAGGCAAAGTAATGGAGCCAATCAAATCAGAAAATTTTACTGGCTGTAGCAGTCATTTTCTATTTTTGTTTCGTGTACATCAATACAAAATTGTAGAGCAGTACCGATTAATCTGCTGGCCGATTATAGAGATATTGGCAATATCGGATATCGGCAAGATAATCGGCGCCGATATTAAAAATTAATTGTATAATTTTATAATATTATTTTCAGTCTATAAAAGCAAAATATCGACAGACAGCAACATCACTGGGTCTGTGAAGGACGGCATTTCGTTCCGTTCCCATATCGTGTCGTTGAGCCAATGGCTTCTTCAGACCATTGGTGAGATCACCCAGTGTGCTAGGATATACCGTGAGAATGTGTCAACATAGGTCTTGTGCAGAGTGAAGGAATGGCCGGCCAATTTAAGCCAAGGAACGGCTGGCCAATTCAACAGAGAAACCGATGAACATCGTGGAGGCATGCCTAATGAATACATGCTAGCTGCCAATCAGATCACCCCGAAATTTCAGTCGCCTGCGACAAGATGGTAGCTGTGAACTGGCCAGCCGTTCCTTGGCCATTAATTGCCCTGGGCACAGTTCGACGGCGGGCGGTGTGTCTAATCTGTTTTGCCTGCCTAGGATTAGTCCCTAACTACATGCATACATCTCCTACCCAGCAAGGGTTTGCTTGTATCACAACAGTAGGTCTATCTTTTGGAATCGGACATCTTGGGAAACACAATGAAATAATCGACTAAATAATCGGGTATCGGCAAATGAATAATCGGCAATAATGGGTATAGGCATAATCGGCTAAAAGTGATATCAGTACAGCTCTACAAAATTGGCAACCATAAATTATAAGCTGGATACGATAGTAATCATCCGTTCTATAGAAGGTCACTGGGTTTACAATTTGGATAAATAGAATAATTCAACAGCACAGCAACATACCTGATGTACGATTAGCGATACCAATTCAAATTGTCATTTAACCTTGTTGCTAAAATCTTTCTATAGGAAGCGTGATCTGTGACACAGGGGGACAAAACACGTTACTTGCCAGTTTTTGACCTTTTTAGTCAGTCATATTTTACAATGCAACTGCTTCCAAAAACAATTTTATGTGTCTTTGACCCCTATTGACTATTTCAGCCTTCATCTCAATGACTAAGAAGTTACGAGCGACGGGTTTTGAGCTCTGGCGTCTCAAATGTCATCAAAATTTTAAATGCAGTAGCAAAGTTATATATATTTGTATTACTAAAGTTATTATTATTCAAATTCAACAAATTCACATAGAAATGAAGCTTTCATGCAATGATGTAATCTAAAAGCTAATCCACCATTCTTTATTTCGTAGTCAAAATGACTGTCCACGTACCCACAACACGCACATTGCACAGACTGATCAACTTTAAAGGCACTTCTACTGACTGTGCAACTGTGGCATAACTGAAAGCACAAAGACACTTTAAGTACAATCACTATCTGCAACATGGAGGATTAGCAAAAGTCCTATGTGAAAAATGAAAACAGCAAACTAGGATTTGAAGGAGCATAGCATAGACAATAAAACGCATCATAAAGGATAAATACAGGCAAGAGCAATTAGTCAATTAAATTAAGCAAATGCAAAATAGATTAACTATAATTTTGTTAAAACCAGAATAAGTGTCATAATATAAAGGCAAACATAAATTGTTAAAATTACAGAGTAAACATATATACAGTTACATATCGCACACACTTCAATTGGAACCGTCCAATTAACATCTCAAGTACTTTTTTTTACAGTCAGTACAGTTCAGTTTGGAAACAAAAGAATCGTCCAGACTTGCAAAACAGTTACAGACATGCACATATAATTAACATTTCCATGGTAAAATAGCTTGTTATACGGAAGCAGTGCTGTTAAAATGCAAAAACATCTGTAAGCCGCAAAGACAAGCATAGTAGCACCACAAATTGTTATTTAAATTGATAAAAACTGTTTTCACTTGAGGGTTAACATGCCTCAATCCAACTAACTCTAGTAAAGCAAAGCAAAACAAATACAAAAGCAACTGAAAACCGTCTGTGCAACATTGATCCGAACTGCAGCAAACAAAAATGCTGTAACTGAATCCCAAGTCAAGAATAATATCACTTACTTAAGTTTCAGTAACTGTAACATGTGGGTCAGAGACAACTCGATAATTACAATTTTTATTTACCAAGAATTTAATAAGTCCTGGCAAATAATAATAATATAATTTTCGCTTCCTGTTACAAATTATTATTATAGCAATATTATTGAAATAAAAACGGAAATAAATTATAGTAGTAGGATCAAATTTTACTATAATAATAAAATACTAACAGTTATTTCTTTACCAGAGCTTATCAACAATGTCCACTTGGTGTTTCAATGCCATTACCTTCCACAGCACCTTTTGTCACCAGCATGACATCAACAATGAATGAGAAAATGCCCCAGATTTTAGTAGTCTTTAGGCATCATGCAAACTTTGGTTCACAATAGTAATAATAATAATTTTTTTAAATGGCATTGAATTTCATCGAAAGATAACTATGAGGACAAATTCCAAATACAAATTGTTATTCCTTAATGTTATTTTCCATGCTTAAGGTACATTCTTAACTTGGGCACAAAATAACAATAATAAACAAAAACAATAATAGCATGAGCACAGATATCAGAAGACACTAGGGAGACTACTTCCTCTAACAGCATTTATCTATAGATATCCGTGCACAATGCAGTTGTTTCTGCAGTTCATTTTTCACCCAAAAAACCATCACTGAAGACTAGCCATTCAGAATAACACTGACCCAATTTTTAATCATAAGGGATCATATGTACCTTGGGGAAAAATAATAATGCAACAATAATAAAAGCTATAATTAAAAAGAAGTAAAATGTAATACGGGAAACAAAATTGGTATACAAGTACTAAAACCAATAACAGTAATAAATTAAAATGTCATATAAATAGCATTAAAACAATAAAATTAATTTAAATATAACTAGTAACTGCATTAATAATAATAATTGGTACCATTGGCACAGCATGTGAATTGAAATGATTGGTATATACAAGGAACAACCATTATGCCTATCCTGAAATCAGTTTCAGTTGAAACTGACATAATAAACATAGACAGACCTGTCCAAAGTTGCCTCATGTCTTCTTCCACCAAGTGACAAAGTCAACGTGCTCATGACGTCAACATGTCGGCCAGACGGTCATTTAAGACATACAGCTCATTTATTTTGGTACTCAGCTGCTGCTGCAAACTATGCAGGTCCCGGTTGCCATGGACACCAGACTTGGCCTTTTCAAGTTCCATGTTCAGGTCAATGATGTCCTTCTTCATTCGAAAGTTCTCTTCTTCCACTGTCTAAAAGAAGTAAATAATTCTCGTTTCATTGTTCCTACTTTTGATTGTTTTGATTGTTATTTTTTTTTATGTTGAATGGCATTGCTGCTCTTGTAATTACTTATACTGTCTGCTGCATCATCACCACCATCACCAAAATCAACATCGTAACTGTTTTATTACCTCAAACAGTCCAAAGTCCATCCTTTGTAATTGTCATCTGTAATTTATAGAGCACCACTTACTGTCAATTATCACTGAATAAGAGAGACTTCAGGTCCTTGTGAAACTGTTGATTGGACAAACAAAGGATTTTGAGCCACAGCTCTCTAGTAAGACACTTTCAGGTGGTGAGCATAGGCAAAATTTCTGGACTGAGCTCTGTAAGAGTATGCACATGAGGGTCAGTCAGAAGTTCATGGGTAGCAGGCCAAAGGGTGCCATGACCAGGGAAAAAGAAGACTGAAATGTAGAAGTCCCTACAATACAATGGAGCAGAGCCAAGAAAATTGTACACAAGGGTCAGGATGTTAAACTGAATAAGCCACTGGATTGGAGTCAGTACAGAATATCCTGCATGTTGGAAGCTGCATGCCCAAAACTGTTAATACTTCCAATTTTCAACTTACTCCACACATTTGTCAAACTACACTGCCCATGCCCAGTGCTTCAAAAAAACCCACTCAACATTAGACTACATTGTTATGCACCGTCAAAACTCGGAAACCATGCTGCACAGAAGATAACTAAAAAGCCCTTCAAGTTTGAACAATGCAAGGGAATTGTTAAACAAGAGGCACTTCAAACATTCTAAGATGACACAAAAGGCAACTGTGTTCAATTATGGAATTACCTCAAATACATTCATATCCTCATTTTTACTATAGCACCTTTGTACTACTCGTTACTTACTATAGCACCTTTGTACTACTCGTTACTTACTATAGCACCTTTGTACTACTCGTTACTTACTATAGCACCTTTGTACTACTCGTTACTTACTATAGCACCTTTCTACTACTCGTTACTTACTATAGCACCTTTGCACTACCCGTTGAAATACATGGCTATCCAATAGATTAAATCAAGTTCATTTTAATTTAATTTCAAAAATAAGAAATTAATACTTAAAGGAACTTATTTGGTGTGCAAAGTCAGTAAATCTGAATCTTGTGTGTAACTGTAAAAACAATAATCAACCAATAAAGAGAATTTTCTCTTTAACAGGCTGCGGCCTGTTCCACCTTGCGATAAGCATCGATAACATGCTTGACCTATTCTCTATTGAAATGTACCTTCTCACATATATCAACTCAACTTGCCTCTTACTTTTAGACAAAACTACTGAATTGCTCCCTATGACTTGGAATGTCTGCCTTCTATTTTACTTTATCAAAGGAGTCAAATTCAATGTCAACTCAACCAAGGTTCATAAAAACAACCTAGAGATAAAAATATCTGAAATAGATACAGCTCAGTATCTACCAAACATAGAAATAACAGCATTGAATCCTGTTAGAAGGTCTCTTAAAGGAAGATCAGACGATGACAGCATAAAATGGTCAAACAGAGCGCAGAATTCAATGGCAGCAGACCCACCTGAACCTTTTTCTCCAGCATCTGTTTCTGGACTTCAGCTCGAGACAGCTCGTCTATTCTCAACTGGTAGCCATTCAACTCCTGAATCATCAACAAAATAGAAACATAACCAATTCTAATTGCCAGTCATTAAATTATATCAATACTCCACTGACAGTTTCAAAAGGTGATTTAAATTACAACACAAAAGTGCACAGCAGTCACCAATGCACAGATGGACAATTGCATCTCCACAACAGTCAGATTGTTTTGTATCTACCAGTCTTTGAGTTTTATGCCTGGCAGAGAATCTGTACCAATCAGTCTCTTTGTCTACAATGACTCTACATAAATGTTTGATGAAATTTGCTTGTCAAGTAGCCTGGGTGTTGGTGAAGGGTGTCTATCAGCACCTGATGCAACTGCAACGCCAGATGTGGTCACATGGGGTTGTGCAATCAATTCAACAGTGGGACTATGCAAAGTGGAGAAAACCTGCTGTATCGACGGAGGAGAGAAAAGAGATAGGCCTATCTATGTAACTGGATGCCAAAGACACTTTTACGACCTGCACTTTGTAAAATACCGGCGAGCAGAGATGACAACTGCGCCCAGGGTAATTAAGCAGACTCACTCTGAACAACAGCTTTCCCACGTTTTACACTAGCACAATGCCTAATGTCCTTCACAGACCCAATGATGTTGTAGTCGTAATTTGCTCTTAAAGACTAAAAGTAATATTATAAAATAAAATTTTATTTTAATATCGGCGCAGATTGTCTTACCGATATCCATTACCGTCAATATCTCTATAATTGGCGCCGATCGATTATGATTGCTGCCAATGTATTGGTGCAGCTCTACTACAATCACAATGAATTCCTTGAGCAAGAGAGTAATCACTTAATTATAGGAATGAACCAAAACTCGGCATGGAACTCGGCTCGATCAAGTTTGGTAGTACTCGGCATAAACTCGTACAAACAATAAGTCTGAGTTTGAATAAAAATCGGCTTCCCAATTTTCGGTTTTGAAAATCAAATTACTTCATTTACAAAATGAAAATCAGATTATTTTATTTACAAAACAATAAGTGACCTAACGAAAACACAAATATTTTTACTATTAATGCTTACTACTTATTAATTCCTAGTGTAAATTACCAAACTAAAATTCAAGACAATGAGATTTTCTTTAAACTCAGACTTGGTACAATTCAACTCGTAAAACTCGAACTCGGCAAGACGTTGACACTCGGTTCATCCCTCTTTAATTAAGGCTTCTTAGAAGAAGGTCAACGGGTGACAGCAAATTGCAAAAGTGTCTGTTGCTAACAGATGTGACACTATCTTTCCAAAACATGAAGAAGTGCATAAGGAATTTTCTGGTTCTATGAGTAATATTATCTACATAGAACTATTATTGTTATTTATTTAGCTTATACATTAGTAGAGGAAAAAAGACTATTCTGGCGCATAACCATTCTTGTCACGTGACCTTCTTGTCGCGATGACTCATGACGTCACGACGTGCACGCATCGACCCACGCGTGAGCGTGACGTGCCGAGTCTATTTATAGAACGCGGCGGGTAATTTCCCAAGGTATCGACGACGCGGTCGAGCGCGACCGACCGAGCGTGACCGTGCACACAAGGACGTAGGTTGAGACGTAAACAGCGTGTTCTTTCCTATGGTTTCGATATGACTAATAATCACGCGTACACGAACCATTGGTGGAGACATAAACAGCGTGTTCTTTCCTATGGTTTCGATATGACTAATAATCACGCGTACACGAACCATTGGTGGAGACGTAAACAGCGTGTTCTTTCCTTTCCTATGGTTTCAATGGTGTTGCGTAATGTTTGATTAACAATCCTACTTAAAGAGATGAAAATCGTATGTAAAACTGTCAGCTCTGAAAATATTTACTTGACTATATTTAAAGAGTTGGCCACTGAATACAAAATGGAATACACATCGAAGACTGTTAATGAATTACGAAATATCGCGAAACAGAGAGGAATGGTTGGATATTCGAGACTGCGGAAAGCGGAATTGATAGCGGTGATTACAACCGACAAAGCTAGCGTTTGAGCAGATGTTGCGTATGACGCGTCAAGCAGCTTGCTCGATGCGTCAGTTCCAGACATTGCAGCTCCAACACTCGTTCCTACACCTTTCGTACCGACCTCTGTAATACGCAAACTCTACGATAAGACTAGATATGCCATTGGTACATTCGCAAGGAGGATTGAAGGGTACATACCCGAAGAGCCAAAGAGAAAGGTTAACGAACAGGTACAAGCATTGATAGCCAAAGTGAATTCTATATTTGCTAAAAGCAATAAACATAATTTTGAAATTCAACAGACGGCGTCAGCTATTAAAGGCTTTACTAAACAGTACACTATTAATGGAGCTGATCGAATAGACGCCACGTCTTTTCTTAACATCGTTCAGCCGTAGGTAGTTAGTCTGTTGTCTGTAAATCGGCAGACAAAAGTCAATATGATCCTTACCTGTACCATGGAGCGTATAGATATGAAAACTGAGCAAGTAGATTCTGATAATGTTCATTTCGTCTCTACGACTGAAGTTGTTTTAGACGCAACCGACCCGAAAGAAATCTTTAATAAGGGGAAAGACAAAATCCTAGAGACTTTAGCTAGCTTCCAGATGCATGGTAGTAACTGGAGACTCAGAGCGGTTGTAACATTGGATATCAATACGGTAGTTTATAAACCGTTTAAAGGTAGTTCTTACATTAAACTACCGCCATTTCTAGCGAGTAAAAAGGCTATCATCAAACTGGAGAACGAAGATGAAGAATGTTTCAAGTGGTGTGTAACGAGAGCCTTAAATCCCGTTGAGAGAGATTCAGAAAGAATTACAAAAAAATTAATCAAGCAGTCTGAGGAACTTGAGTGGACCAGCATAGAATTTCTCATCGCTGCAGATGCCAACGTGATAATTAAGTTCGAGAAGAACAACAATGTTAGGATTAACGTTTTCGGATACAAGAGCGGAATATTTCCGATTTATGTGTCGAAACAGCCGTGGGGTACGCCAGAAGTTGACCTGTTGCTAATTTCAGATGAGCAAAAGAAGCATTACTGTTGGATTAAGAACTTTAACAGACTCATGGCGGCACGAACGAAATATTCCGTTAATTCCATGCATTACTGTAAAAGATGTTTGATCGGTTACAGAGAGAGAGAATCGTTGAGTAGACACGACGAGTACTGCTCGCAGAACAACGCTCAAAGAATAGAACTTCCAGAACCGGGAACTAAGTTGAGTTTCAAAAATTATTGTAGATCGATTAGAGAGAGTTCCCTTTATCGTGTACGCCGATTTCGAATGTTTCATCAAACCGATTGATACGTGTCGACCGGATAATGGCGTGTCTTACACCAGCAGATATCAAAAACACACTCCTAGCTCGTTTTGTTATTACGTGAAATGCTTCGACGATGACATATATTCGAAAGACCCAGTGACTTCCATGGCTGAAAGCGAAGACGACGATGTAGCTCAGATATTTGTAGACACTCTTATAGATAATATAAAAGATATTTATAATCGATTTAAATTTACAAAGAAAATTATATTCAGAGAGGAAGAAGAGGCACTATATGACTCAGCTACCGATTGTCATATATGTGGAGGTGAGTTGGGAAAAGATCGAGTAAGAGATCATTGTCATCTGACTGGTAAATTTAGAGGCGTCGTTCACAGCAAGTGCAATCTAAATTATAAAGTTCCAGAGTTTATCCCGGTGGTCTTTCACAACCTATCCAGATACGATAACCACTTATATTTATTAAGAAGTTACGAGGAAACAACAACGAGAATATTACCTGCATTCCCTGCAACGAAGAAAAGTATATATCGTATAGCAGAGAGGTTGTAGTTGATAAGTTTGTAAATAAAGAAAACAAAGAAATCATCGTTAAGCGCACTTTACGTTTTATCGATAGTTTTAGATTCATGGCATCGAGTCTCTACGCTTTATCGAGGAACCTGAGTAAAGATCAGTGTAAGAACCTATCCAAGTTTTACGATGGTAATCGGTTGGATCTCTTGCTTCGAAAAGGAATTTATCCTTACAATTACGTTGATTCCGTTGAATGATTGAACGAAACAGAACTACCACCAAAGTCGGCATTCTATTCTAAACTTAACGGCTCGGACATTAATGACGAAGATTATGAACACGCGCAAACGGTATGGAAAGAATTCGGATTCAAGACGTTGAGAGAATATCACGATTTATACAACGTTTCCGATGTTCTCCTACTTGCCGATGTTTTCTAGAATTTTAGAGACTACGGCTTAGATCCTGCTTGGTATTATACATCTCGGGGTCTTGCTTGGGACGCCTCTTTGAAGTTAACCGGAGTTAATTTGGAGTTGTTGAACGATTATGACATGATTCTAATGACAAAGAATGGGATTAGAGGAGGTATCAGCACAATTTCGAATCGTTACGGTAGAGCAAATAACAAGTACATGGGAGAAGCGTTCGACGGTAGTAAACCGTCATCGTTTGTAATCTACCTAGACGTGAACAATCTGTACGGGTGAGCTATGAGTAAGAGTTTATCAACTCACGGCTTCGAGTGGATAAACGACGATGAGATAAACAATTGGAGATCGATGCCGTGTATATTAGAAGTCGATCTAGAATATCCTGACGATCTACACAACGACTATCCCTTAGCTCCTGAGAGCGCTACGCCTGAATCGTCAACCGTGTTAAAACTAATTCCGAACTTGAACGATAAAGAAAAGTACGTAGTGCATCACGAAAACTTGAAGCTGTGCGAAAGCTCAGGTTTGAAGGTAACCAAAATTCATCGAGGGATCAAATTTGAAGAAAGCGCATGACTGAAAAATTATATCGATCTGAATACCAAGTTGTGAACGAAAGCTGCCAACAATTTCGAGAAAGACTTTTTCAAACTGATGAATAATAGCGTGTTTGGGAAAACTTGTGAAAATATCCATAATCGTGTTGACATAATAATGGTGTGCAGCGAGAAGCAAGCCATCAAGCTGGCAGCGAAACCGAATTACAATAGTCAAACCATTTTCGACGAGAACCTAACCACATGAAAAGGACGAAACTGTATTACGACAAACCGATACATCAAGGTATGTGTATCCTCGATTTGAGCAAAACGTTGATGTACGATTTTCACTACAGCTACATCAAGACGAAATACGACCATAAAGCTAAATTGCTTTTTACTGATACGGATTCGCTGGCTTACGAAATCAAGACCGACGACTTTTATGCGGATAACGTAGATGATGTTCAAAGTAGATTCGATACCAGCGATTATCCCAGAGAACATCCTTCTGGTATCGAAACCGGAATCAACAAGAAGGTCATGGGTATGTTCAAAGACGAAGCCAGTGGAAAACAGATCGAAGAGTTTATCGGTTTGAGATCGAAGCTGTATCCGTACAGAATGGCTGAAGAGGACTATAAGAAATGTAAAGGCGTTAAGAAGAGCGTCGTCCAGAGGACGATTACTCACGACGATTACAAGGACTGTCTGTTCACCTGAAGAGAACAATCGAGAAAAATGAACGTCATACGGCCGCATCTTCACGATGTCTATACCGAAGAAGTAAACAAAGTAGCTTTGTCGGCGGACGACGATAAACGGGTAATTCGGGAAGATGGAATTAGTATGTTGGCATACGGTCATTACTTGCTGTGCTCATAATGAATAAACCTGCCGAATATATAAAATGAGTGTTAACACTGATAAAATAATCGATGTCTGTGGCATGGAGTTACCGAATATTATATTCCCTTATCTAACGTACAGCTCATCGAGGCTGCGAAGTGATTAAACATTCGTCATTTTAGAGGCGAGTTCCTACGAGACGAACTACTGAAGAGACTGCTGCGAGCGAACGAGTGCGGTATCCTTAACCTAGATGATTCAGGTGGGAAAGGCACTCAATGGACGAGTTGGATCAAACGTGCAAATGAGAAGATCTATTTTGACAGCTATGGATTAAGTCCTCTGAACGAACTACTGCGGTATTTACAAAGACCCATGTATTACATTAGTGAACGAATACAACCGGACGGTGAAGTGTTTTGCGGACATTTGTGTTTGTACGTGTTAAAGCGTATGATGAACGACAGCCGTCATGTTCAGGAAGTTGTGAACGACCTGCATTGACCTTTCATAAATAAAGATGCTCGTATATTAAAACAAACATGCCAGTCGATAAGTTTGGACGTACGGATGCGGAATCGACGCAGAGTCGTTTCAGGAGGCTTACCCTATCTCAAGCGAGTAATACCTTTCTAAGACGAGATGGCACAAACGCTATGGATGGTGATTTAAACATGCACGGTAATTCGATTAAAGGATTACCAATAACGTATCCTCCTCCGTTGAGCGCTACCAGCGATCCGCTGAGTAACGGCGACGAAGCCGTAAGCTGGGCTCGAGTTACGGCTCTAGTCAACGATGCGGGAACGACTAGTAACGCTTCCCTGACTAGTGATAACCAGCTGGTTAATAAGAAATACGTTGACGAAACGATCGCAAGACGTTTCATGATTGCGACCCCCACCATGACCTCGAACGAAACGACAATCGATGGTCTAACTTATGTGGCCAGAGCGAGCGAACATCACATCTCTGCTGGGCATAACTTTGAACCGTGGAAAGCGTTTCAAAACGTCAGTTCTTTCCCGCTGTGTTGGATCGCCGATACACCAATGCTTGGATTCAGATGAAATATCCCGTTCCTTTGTCTATGTCAGGATTTTATTTTTTTGGCCATGACGAAGCTACCCAAGGTGAACAAATAACTAGTTGGAAAGTTCAAGCAAGCAACGATGGAAACGTATTCGCCGATATCGTACCTTCTTCCAATTCAGTAGTTATGGTAAATGGAATTTTAAATAAATTTACATTTTCGGCTTCGCCTAATTACGGGTACTGGAGATTTCAAATTATATCCGTGGATAGTGATCTGGGTTGGACGGGTGTCTCGATGTTGCAGTGGATCTCTACTCATACCAAAATTTCCCACCGGAACAGAAAATGTCACGTCGGTTACATACCTCGATTAACTACGGTTTCTATGTGCATGCGAGTACAGAATTGCATAGTAACAAAGCATTCAATGCTTTCAAAGACGAAGGAGAATGGGTTGTCAACGGTAATGAGCACTTCCAGCTACGGGTTCAGTGTCCATCAGCGGTGAGCATCTGGAAGATCAGATTGAAAGGAAGAAGCAAAAATACCGACAGAATTTACCACTGGATGTTTGAGGCAGAAAGTGAAAATGGATTCTTTACCACTCTGTACACCCTGCCTAATTCTACTTATTTAGGCAATACTTATCAAGAATTTCAAATCGAGTCCCATACAAAATATTCACTTTTTAGACTATTGCGTGAGAGCTTAGGGGACAAAACCGGGATTGAGCACGATGCAGTTTTTCGTTTAAGACGGCTAATATATATCTTAAAGAACTATATCAAACATTAACGTATATCAGAAATAATAAACCGTCCATTCATATAAGTAGAAAACAAGCGGTGTTTATGAGCTCCTCTGTTCTACGACGATTAATTATAATTTTCAATGATGATATCATTGAAAATCACGGCATAAAAACCTTACTCCAGACGAATAACATTGTTGTCCCCCGTTACTAATATACAGGGCTTGCGATAATCCGGATCAATTTTGACAGTCATTTTCTTAAACGTAAACCGTTCATTCCGACCTAGCTTTCTATTCTTCTCCAACTTATCGTAAATGGCAGTTTCAGGCAAAACACCATAGACGCTCATATAATAAGTTGATTCATCCACATTCGGAGATGTGTCTTTCGGAGCCTCTACGGTTATTAGATAGAAATATCCTTCTGAACCGTATATGAACTGCATCGTTTTTACCGTATAAACGACGTCTTCTTCTACACTAACCAAATCGAAAAATTTGCTCATTGCTGAGTACTCATTTTTATGTATAGCTAGAAAAAAATTTAAGACGGCAATCGGAAACCCTGTCATGGAGTCTCGGTTCCGTTAATCGTCTCGAATATGTTGATCTCGTATCTTTTTCTCCATACTTTTCCGTGGTACGCCCTCATAGTTTTTGCGCTCGTCATATGCGCTCTAGCGGCTTTGTACATCGACGAGTACTCAACGACTTTGTTAGTATCTCTGTCCAAGATTTCTACGCGAATCGGATTGTTACGGACTCCTTGAAGATAGGAGTATTTTCCGCTTTTATCATCAGTGTTCACTGCATCGTGCTTATTCTTCTCTTCCGGTAGTTCTTTTTCGGGTAGAAGTCTTTTTTCAATGAGAACAACGATCATTTCGGGTTTGTTCATATAGGAAGCACCCACGATGCTATTTTGTTTCATTACCGATTTCACTTCTAAGAGTTTCATATTTTATAATATGAAAATCTTTTTCTTAAACCATTTTCGTAAATATACCTTCGCATGCTAGATTGCTTCTTTAGAACACCACGTTCATTTTCTGTCCATCGGATTGGAAGTTTAACAGCTATCCAAAATGACTACGTGTAAGCCTCCATAACGGCAGGGACAGCGGCAATGAAACTAAGCTTGATCTGGATATCGACGACCGATGATTTTACCCTCTCCCGATTGTTTGCTGACGTCGAAAACGAACAGCGGGAAAAGATCTTTATGATCGGCAATGTGATATTGCTCTGAGTAATAAGTTGATCCATTCCGTAGAATTTCTCGCTTTCTCTGTACGCTCTCGAAAACTGTTGATTAGGGAACGAGAGGTTGTAGTCGACCGCCGGGTATCTTTCCTGGTTCATCATCACATACATGTTTTTGAGATCGCAATGATCGAAAATCGATGGATTGGCTTCTTGATCACCGCTTCGATTCGTCTGAAATCCAACGATGATATACCTCGGTTTCTCCAAAGCTGTCTTAACTCCTAGACGCCAACTGTACGTGGTCGTTTGAGGAAGCGATGTGGTTTCGCATTGTTGGGCGCTACGGGCACCATCGATTTTGCTTCGATCATTTTATACAGCTGCATTCTTTCCGTGTCAGACGGAGTCACGTGCGGCATAAACCACGATATTTTATCGATGTTTACCTTTCCGGCATCGACGCCGTTAGCTCTATAAATAGCATCATCGTCAGATTTGCGAACTAGCGCTAAAGTCTGTTTCATACCGTAGATGACCTTATCGTAATCTTCGCAGAATCCAAAAATGTGGTTGAGAGGCATGACGAAACTAAACGTGTCTTTAGCCGTCCGTTTTCGTATGAGATACGCTTATCTGATCGCGAATCCCGAGTTATTCACTCTAACTAGACCTGATTATGACATCACAGGAGAACCTGGTGGAGAACATAAGGATAGGAGAGAACTTCCACACAAGTGATCACCAAATAATCAGATGGTCATTGACAACAGGAGATTATTTGGAGACAGTAGAGAAGCAGAAGAGACATAACTATTTTAAGGCTAATTATGGAGAGATAAAAAACAAGCTGAGGGACATGAATATTGAAAACAGGATAGAAGGGCTTGGTGTAAATGAAAGTTGGATAATCCTAAAGAAATGTTTGAAAGAAGTAATTGAAGAATACATACCAGTAACAGGAAATTTGGTTAAAAAAAGCTTATGGGTTACCAGAGAGGTACAGAAGAAGAGAAGAGCTAAGCAAAAGGCATGGAGAAATTATAGCAAGCTAAAGTGGAGCATGGAAGGCAACGAAGGGCGCAACCAAGAACCGAGTATTCAGAACCGAGTTACAGAACTAAAGAAACAGTATGTAAAAAAAAGGAACGATTCTAACAGGGCTAATAAAGAAGCCATCCAGAAATACGAAACGAAATTGGCTCAAAATGTAAAAAATGACAGCAAGAGCTTTTACAAATATGTAAGAAATAGACAGAAAAAGAAGGATAGAGTAGGACCACTGATGAACGCTGAGGGAGAAATTATCATAGAGGACAAAGAGACAGCAGAAGAATTAAATAAGTTGGATCTGTATTCAGCCTAGAAAATGGAGAAAAGATACCAGAGGTGCTTGCGATGTTCATGGGAAGAGAAGTTAGAGAATGTACTCCTTACAAGAGAAAAACTTATAAATGAATTAGAGAAACTGCACACGGACAAAAGTCCAGGGACTGATGAACTGCATCCTGTATTTCTGAAAAGGCTAAGGGAGGAGTTGGGGGGAATCTTGTCACAAATAATGGAGAAATCAGTGGCAACTGGTGAAATACCGCAAGACTGGATGACGGGATGCTGTCGTAGTACCTCTCTTCAAAAAAGTCAACAGGAATGAAGCAAAGAATTATAGACCGATCAGCCTCACAAGCGTAGTATGCAAAATAATGGAAAAAATCATAAACGATGCGACAGTCGAGCACCTGAAAAGGCACCACGTAATAGGTACCTGCCAACATGGATTCATCAAGGGGAGATCATGCCTAACAGATCTACTGGACTTCTTAGAAGAAGTTTATGAAAAACTGGATGAAGGCAAAGCGGTGGATATAGTGTATTTGGACTTTGCAAAAGCTTTTGACAAAGTTCCACACATAAGGTTGGAAAGAAAACTGAAGGCAGGAGGAATAGGAGGAAATTTGCTCAAATGGATAGGAAATTGGTTAAAAGACAGAAGGCAAAGAGTAAGAATTAGAGGAAAATTCTCTGAATGGTTGAGAGTAATGAGTGGAGTGCCACAAGGGTCGGTTTTAGGACCGCTGCTCTTCATATTGTTTATTAACGATATCGACATTGGAATAATCTCAAAAATCTCAAAATTTGCTGATGATACAAAATTATGTAGAAAGGTAAACAAATGGGAAGATGCAGAGATCCTGAGAAAAGACTTGCAGAGACTGTTCCAATGGTCAGAAGACTGGCAGATGATGTTCAACACAGAAAAATTTTCTGTTGTACATATGGGAAAGAGAAATGAAAAATTTCAATATGCATTAGGAGGATTGAATATAAGAGAATCGGAAGTAGAAAGAGACCTAGGGGTGGTCATACATAGTAGTGCAAAGCCATCAAGGCAATGTTCAGAGGCAGCAAAAAAGGCCAACCAGATGTGAGGAATAATCAAAAGAACAATAGTCAGCAGAGAGAGAGAAATAATTCTCGAGTTGTATAAAACACTGGTCAGACCAAACCTTGAGTACTGTGTACAAGCATGGAATCCATACTTGAAATAAGATATCAAGAAATTAGAAAGAATACAGAGGAGAGCAACGAAAATGATAAAAGGATACGCAAATCTAAAATACGAGGAGAGATTGAAGAGATGTGGATTGACAACAATGGAGAGAAGAAGAACAAGAGGAGACTTGATTGAAACTTACAAACTAATGACAGAGAAGGACACACTACCAGTACAACAGTTTTTCACATTTACCATGGACAATAAAACCAGAGGTCACAGATAAAAGTATATAAAAAAACCGGCTGGTGTATGGATGCAAAGATTTTATAGTTCAAGGGTGGTAAATGCATGGAATGAGTTAGATGAAGGGATCGTTGCAGTTCATTCAGTAAAGGCATTCAAGGAGAAACTGAAGAAATGTGGGTATTAGAAAGAAGTAATGAGGAAACAAAGGAAGAAAAAGGAGTGGCTCTTACACAGATATGATCTTCTGAGCCACTATAAAACATGTTATGTTAACGGCAGTTGCCGTGGTATCTTTTGTCCACAGTTGGTTAAGACCTTGCACGAGAGCAAAGTCTTTGGGATATTTCAGTAACCCGTGCATCGTCGTGGCTTGACCCGAATGATAAACCGATTCGATGTCTTGACTCGAAAGGGCATACGATATCTGGTTCAACAGGTGCATGAGTCCATTATTAGTGATGGCTACGGCGTCAGCATCGACGTACGCGGTTCCGTCTGCTTTAGTCAGCCTACTTTCGAATAACAAGTACGATTCGGACGGATGACTAAATAGATCTTGAAGTTCGATATTTATACAAATCTCACCGGCGCTGTTTAGATTCGTTCTCGCTACCGGCTCGTACTCGTGCCGTTTGTATCTCTCGATTCCCTCGTCGGTTAAGGGAACGTTGGTAAATCTTAAAATATCCAATTGCATGTTTTTAATAAGATAGGATATTATTTTAAACGACTTTCATCCCAGCTCCATTTAAACGTCGCACGAGATCTTGGATAGCTATGGCGTTCGATTTTTGGTTCGGTATTCCGGAACCGTAACCAGACAATAGATTATTTGTGTTTATACCTTCGTTGTTGCTGATGCCTCGCTCACCGATCAATCGCGCTAAAGTTTCCACGCTCTTTTGAGTAAGTGGTGGATGTTACTCCTGTGGTGGCGGTAATTTAGGATTTAAAACTTTAGCCGCGGCTTTATCCACCAATCGCTTTCCCGCATCGATAGCTGCAGTCTTACCGACGTCGATATTGCCTGCTTTCCGATCTGTTTCGCGGCATCTTTTCCAGCGTTTAACGCGGACGATGCAATCCCTTTTGCCGCATCAGATGCGAACATTCTTTTGAAAAATCCGGTTATCGTGTCGAAAATTCCCGCTCCACCGATAACGTATCGTTTCTTAAACCTTCCTCTGGTAACGATCAGCATTTTTATAATCACATTATTATGTTTTTATATCCGTCTTTATCGATATAGCTTTGCCGTAGCAATTCATCGCATATACCGACAATTTCGTTTCTTAATCTCATATTTCCCGCTTCGAAGCTAGCCACTCGTAGACCAAGCATGTCTACCAACGCATTAGGATCTTGCGGGAGAACGATGACTCCTTTGCCTGTAGCGATGCCTTTTGTCTTTGCATCCCATATTGGCTTAATGATATTTCTATACTTTTTGCTCTTGGACGATTTAGGTCTGTTCGGATTATCCGGTTGCCTGATGGCGTTCGTCGATTCAAGAATATCCTCGTACTCTTCTAGATCGTTTTTCCCGTATATCGACTTGTTAGGACTCTTCATCGTTAATAACTCCCAGAGCCCAGGAGTTCCCGAGTACATTGATTCGCCCTCCGTTATAATGTTTCCTTGAATCAAAATTGGACTGTCTCTGATGAAAAACTTTCCATCTTTAGAATTTATGCCGAAAGTAGTATCCGTCGACTTTCTGTTCGAGGCGTATTCTTTTAAATACTTTGTCGCGATGTCTCCTAATTCTAGAGTTCTCATATCCAATACGGGATCATCGTCGTCAGGATCTTCAATCGACGGGTACTGCGGAAATTGGACAGCTTTTATCAATGTAGATAAAGAGGCAGGTAACACCCGAAGCGCATCGACAGTTGCCGTTGAGCTTTGTTTTATATTACCTAGCTCCTTGGAAATTTCAGACTGAGAGTCGATGAGGGGTTTGTAAGCCTTTTTTAATTCTCGCTGTAGCCCCATATAACCCAATTTCTCAGATAACGAGTCTTATTTTATATTCTTTTTCAATTCATTGTACTGTTTAACGATAAAGTCTCGTTTAGCAGGATCGGTAATTTTTAAAAACGAAATTTCAAATTTGGTATCATAATGTTTTTAACGTAAAACCGAATGTAAAACCCAACGTAAAACCGAACGTTAAACGCGTTTTTACTTTAAATCTTTTTCAACGCGTTAAATGTTTTGAGTTCGCGCAGTATTAACGAATATTCCTTGTTCGAGATACTTCCGTCTTCTAAGGCATTCGAAACGAGCCCGCTGATAGTATTGAGTTTCTCCTCTGCTAACGATTTCAGCAAAGGTTCCGTCATGGACGACGCACCCAGCCGTTTTGATATTCTGTCTCAACGAAACCAGGCACACTCCTCTAGCCATTCGTACTACTAATCCTAGCGCTAGCATGATCTCTAGGTTGAATCGTAATTTCATTTTGAGCAAATATCTCCCATCTCTGTCCTCCCTGTTGTCTATAAGGTTTGTGTACCACTTCTGCTTTCGGTCTCCAATCCGGATGAGTTCTAACCGAACTCGGACGAGCGGGTTTTGTAAACCACATTTTGTGTATTGGTCGGGACATTTTATATATAGGGAATTAAGTTTTATAGCAACCACCTGAGAATCGGAATGTTTTGGAACGGCAATTTAGGACCAATCATAAGTCCTTTTCCCACATTTGCGAACCTAGGGTCAATACGGATATAAATTCCTTCACCTGCATTCTCTAATCCTTTTCCTGTCCACGGTTTCATGTAAAGACCCTCGGCATGACGTACAATCTTTACGTTTGATGCATATAGCCCCTCCTCCCGACCCGCTTATTTTGTCTATGACTTTCGACCCAGCCGATGCGCCTATACCGGTTAAAGCTCCAGTCGCCAAACTAGGTAATAGGCTCGAAAGAAGGAATTTACCGGCAGTAGCTAGAAAGGGTAGTATGGTGCCGATAAATCCACCTTCGATTTCCGCGTTATACAACAGTTGTGTTTTACTCATTTTAATCGTCATGCCCTTTGCACCTTGATACGCTTTAGTCAACTTAATAATTTGCCCCTGGGTAAGAGCTAACACGTGATCACCGTGTATATCTCCGTGACTTAGCCTGATGCTAACGCCGGTTCCTGCTTGAATGGATCTTGCAATTTTAGCCGTTCTGCTCATCCGAAAGATTAACTTTTTCGTTTTCGTATTGACTCATTTTACATATAACCTATATAAACTTTTAATACTGTCACGCTTCTCTTATGTGAAACCTTATTGATAAGTCCTCTCCCCTCAGGTTGATCAGTTTTCCATTTTGATCGGTAAGCGTCGTTTCCATCGATGAAATCGTAGACAGAGTGACGGGGAGGTATATCAAATTTGTCGGTGCTTCAACGACCTTGTACCCGGGTCCCACATTTGGAAAAAAGGAATAGATAACGTTTTCAGTGGTTCCATTCGTATACGAGGCTCCAATGATATCACTCGTTATCCTCAAACTCGTAATACTCATTATATCGACCAAGTTCTCCGATTCGTTGTAACCCGACGTGTATCTTTGGCTGTTGAATCCGAGAATCATTCTGATAGAGTTCGGAGTCGTAAAATCGACCACTTAATTCTCCGCTACATTCAAGACAGTCTTCAGCGTATTGTTGTTCGCTTCCAACCCGATAGTGTGACTATCACTTTAAATGTCGTAATGGCCATCTTCTTTCATGACTCTCTGCACTATTCGTTTATATCCGTGATTTTGTAGCAGCCTTCTGGAATGTCCAAGTTAAACCACATCGTCCCATTATCCGGAGAATATCTTAAGTTGTTCGTCTCGTCGACATTAGGCCAAGAGTAGTACGTTTCGAGATTGACTACAGCCATTTCATACTTTTTGTTTTTGTTGAGCTCGATCAACGGATTGAACAGTCCTTACCGCATTCAGATTTTCCTACGATCAGTCCTCTTATACTTCTCGGTAACAGAGGATTATTGAATCGTTTCGATAACGAATCGTTCCATGATAAATCTTTCACTTACATCGTTGTCGTTTTACATATAAATAACATTGTATTTTAAAAAAAAGAATGTTCTGTGTTAAATGTAAGACACAAACCGATACTAAAAATATCCAGAGCGTCTTTAGCAAAACTGGACATCCAATGCTCAGAGGCACGTGCGCCGTGTGCGGAATAACAAAGACGCAATTCGTGAAAGCTGCAGACGGCGGTGATCTTGTTGGGTCTCTAAACTCGTTCACTCATAATATAAAATTGCCTTAGGCCAAATTTCCCGGTGAAATGCATCTTCCAGGTCACTCGTTTACGGGACCAGGAACTAGATTAGATTTGTGACTGAGCCCCGCCCGACGGGACACCAAAAGATTGGTCGAGGCCAGTTGACAGAGTCGATGACACCGCTTATCGCCACGATTTAGCTTACGATCGGTATTCCGACACAGCGTCTAGGAATGTCGCCGATAAAGCGATGGTAAACGAATTACACAACATTCCTAATCCTAGCATACGGGAGCTGATTGAACGGACGGTAGTCAAACCTATCTTAGCCTCCAAAGCGAGTCTCGGTTTAGGGGTTTCCAATTTTAAAAAACTTCAAAATTACATGAAAAAAAGTCTCTGTTGAAATGGACTGATCAACTCGCTGAAGAATTACACAGGTCCGCTGTAAGGCAATTTCGAAAAAGGAAGGTGTATTCTAGAAGTATTGATGAAATCTGGGCAGCTGATTTAGTCGATATGCAGTCTTTCCCCGAAGATAACGATGGCGTTAAATACAGTGGCGTAGCTATCTCACCACGGGCCCCACAGCAACTTTATATATGGGCCCCCACTCCAACAGTTATTTAAAGAAACTAAACCAGTAAACGCGCGCACTGTAAACCTGATTGTCATAACATGTTTAACATCAATTTAATTAAATCCATTTTATAGTTTAAAGACATGCCTCTACACTCTACAGTATGTTCAGAATTTCTTTCTGCGGCACTTCTTCTCTGCAAAAATGTTAACAAGTTCATCAACGTCCATTTTCTTTGCGTTTTCGATTTCTATGCTGAGAATGGCTAATCCAGATAGTCTATCTTGCAACATGGTACTACACAAATAGTTTTTGACGAGCTTAAGCTTGGAGAACGACCTCTCTGCCGTTGCCACAGTTACTGGTAAAGTGAGGAAGAGAAGATATGCAGTGCAGACATCTGGGAGTGATGTAACAAGAGAACTATTTTCGATTATCAAAAGATGACTCAACTCTTTGATTGTGTTTATTTTCTTAATTTCTTGTTTGAGAACCATTCTAAAGCTTTGTAGCTGCTCGAAGAACGATGGTGCTATGTCATTTGAATACTGTTGTTGTAACTTTGTCGCCTTTGTGAATAGTTGATCATCGGTGGCGGCAGTCAATTCACGGGGGTGCAGTATGCCAAATGTATCTACCACAACCTGCATTCCTCTGAACCGATGAACAACCTGATTGATGAGAATGTCAAGAGTGCGGTAAACTACATTTACTTTGAATCGCATTTCTGGATCAGTGAGTCAGCTATCATCGCATAGATCATCAAACTGCTTCTTTGCTTTTGGGATTCGTTTACCTTTTCCAAAATTCGTCTCTACACCCCATTGTTGGGCAAGAGAGACTGCCGTTTCCTTGGCAATGTTGATTTCTTCAGTTCGTTTTCTACAGTTTCAACTGGAATAACATCCAATTTGTTTGCAGTTTCAACATTTTTAGCTTTGATAGTGTTTGGATCAAACGCTTCGACTGAATTAGTAACAGTAGAACTAGTACTACATCCTTCCGAAATCGATGGCTGAGTTTCAACATTTCCTTCATTAACACAGCTAGTGTCTGGCGTTCTACCTGCTACGTTACAACCATCTTGACTCAGTTGACTTTTCAACTCGGCAGAGGCAGATTGACTTTGCTTAGGTGATGGATTACAAAAATGATCTATTTTTTGTAGTTTCCTTAAGCTTAACATCTCCTCACGCTTTTTTTTACGTTTTGTTGCTCCACTTGTGTGTTGATATGACATTTTGGGCTGCTTTATATTTTGTTAATATCTTGAAATTTAAAATTATTTCCAAATATTATAATTAAAACTAAATTTTTAGCTTCTAGATTCAAACGTTAATTAAGCTTTTTACTGCACATTAAAATAAACAATTGACGTCATATTACGTCACAAAACAGGAAGTATAGTAATAACGTATTCATAATATATTATGAAGTACAGCTAAGACAGTAATCGAATTTTTGGCGACATCTATTCGTTTGTAATGTCCATAATGTTAACTTCGTAACTAGAAATTTATCGCATCGCATCACGTCCTTCTGACTGACTGACTGCCTGTGCTCAACTGCTCATAATTTTTGTTTTTCTTGGTCGGGCCGGGCCCCCCCAAAACGGCCGGGGCCCGCGGGCCCCGCAGCACGGCTGTAGCTGCTACCACGGTAGTTACGCCACTGGTTAAATACCTGTTGACCATAATAGACATATTTTCCAAATACGGTTGGATCGTTCCGTTAAAGGATAAGAGCGGAAAATCAACGGCTGAAGGGTTCGCTAAGATACTCGCGAACAGCGGGAGGAAACCGGGGAAACTTTGGGTAGATAAAGGTAAAGAATTTTACAATAAAGACTTTAAAAAACTAGTCGAATTGTATTCTACCGAGAACGAAGAAAAGTCGTGCGTCGTCGAGCGATGAGAGAAAAGATGTTTAAATATTTCTCAGCTAATTCGACTAAAAGATATATCGACGTGTTGGACGTTATAGTTAACAGTTATAACGAAACTAGACATTCTTCCATTAGAATGACGCCTGCTAAAGCGAGCATAAAAGAAAACAAAAAGGTCGTCTGGATGAATCTATACGGCCGCGAAACTCCTGAACCCATTAAACTTAAACTCTTGATCGGTGATAAGGTAAGAATAGTGAAGAAAAAGACGACCTTTGAAAAGGGTTATACACCTAGATGGACTAAAGAAGTCTTTACAATTACTAAAATTCAATACACGTATCCTCCCAACTTATAAGATTGCTGATTATAACAGTGAAGAAATACAGGGCTCGTTCTACGAACAGGAACTTCAAAAGACTACGCAAGAAATATTTAGAGTCGAAAAGATAATCAGGAAACGCGGAAACAAGTTGCTGGTTAAATGGCTAGGTTACCCCGATTCGTTTAATTCCTGGGTTGTTAACGAAGACTTGACGACATTGTGATAACTCGTGCACGCGTGATTATTAGTCATATCGAAACCATAGGTAAGAACACGCTGCTTACGTCTCAGCCTACGTCCTTGTGTGCACGGTCACGCTCGGTCGGTCGCACTCGACCGCGTCATCGATACCTTGGAAAATTACCCGCCTTTTACGCCACATTATATAAATAGACTCGGCACGTCACGCTCACGCACGGGCCGATGCGTGCACATTGTGACGTCATGAGATGGTCATCGCGACAAGGTCACGTGACAAGAATGTGCATCGCTGATTGGTTCATGAAGGTCACGTGATAAGAATTTCCGTAGATTGGTCACGTGATAAGAATGCCCGATGCTGATTGGATGCCCGAGAAGGTCACGTGATAAGAATGTGCATCGCTGATTGGTTATGTGCCAGAATAGTCTTTTTTCCTCTACTTAAAATAGAACTATTGAACTATACCTTATTTCTTTCATCAACCAGTCTTTCAGCCATCTGTAGCCTTAGTTTTGCTTCTGCAAGCTGGCTCTGAAGTTCATCACTACTTCCTGAAATCTGCTCTGTGTCAATCAACTGAAAATGCAGAAAATTCTACTAAAAAATTCAGAGTTAAACGGTTGTCCACAACTATGGTTTCCTTAATTATGTGTGAAAGCACTTTCCATTTAATTCTTTCCATACAACAGTAATTATCCAACAAAACACTGTGTTGATCCATTCAGGATTACCGACCTTCTTAGACCTTATACTTAATCATCCACATTGAACAGAGACAGTAATCCTTTTACTGCATTTCGTATCGACTTCAAACAGCAATTTTATTGGTGACCGTCATTCCCATAGCAAGAGAAAGTTTACAATATGCTCCAGATATACAGTTAAAGCTACTGTAAAGACTGATTTCTGGAATTTTTAACTATTTGAAAACCACATTTAATCAATCCTACACTTTACATTCAGAATTTCATAAACATACTTAGTTGTACTAGAGCAAAACATGTTATATTTTACTAAACACTTTAATAAAGAGTTTAATTGTTTTCTCGCAGATGTTATCTAGAGCTTCCTCATTGCTCATTGTTAAAAGTTAACACCAGAGCTGTACCGATTAATCGGCCGGCCGATTATACAGATATCGGCGATATCTGATATTAAAAATAATTTCTATCAATTTATAATATTATTTTCAGTCTTTAAGAGCAAAATCACGACAGCAACATCATTGGGTCTGTGAAGGACAGCATTCCATTCACTTCCCATAGCGTGGGGAACTCGGGCTTCTACTTCAGACCACCCAGTAACCGTTGTGCTAGACTGCTAGTACCTTGGGAAAGTGTCTACAGCTAGCCTGTTGTGCAGAGTGAGTCACAGTGCCTGCTTCATTAACCTGGGCACAATTTAGGCCAAATTGGCAAGTCGTAAAAGTGGTCTGTCTGGGGTGGGAATGGCATAATTGGCGTCTAGTTACATAGATTATTTTTCCTCTCCTCCGCCATGCAAGGTCGACAGAGAGCGGTGTGCCTAATCTGTATTGGCTGCCTAGGATTAGTCCCCAACTACATGTATATGTCTCCTACGGTGCAAGTGTTTATCTGTATCACAACAATAGGCAGTAGCAGTAGGTGTATCTTTTAGAACCGTTCATCTTGGGAAATACAACAAAATAATCGGCTAAATAATCGGGTATCGGCAAACAAATAATCGGCAATAATCGGTATCGGCATAATTGGCAAAAGTGACATCAGTATAGCTCTAGTTAACACTTCATCATCAATTTCATGGAATTTCCAGGGAATTCATATCCATAACATCTGCGATTTAAAATTTCACCTTGAGCATTTAACCTTCCCAACACGTGTTCTCTTTGGGTGGACAACTAATCAGCATAATATCTCAACCTACGTTCTTCTTGAGCATAGCATTTTCCTCTTTCAGGTTTGTTAGTTGCTCTTTCCACTGTTCAACGTTTGTAGTGCTCTCCATAAGGGCCGCATTCAGTCGAAGGTTGTTATTGCGAAGGGTCTGCAGCTCCACCTCCCACTTCTTAGCATTAGCACGGCTACAAAACATAACAAAGCAAGAACATTTCTCGAATTGGCAACTGTCTCTTATTTGAGATTGTAAAAGACTACAAAATTCTGTTTACAAATCATATGATTTGAGCGGCTGTACAACCATCTAAAGTGCAAAATCAATTGTGTCCTGTCAAGGCTTTTCCAGTCGTAATGTTGACACTGAGCAATTCTACCACGTAATGACCCACACGTAAACAATTCTAGAATTGACCATTACAATGCTCATCTTATAGGGCCCACCTTCAAGGCCCATCTGTCCCCTGTCCCGTCAGTTCTCAATGGTACTGGCAAACCGATTGCTTGAATTCCTAAATTCTCACAGATCCCTTGGGCCCTCCAAATTAAATGCCCTATCTCATCTATACATGTTACCATTCTTTCTGGGTCTCTTCCTATATCTCCTTCCCATCTCAAGCATGTAACTCCTGGGGTCATTGCACTGGGAATGCTACTGAATGGCCAAAGCTGTGAGTAGCACTATATAAATAAATAAAATTCAAATGGTACATACTTAAGCATTAAAACCAGTAAAATTTAATTAACTTCTTGAGAGCCTTTTTCAATTAATTTATGTGTGTACCACTGTACCAGAATGCATGCTGTTGCATGAACATAAGCATCTGACAGTTTTCACAACATATGACAAGGACCTCTCAAATGCATTGCAATTATTGGAGAGCAATTAACATACTAACCATTAAAGATTATTACGTTATGTCACACAAAACAACAGCTCTATCACAACCATACTCCATTATCATTAAAAATAACATGAACAGGATTTCCAGTTTGCAGTCTTTGTAGCCTTTTTATAATAATCTGTATTTTATCAGTTTTAATTGGTTTTGTTAAAATTTTCTGAGAATTTCCAAATAAATTTGAATTATGATTGAGCATTAAATTCCAACTGTAACAAATACAAACATGCATCCTTTTGCGTTTAGTGACCACTGATTTCAAGTAATGCTTTAATATAAGTCCAGTTATTGAAGTGTCACATTCGAATGGTATCCCAACCAACCTTTGAGTTAGTGCGACCATAAGTCGGTCGTTCTCATATCGAAGGTGTTCGATTGATTGAGATCCAGATACTGAAAGATTGGGACTTGAACTCGGTGTCACTCTCCTCTCGGGATCGTCCTACATGTGTAAAAGCAGAAGTTCTGAATCTTAGTAAAATAATCTTAATAAAATAAAGTAAAATTAATTCAATAATCAACTGCCAAATCTTTCTTACTGCCAATATTTGTAGGCATTAAAATGAACCACTGCAAGTTGCATAGCTTGCAGATAAAATTGAACTGTCTGCCTCTGTGGCTATGACCGAAGGATCGATGCCAGCAGCATAAAACAGAAACTGTCAACTGGCAATGATACTTATATATTTCAAGGCAAATTGCTTTCAGCAGAGCAAACTAAACCAGTCTTACGCGGGACTCTACAGTTCAACAGCATAAGCTAGACTTGTAGTGGAAATTAGTTCAAAAATTGAATGACTTTGTATCAGTCAGCATCTAATGGGCAAAAATGTTTTCCTGCTAGACCTGGCATACGAAATCCAGCACAGCAATGGTTGTTCACAGAATTAACTATGACTCACTTATCACCAGCATGGTTCATGTCAGCAGTGGCTAATCAGCTACTTAATTCATTTTATCTGACCATAAAGGGTTCCAGAGCAATTACAACAATTAAGCTGTTTCATAGTCAATGATAAAATCTGTCATGTGCTCGAAAAAAAAATTCTCAGCTGGTCATTCAAATTCCACACCATGCTTAATAATAATAATAATAAGGCACTGTTAACTTCAGCAGTAATTTGATCGAACCCTATCTAATCCATTGCACCATAAGACCCTTTAACGACCAGCGTTATTAGATGCTTCATTATGCCTTCCACTTTAGTACACGCTGGTCATTAAAGGGTTAATAAGCTGGTCTCCCTGACACAGATTTCTAGCAGGTATAAGTCATTTAAGAAACTAACATTTATATAACATTTACAGTTACAATCCACTACCATTATATTTTTAAATCCTGGAAACTCATAAATTATAAATATCTAATTAATGACCTAAGCTCATCTGTGAATGTCTCTCAATGTATCAAACTACATCTTGCTCCATAGAAATTAATTGAAAGCAAAATTTACAAAACCTGGGCAAAAGGCCTGGCGGTGAGGAAACTAGAGTCTCGACTAGAAGTCAATCTTGCACTGTCAGTCAATCCGTTAATGTCTTTACTTTCAAGCGCCGTCTGTGACACAGCTTCTTTCATCTCATTGAACGTCTCTATAAACTGATAACAGAAATCTAGGTACACTTGAATCCTGACCAGTGATTCACACATAGTCACTCTGAGCATTTACATAGCATCTCTCCAAGATACCTATTCAGATGTAATCCCAGTTGAACCCTGGCACAAGAGAACCGATAACAAGCGATAAAACACAGTGCGTGCTGAGTTCCTGGCCTGAATGCTACATATATCCAATGGAAGACCACTTCATACTGCAAACTAAAAAGGTACAATGTTGTCTGGTTAAAGTGCATGTTACCATATGAGGAATGTTCCCTGTCTGGAAGCTTATTGGATCCATAGCACACTGTGAGCCATCTCACTTCTAGGCTCGTTTCCACACTGTGCATAGTTCCCAAATCAGAAGATACAACAGAGACGAAGCCATTAATATTCATTCATTTATCATTGATATCCATGTGCAATTTTTGTATATGTCAGAAGAAATTCTCTGTGGACCATGAACATATGTGAGGTGCTTTATTAAAACCAGACATGTTGTAAAACACAAATTTGACAAAATGATACCTGCAGAATTAAAGTCATGTGCTTTCAGTTCAAATCAAATTTTATAAAATAATTATGACTATATCAAAAAATTAAATATTGTGATGCAATTTATTTGCATTTAAACAAAATCACATCGTTGCAGAACATTCATATACCTGGGGAGCCTCATCACTTTGGACAATAACTGCACAATGGATACAAAGAGAAGATTTAATAAAGAGAAAGGAGTGATGGCAGGCTTTAATACCAAATATGGAGAAGCAAAACAATAAGACACCATACCACGCTGAAGATATTAAAAACATGCATCTTTACTACAACACTATATGCCTTTGAGACTTGGGTGATAAAGAAAAACAATGTAAGAATAGTACTAGCGTTTGACATGTAGTATAATAGAAGGATATTGCAACTGAACTGGACACAAAGAGTAACAAATGTTGAAGTAAGAAAAAGACATCAAAGAGAATAGGATGCAAGCCATAATGAAACAAAAATTGGGACTATTTGGGCATATCTGTAGAATGGATAAAGAGAGAAAAAGAGTGCAATGAAAAGAATTATGGAGGGAACGGGAAGAAGTGGAAGACCTTGCAGAGAATGGCTTGATGACATAGAAGACTAGTGTGGGACCAATACACACACCTCATTACAGCTAACCCAGGACAGAGAAGCATGGAGAACAAGGGTCAAATGTGCAGTGGATACCCATGGAAGATGATGATGACACATAGCTTTCTGGGAATCCACCATCAGCAGATGTCTTGTGCATTACAATAGCACATGATACCATTTAGAAATTTGCCACAGATGCTGTGTAAAGGTACAAAACAATTATGAAAGGCCACTTATAATTATTTACTTAAACACTGCTCATTAGGTTGTTAGGCTACACTGACCTTGGCAAGATCTTGCTCACTTGAAAATCCAAGGCCATAGACAGTGTCTGCTGTGAGGTCTGTCCATTGACCAAACTTCTGTGATGTTTTAGTAAACATCATGCTTGGTATTATTGTGCTGTTGACTAGAATCTGAAAATGATGCAACAGAAATAAAAGCAAATGTAATGACAATCCTTCAGACTCACCAGGTCATCTAAATGTACACAAAGCCATGAAATTAGAAACAGTGGTATAAACTTGTAGGTACTAGAAACTTATAAAACTAATAAAAACCTTATAACCAATAGTAAAATTTCACTCTAAAAGTGCAAGTGTCACGAACCCAAGAAATTTAAAAAAAAATAAAAACACCTTTAATTAACAAAAAAATTCCACTCTAAGTAGCTGCAATGTTTCATATATATATATATATATATATATGTAGAGAGACTACCATCACCTTAGAGCCTTCAATACTGATAATTCGGTAGATTTGTCGGTTGCTGTCATGATAAAAAGCAACCGACACAGACTGTGTACTTGCAGGCACCCATTTCTTCTTTGTCTCTGGGTCAATGTGAAAAACGTGAGCTTTTGTTGAGTAGATGGGGTCCCTTATAACAAAGAAACAAATGGGTTACTAATCAACTACATTAAGTCTTTAGAGTGCAGATCCAGAACAGCCATAGGTGAGTGATATTTGCTGAATACACAGATATTGCATTGTTATTGGAAATATTTGGGAGCAGGAGGCAGACAGACAGATGGACAAACACAGAAAAAAACACATGGAGGGCAGGACATGCGCCTAAATCTACACTGTGTCCCAATGAAAAGTAGACCGCTAAACGTTTGTCAGAAACTGCTTGACGACCAAACCAATATTAATTAAATTATCTACTATATGCATTGTCCTATAGCATTTTCAAATAAATCTGTACAAAAACGAAACATGATGATTCCAAAGAAGATAAAATTATAATTAAAATATTGTGGCATGAGAAAGGTTATGGAGCAAACAGTCCATACCTCAATTCAGTTGACTATCAAATCTGGAGTGTAATGGAGGAATGTACATATTGTTCCCGCAATCATGGCATCTACACACCTGATAACGATCATCTATCGTCTGATTGAAGAGTGGCAGCTGTTTGACCATGTGATCACTGACCGGGCCATCAAACAATGGCGTCCATATCCATGGTCGTGTGCACATTTTAAACACCAGCTGTAGCTAAACTTCTAATCCTTATGGCTCCTGTATTAGAGCTGTACCGATTAATCGGCCGGCCGATTATAGAGATATCGGCAAGATACTCGGCGCCGATATTAAAAATTATTTTATTATATTATTTTCAGTCTATAAAAGCAAAATGACGACAGCAACATCACTGGGTCTGTGAAGGACGGCATTTCGTTCTGTTCCCATATCGTGTCGTTGAGCCAATGGCTTCTTCAGATAAGTGGTGAGATTGTGTCAACATAGGACTTGTGCAGAGTGAGTCATAGTGCCTGCTTATGGGCCAAGGAATGGCTGGCCAATTCAAGCCAAGGAATGGCTGGCCAATTCAGCAGAGAAACCGATGAATGTACATCGTGGAGGCATGCCTAATGAATATGTTAGCTGCCAATCGCCTGAGAGGCTGAGACTAGATGGGTGGCTGTGAATAGGCAAGCCGTTCCTTGGTCTTTTATTACCCTGGGCAGAGTTCGACGGCGGGCGGTGTGTCTAATCTGTATTGCCTGCCTAGGATTAGTCCCCAAGACCCCAACTACATGCATACGTCTCCTACGGAGCAAGCGTTTGGTTGTATAACAATAGGCAGTAGCAGTAGGTCTATCATTTGGAACCGGACATCTTGGGAAACACAATGAAATAATCGGAAAAATAATCGGGTATCGACAAATGAATAATCGGCAATAATCGGTATCAGCAAAAATAGATATCGGTACAGCTCCATCCTGTATGTTGGAAATTTCCCTGTTTCAGTACTACATCTTAAACATTCATAAACTTGACAAAATCACCTACATTTTCAAATGGAAGTACTATTGCGTGTAACGAATATGCTTACTATTGCTGTTCTTCAAATTTCAATCCAATGCTAAAAGTCTTGACCGGTTTATGACGCTTCATCTTGGTGTCTACTTTTCATTTGGACACAGTGTACACATCAACTCTTTAGGTGGATTTCAAGACAATGTTCTTGGTAGTTCTGAGTTTGATTATTGGATGTACAGGTTAACATTTTCTGGCATTAGTGACACTGAGCAGATCTGGGATACAGATATTCAACTGTAATAACACATTCATAATGGAATCTCCACCTTGTACACGACGTCCATGGTCGCGTCATGCTCAGCCTCTACATCAAGAGGAGGACTCTGTTCGTCTATGGTAAAGGGACTTTACCATACCTCGCACCAACAAAAACTTTGGGAATGGAATTGTCTCCCAACTACAGTCTGTCAAGCCACATCTGTTGCACTATTCAAGAGAAAACTGAAGAACTACCTATTCTTCTTGAACTATGTCTACGAATGCAGCACAGCGTGCTTTTGTGCACAACTTGTCTTGTCAAAGTGCGTTATAAATGCCTAATTGTATTGTATTGTAATATTTCAGATTGTATTTACAGATTTTCGTACCGTGTTACTCAGTACAACCTAATCAGAGGTGCTCCTAACAAAAAGAAAAGTCTTAAGAATACGTGCAGAAACAGAAGCACCCCAGCCAAAATCAGAGAGTGAGTATGAGAAGGCATATTATTCCAAAGTCTGAAGAACGAAGATGACGCTGAGAGGCAGCCAAAAGAGGATGATGGACAAAACATAGCATGTTTCTTGACCCAAAAATGCAATAGAAGTAAGGAAAAGAACATGTGAAGAATACATTGACATTGCATTGTAATTAGTAATATCTGGCAGCATGAAACAGACAAAGCAACACAGACAGATATAGTCCCTACAGAGTATATGGGACTAAATTTTTCGTAGCAACCGTGTGGCACGGTGGCTGATCGGTTAGAACGGTCGGCTCGTAACGTTCAGTGTGCGCTGAGTGAACGGCTTCAACCCTCGTCCGAGGCGTCACTGTGCAGGGACCTTGAGCAAGACCTTCACGCACAACTGCTCTGCAGTACAACTGCAATTGTGTCGTCGAGGCGTGTGCACTTCCGAGCAAAAAATGTTTGAAGAGCGATATCAAATTTCAGAAAAAATAAAATAAAGGTCAAATAGCTAAAGACATCCATAAAACATTGGTTTTACTGTAGGCTATTTATTTTTTGGGCATCATATTCCACAGCTTAAATTTTTTAAATGTCATGAAGAAACAAAATACTAACAGCACTTATAATTTCAAAAGTTTTAATGCTGCACAAATGCCATCCGGATGACTATGGGATGATCATATAGAGTTATAAATAGGTTAATGTCACATATTATTATACAGCTAATACATTTTTTCGAGACCGCTCCCCTGCCATAGGCACCCGTACGCAAAATCGTCGAAATCCTAAACCCCCTACAGTGCTTAATCCGACACTAACCGACCCTCTAGATGCATATCAAAAAATGTAGGCGCTGTTAACAGTGTTTTGTGTATGCATTAAGGCAAACACTCGCGGAATTGTTTTCACTAGCGGCTGCAGAAATAAAGTTATATTGCAGCCGAATTATCGGTCGAAGAAGATTTTTCGTTAAGTAAAAACCACATACTAATAGAACGACAAATAAATAAATAGAATACAGAAAATAAAACACGAACACAGAAATGTCTACGAAAACACTTTCGTGTAACTGTGTTTCGCAGTTTCTCGTGATGCTCGTTGGAGCGAGCTTGAAATCATGAGAGTGACAGAATAGCTTCGTATTCTAAATGAAATCGTCTAGGAATCAACGTAACTGCGAAGAGGCTGGGAAGCACTGTGTCAATAACCCACTAGCTGGGTTGCAAAGGTTGCCTAGGACATTGATAACCAAATTATCTCCAGGAATTTGGTTCATGACCACCCAAGTCAACTAATTCCAGAAGCCTGTAGCCGAAGTTCGTCTCTTTCGTTTAATCAGTACGTTTTTTCATGCTCAGTTTATAAGCCGTGACGACCTTATACACACTAACGCTTTTATACTGTATCAGAGTTAATATACTGACCCCATGTTTAGTTGCTAAAATATCATAATACGAAATTATTTAAACCCTTCTTTCAAAATGTTACTATCGCTCAATTCTGTGCGCATGCTCGTTAATGCGTTTGGTGCGTTCCTGCGCTAACCTCTATTATTGCATCCACTAAAACACATGCGAAAGCATAGTAAAGTATGGAAGTAAGGATGTGTGTACTTTGTTGAACCGCTTGCAAACGAACTGCGGGAATATTATTAAATTTACAATCGCAAAAAATAATCATAATAAGCAATTACACAGCAGACATCATCGGAGTAGTTCCAGCAAAAAGAAAGTCAGCACAAATATAATACAAAATGTAATCAGTCAAAATATCTGTATTGGCTCTTTCTGTTCAAAGCAGTGTTGCTTTTAACTTCACTATGTAACTTATCAGCTATATTAATGGTATTTGTAAATCATCATGCATGCATAATTGCACAGAAATAGGCGCCATAATTTGTCCAGAGATTGCATTGTACCTACTTTGGGTAGAGTAACAATTTTCTTAGACATTACATAATCAGATTGAGAAAGTAAAAAGGCATTGTGGAGTTGGGTCAAACCTTAAAGTAGGCATACATTGAAAACAGTTTGGTTGAATTGGTTGAAGTGTAAAATTGATTAGTTGGCCTTATCCTCATTCATCAGTTGTTCAATTTTGTCAACCAAATCTCAGAAGTTATGCCCTTCAAACTTCTTTACCTCAAGTTTGAACCCTATTAAATATGAATTCATTTAGGTCTGCAACATCAAAATAAGAAAACCCCTTATGATTCTATCCATCTATTAACTTTATTTCCTCTTCTGTCACTTCAGCTTGCCCATAATCCTGTCGCCTAATCTTGACTAGTCTATGAACGCTATGTATAGGGGTATTTGAAATTCTGATGCTTTCTCAATGATGAAACGTAGGTTGAATATCTGATCTCTTGTCCCCACTCCTCTTCTGAAACCCATTTGTACATCTGCCAGCTCCTCTTCCGCCATCTTCCGCATCCTGCCAAGTAATATCCTCAACAATATCTTACTTGCATGACTGATCAATGCAATGGTTCTATGTTCTTCACATTTATTCGCGTCTTTTGACTTTTGGTAGCGTGACAAAAATCGATCTTTGTCCAATCCTTTGGCCACTCTTCCGTTTCCAATATCTTATTGCACAGCCTACAAAAGACTGCTGCAATCGCCTCGCTGTCCAATTTCCATAGCTCCGCTGGTAGTTCATCACTTCCCGTGGCTTTACCTTTCGGAAGTCTGTTGATTGCATCTCTAACCTCATCTAAAAGTATTGGCATTGGCATCCCTCCTCTGCCATCATCTTCACTGTTATCTCTGCCATCCTCTACATCACCCTCCACGCCTGCATCCTCATCTCTGTACAGCTCTTCAGTATACCGTTTCCATCTCTCTTTTTTTTGGCCAACAAAATAAAAATTGTTGTTTGACAAAAACTCTGGAATTGGATATAAAACTTTACAATTTTAAATTTTTACGTTCTAAAATTTGTAATTAAGTGTATAGATTGTGATCATTGTCCTATATAAAATTTATTTTATCTGGTAGTGAATTTAGCGTCGTTTCTTTCGACAACACATATGTGCTCCGGCACATTTTTCGCTAGAAAAAAGCACTGCCTAGAACAATCCTTAAAGCAGTCACAGAACTTGCTAAAATGGCTGATTCCAAACTCCTCTTATCCATAATATACAACCCCAGACATTTTCTTCACAAACTCCTCAACTCGGTCCCCATTCTATTCACCAATTAAGACCTGAAGCACACAACTGTATTCTACCACCCAAAAACAACTCTCAACTTATCCCAAGATGCCTATATTACTAGTTATTGTTCAATTCTAGCTACTTTTATCATCCACTATCATTTATCAATCATGTTGGCATTTCTGCATTTAGTCTGATTATTTTCTTTCTCAACAAACGAATATACTACTTCAAGCTTTGGAATTTGTGTATGAAAAAATTATTTGATGCGATTCTTAACCACCCCATCCCCCAGTCGCCGACTCTTACCGTTGTCGTCTACAGATATTACTGTATGAAGTAAAAGCTTTTCAAATCTGTCATGCGCCCCATTTCGGACTTGTTCTAGTTTGGCAAAATGCATTTGCTTTCAGGATATCCAACTTACTACTTTCACTATCAGAAATACCATTTCCAGAAACATATCAGGCATCTGTTTTCTGCACCAGTTATATTATCAATTACCTTCTGCTTTTTCTTACAGAACAACACTGAAATATCTGCCATGTGCAAAACATTGACAACACAGATTAGGCAAAACTGCCTGAACATATCAATAAATTATAAATATCACCTGGTCTTCTCTGTGAATACCACAGAAATATCTGCCACGTGTTACACATCTACTGCAAACATTGGGCTAAGCAGCCTTTATCCAAGAACAAGTAGGAAGAATCAACCATGAGTGTTAATACGAAAATTTCGTAAATGCTTATCCTTTTGTGCCATTGCTTTTGCAGTGATTGTGCAATGTATGTAATTGATCTTCTGAATTTGTCAAGTGCTAATGGCTCAATTAACCAAGTCGCCTGTTGTCGAAAGTACCATTGGAATTATAAAATATTATATAAACGTTGGAAACGCTAAATCCAGCAACAATGTAGTTAGTATTTGTTTCGTTCTGGTGTTGCCAAGCCACAAATAAATTAGCAAGATACTGGTGATTAACAAACGTAAATATCAAAGCACATCAAACAGCGATAAGGATATTCACATCCTTGTGACACTTGTCTAGCAATAACTACGATCCTCTTTTCATTAATTAAAGAACTTTACATGCAGGCAAGATTCATCATTGATGCAGATTTTTGGACTAGAATGAAGGCAAGAGTTATCAAGAATGACTTTAAGCAAAACATTGCTATCTTTAGCATCACTTGCGACACAAAATTTCACCCACCTAATTTGATCATTCATTTGTAAATATTTGAAGTACATTTTTATAACAATTAAATTTTGTAGATTTTCACTCTGCTGAGATGATGACACGTTCTGTGTAATCCTCATATAATTAAATACGAGTAATTACGTAAACACAAGAGCTCACATTATATAGATATTCCAACTCCTGTTATAAATTCACATATATGGAATGCAAGCTGATGATGATAAACTGGTAAACATAATAAATTTTTACTATCACTCAAGCTAATGATAATATTTACACAATGTGTTTGTTAAAGCTAGTTACATTCTCTCTGCCCATGAGTCTCAACTCCCCTCTTGTCTGTGACAGTCAGCCCTTTACAAAATTCAATTCAAGTACTTTGTGAGCAACTATTTCCAGAGGTTTCCTTCCCATGTTTTTTCTCCAATGGTTCCAGGAAATGACATAGGGTCTACATGTAAATGACTGCAAAATTCGTTTCCAATTAAAGTTCAAGACTTCATGGTCACCATGCTCAAAACAACAACATACACCACAAGACATACAACATGACACAAATACAATAAGCAATTACACACACCTGTAACAATTATTGGCAAATGAAGCCAGTTCAAAGTACATGTAATGACTAAGAATTATTATTCTTATTATTAATTTGTAACTTCCATATTGTGTCTATTGCACAAACCATCAAGCAAATGGTACACCAAAACCAAGCTGTAATCCAAAGATCAGTCAATCAGTTTGACTGAAAGGCAGCAACATAATTATGGCACATAATTTGTATATTTACAACCTTATCTGAGGTTGTAGGAATCCCTGTCCAATAAATGGCTAGCTAAGGTGGTCAGTTACAGTCAGTGATTTATCATATAGTAAATGGTTAAGAAAGCCAAAAGAAAGGAATTCACAACACAATAGGTGGCTCAAGCAGCCAACTGGTCAATGGCTCACAATACTAAATGTAGCACTGGTAGCCAGCAGTGCTTACCAAATATGATATTTGTTAAAGTGAAAAAATTAAAATCAATTTTCACAGAGCCGTGCTGATAATAGCTTGACCATCGTGTATAATAAGTGACTAACAAATCCAGCTAAACACAACAGCAAGATAGGCATAAAAGATAGGCATAAAAGATAGGCATACAAGATAGGCATACAAGATAGGCATACAAGGTAGGCATACAAGATAGGCATACAAGATAGGCATACAAGATAGGCATACAAGGTAGGCATACAAGATAGGCATACAAGATAGGCATACAAGATAGGCATACAAGATAGGCATACAAGATAGGCATACAAGATAGGCATACTGCTGGAAATATCTGCAAAAAGATGCTAACAAAACTTGTAGCTAAATGAATTTGTTAAATCGTGGTGTCAACAAACGAACAGTCTTTGAAGTACTTTCCATTTTTGCTTCATTATTGATTAGCATGTAAAGAAATGTCATGACTCAGCGGTACTAAACAATTAGACTCTTTCAAACATGACAAGCTGAAGGAACTCTAACACTTAAGAGAAACCAGCAACTTTGCATTACAGGTTGATACATTCTGTGACTCACTTTGCAATAGGCAAAATGTTTCCACTCCATGTTACTCAACATTTGATTACAATAGCCTACTTAGTTACTTTTAATAGGGTCACTGATAGAGTCCCATCTCTACAAGAATTCCTTAATAGGTATGGTGTGGTCCAGAGTCCAATTCATGGTAAGATATTTGTTCATAATAAAAATGCTAAAGCGTCTAATAGCTGCTGCCAATCTGCACAAATTTGTGTTGGTTATTGCTGGGACTTAATAAATATTCCAGTACATGTTTGCTATTACAACAGATAGAATGTTCACCACAGACACATACTACACAGAAAAAACATCAGACTAGATTTAGACACATCAAGAAACTATGAATATATTGAAGAAAGATTTGAGAGATACTCTCTAGACCTGTTAACACGAAGCCTGCTTATATGCAAATCCACTTGACACGCGCTTATAATATGGCTTCCAACATGTATTTAATACGCAACATGCATTAATATGCAGTACAGCTACTTGTTGTCAAGCGATCTGTTGGAACTTAATACAGCTGCTTCAATACAGTACATCACTAGCTGCAGCAAGTTTGAAGCACTGCACAGAGCAGTATACAGTCCAATACAATTCCAGAACAAATCAATTTAACATAGCTGCATATGTCTCCACTCCCTACTGGGGCAGCTGCAACCGTGATAAAGTAAGGCATTGGTGCCCCTTATGCTGCCACTCAGTCTACCAGTCTACTTAGCACCTGCAGGGGCTTAGCTACCATCTCATGTGGCAGTTCATTTCAGAAACTCAAACATGTTGGGAAACAGTAGATCTCGACTTCATCAGAAACAAATATGTCTGCACTTTCTCTCATAACCATTTGTACAGCATTAAGACCATTAAAATTAATTGATAGCAGGCTAAATGGCAGGTCATTCTAAGACGTGCATTTATCATGCACTACTGTATTCAGCATGGCCGTCTTTATCTGTATTTGTTGTCATGGTGGCTAGCTTTCCACTAGACATGCACAAATTGGTCTACACTGTAGGCCTACTATGTAAATATTAACCACATAAATGTACAGCTCCATTCAAAAGCATTGAAAAACACATGCTAGGTCAAGACTGAACTCAATGTAAGTTGGCAAAATTGACACAGAAATTTATTAGACACACCAATGCAACATGATGAGCATATACCAGAACCTTGGGAACATAGGATAAGTGATTTTTGCAAGTGATAATGTCGATCTGACAGATTATAAGACTACAGAAGATGGGGCATAGATGATTTTCAAGCAAACTGACCATTCAGATGAACCTTGAATATGAAAGTTTACTGCAGTGAGAAAATCGAGATGACAAGACAATGCAAAGCACTGGAATTTATCTACAAGAACCTTGGGAACACAGTGATAAAAAACCATAGAAACCCAGCTGACACACATATGGTGAAAGAATGCTGTACAGTGTCCAAGCTGGCTGAAAAATTATTATTATTAAATATTATTAATTAAAATTAATTAAAATTATTATTAATTAGCAACGAATTCTAAGGCACCAGTGTCTAATGAAAAAATCATGTACTATTGTAAATTCCAAACTCAATATTTCTACAGTGCCCACAAAAGTGAAGTCGCAAGAACCAACTTATTCAATGTCTGTATTAGACACTGGTGCTAAGATAATAAAACAGAAACTGATAAAGCCTAGCTAAAGTATCAAATAGAACATAAATTTAATTTTAAATGCCAGGATATTGAGTAAAATACAGCTCAACTAGAATGGAAACCAAATGTTAAAACTATGCAGGTTCCAAAAATGAAATAATGTACCTCTTAAAATTTACTGTTCAAATCTGATGATTTTAACACGTGAAAACTACATACAAGCACATGGTAAAAAACAAATGTACAAAGAAAAAAAATGACCTAAAAAATTTTTTATCAAATCTATTACAGATTGCATATTACAGTCCCAGAATGATAAAAAACGAGATTTCATCAGAAGCCACCACAGCAGTTTTCTCAGACAACTCTAAATTGTTTCAACTTGTTTTCAATAGTTCAGCCATGAAATGGACAGGTTTAACTGAAAACGAACACCATTAAACACGACTCCAGAAACCAGAGCGAAGGAATGATGAAACATTTATGGCATCACTAGAAAAAGCATCACAAATCATTTTGCATTAGATTTCTTAAATTTATTGACAGACAGCAGGAAAATGGACTAGTAAGTACATGAGATTGCAGTCATAAGATGCACTAAACATAAAGACATGGAAAAATAAAGACTACTTCACTTAGCCTTAATTAATTTCATCTGTACACAAAAATGTTGTTAACTGGCAGCAACTATTATGTTGCAACATTATAGACTTTAATATAAACAACTACATAAATGCAAAAAAGAAGCTATCACATTGCAGTACAGAAGCTTGCAATATAAACAAGAAAAGGTATATAAGGTGGTAGTGCTGTTTAATATGTATACATAAAAATGAGTTACTTTCGAATACCACTTGCAGCACAAGTGAAAAATAGACAAAATTAAATGATCTGCCTAACCACATCAGAAATTTAACATGAAATGATGGAATGATTGCTAAATAAGGATACTTGCATCATGCCAAAAGCAGCTTCAAATACTCAGTTGTAATAATTGTAATTTAAGTTACAGTGGTGGCTCTAATCTGCTCAGGCAGTGCACTCAATTACTCTACTCGGCAGCTCCACCCATGTGGAAAATCTGGTGCATGTCGCTACTCTGGGGTCGATTGCCGCGGCCCTTGGATGTGTGGTGGGGGCCATTGAGGTCACCTTTCTCCTCGTGGCTGAACCAGTTTTCTGACTGGCTGCGCATACGAGATGCGTTGCTTGTGCCCTCTGTGCTGTTGACCCGAGGGCTTGAAACAGAGGTCTCGGCTGATTGCCCGTCTTTGTGCTCATGAGCAAACCAACTTGAAGAGGAACCTGTCTTGTCACGCTGACAGTATGCCTGGCCCTCGGTACTGCCAACCCGAACTTTAACATCGGCCGCTTTTTCCGCATTCTTTTCCTCATGGGAGTACCAATCACCGCCACTCTGACGAGGCATGTGCATCTTCTCCTTTCCGCCACCAGAAGCGATGACCTCGTCTGTTTCTTCTTTCCCGTCATGCTTGTACCACTGATTGGAATTGCAGACTGGCTTGATCAACTGTGTTCGAGGGCTGTTGGGCTCCATCTCACCATTTTTGTCCTCGGCAACTTCGTTGTCACTCTCCACAGCCTTGTGCTGAGGCGAGCTCTTTAGGGCATTTTCGTCATGACTAAACCAGTCACTGCCCTCACGATTCCTCTGTGCATAGGACTTTGCCTCGGCCATTTTGATGCGGAAACTGACTCTTGGATACTGCCACACAATACAAAATAACAAACTGATTCGATAAATTTAGACTTCTGTATGATGGAAGAAATCAATTTGTGGGTATCAGTCGCTTAAGACATCATGTGGCTGGACCAGAGCAATTGCTTCTCAAATATGTTCCAAAACAATTCACTTACGAATGTCATGTCATTACGGCCTTGAAAGCAACCTTCTCTGCAGTGGTTGTTATAGCTTATATACTAAATAGGGTGGCCAGAAGGGGCAGGGAAAATAGGGGTGGCACATGGAACAGATTTTGTCAAAAAAGTCAGACATAATTATGCAAAAAATACATGTGTATGATAAAATTGTATTTAACTATTAATCCTAAGAAGCTCCACTGCTTCTCTGCCCTCTCATACATTATCTTAATCCTCCATTATCGGATTAAACCCTGAACAATTAATATAGGCCTACCACATTCTCAGCCTCCCTCATTAATCTTCCCTATTCTCATCAACTTGAAAATCGTCGGTCGTATGGTATGAGCATTATTCTTTTCCCCTCCTTAAACTGCAAATACGAAATCAAAATTCGGTGTCTGGCGTCTAGCCACTCAGTCTGCAGCCTGGCATTCACACAGATTCGCACATCGACTCGCGATATTATATAATTCGAGAGATTACTGAAGAAAATCGCAATTCACACTAACTCTAGGCTAAGGCTGATGAATTTGGAGATTGCGAGGAATCTATGGCGAAAAATTAATGCTATTAGATACAAAATGCATCAGAAACGGTATAACTCACAATAACCAACGCCAAGCGACGCAAGACTCCGATCAATAACGATCAATTTAAAGCTCATTAATTATTCAGCACATCATGCATTATTCATATATTATCATAAGTCATGTAAAAGCCGTTTTCTGGGACATGCTAAAAATCGTAAAATTTAAGTCACACGAGATTTTAACTTAATATAATTAAACGGTCAATTAATTTCTAGAAACACTCTAAACCTGTGAGCTCTGTGAAAAAGCTGGTTCCCGCCATGGCGTTTTCTCGCGAGTCGCGTCCACGTGCGCTTTTGTATAGGCTTTATAAGGCCCCTATTCTATTATTTCATCGTAATCGTAATTATGTAACCGATATTATACCGGCAGGCATATAGGCTGTATTTAATCGTAATGTTCGAAATTCATGGTTCTGTTTGGAAGACTATTTTCAATTTTTCATAGACTTTCTTTCATCTGAGGCGCGCGACGTTATATAACGATCAGACATAGTTAGACATAGGCCTAGTAATAGTAGGCCTATTATCCCTTAGTTTATAGGAGATCTGCACATTTGTCTACCCTTATTTTATTTTCGCAACACCTGCTTTGCTTTTTTCTGGCCTCGGTGACAACGAGCTTTCGACCTTCAACGAATGGACAGCGATCTCTGGACGCTGGAGAACAACCTAGGTTTTTTCAAGAACGTTTGTAAGGTTTCAAGGTTTTTTAATTGTGGAGCTTCTGCGTCCGAAACTTGGGCCTCTCAACGCTCGAATAAATTACTTCTGCAGCCGAGGGTTTTTCGCATGTCTAAAATCGACACTAACCTAAACGACCCTCATGACCCCTTACTTAATGACCAAAATTAACCGACCTCACGGATCACGACGCACAGCTGCCTACCCTGACTCTTAACCGACCTCCACGACGCATATTTAATAAAATCAGTGTTTTTTTACAGGGCGCGTGCGCCGAAGGCTGCGCATGCGCGAAGATCTTCACGTTAAAGCCTGAAAACTTAGGTTTTTGACTCAAATTCTGCAACCATGATTTCTGGACGAGTCTGACTCGGACTGACTAAAGATGGCCTACTAACTGGCAGCCTGACTGACTGACTTACTTACTGTTAATTACAACGTTCATGTGACCCAAGGATGACCGTATAATTATCGGTCCCATTGTGGACAATTCGAGATAAGGATAAGTTAATGTCGCAATCAACTTGAAAACGACTGACCCCGTTGCAGGTCGGCGTTACACTGAAGCGCATGGATAGCCAAATATTGCCTCAACGATTTACGGTATTTGGTTGTTTCGACCATCACAATCATTGATCATCACGTAAATAGCAGTTCCATCTGTGACCTGATCAGTTCAGTTATAACGCGAGGGGCGGGAAATGATGTCACATATGTAGGGTCTATATTTCTATAATGCCCTATATTATAGGCAAATCATTTGCCGCAAACGTAGGCTATATATAGGCCTACCCTATACTCGATTTTATTTAGCGACTATATTGGCCTCTACCTTAGTCACTTTTTCAATGAATTCACTGATCAGATGAGATCCTTTAACTTAATACCACCGTTAACCCTTAACGCCCTAATAAAAATAATTGTTTTATTCTGCGGAACCACGTTGAATAGGGGCCACGCCAAGTGACGCCATTTAAGGCTCCCGTGTATTTGGCCGACATTTAACTCTGAAACAATCCACCCTATATAGGCCTATATATATTGTAACGGAACGGGGCCTATTCGACAGTGACCAGGATGACGACTTGCAGCCCCGTCGGATATGGGGGTAGTTCGAGTTGCAGTCCGCTGAGTAAGGCTTCAGTGGTTTGCTGAAGACTAACCATGTAAGGTTTAAATAGCTCCTTTCTGGATGACGCTTGGAATAAGACACGCTTGTTCGATAATCCTCTTTTAATGTACAATGGAAAACAATACTTCTGTAGCGCCCATTCGGAAACAGTCCGTATCTCATTCCCTCAATACGCCCTACGTCGATAACTAACGAGTAATTGCAATGCTACGTCAATGGCTGACGGCGACTACTATGCTACGTCAATGGCTGACGGCGACTACTATGCTACGTCAATGGCTGACGGCGACTATCGCAAATCTACGACGACTATATCCACGACGACTCTCGCAAGTCACGACGACTCTTCGTGCTTCCTAGGCGACGACTCTTCGTGCTTCCTAGGCGCCGAGACTGCAAGGCCGAAGCCGAATCTACAAGCTCCCCGATGACGATCTCCAGACGACGACGACGATGATTCCGATCTTCCAGGCGAACTCCTTTTATACTAATTTGCTGTAGATAGTAGATGATTCACAGTAGATAGAAGACAGTAGACAGTAGAGACTACACAGTAGATAGTAGATAATACACAGTAGATAGGATACAGTAGATAGTAGATATCTACAGCAGATAGTAGATGGATTACAGTAGATAGTAGATAAGACATATACAGCAGGTAGATACCACAGTAGAAAGAACACAGTAGACAGGTGTACACAACAAGCAGACACTACAGCAGGCTGACACCAGGTAGGCGTACCTCTGAACCGTTACAATATTATATTATATATATTATATGTAAATTATATATATTATATATATATAAAATATATAGTTATAAGAATTGATTGTTGATTGAAATTGAGATCTGGATCATGTTATAATAATGAGATCACCCAATGGTCTTATTTTCAAAACACAGACCTAACTGAATTGTATAGGATACATGATAGGCCTCAGCCTAGGTAAAATCAGCACGAAGCACACGGCGCCAATCCATACAGCAATGACATCTTACGAGCTTGTCTGTGAGGATGTACCCGTCGTTTCAATCAATCAAAAGTGTTTTATTGTAACCAAAGAAAACAAAATACATCTCACAATATTCACAAACAGACTTAATTAATATGGGCTACAATGGGAGTCTCAGAAGGGACGCGAATCCCGCTAAATACAGGGAACGTACCCCATGTAGCAACTATATCAAACTAATAAATGGAAATTTATTGCAACTTAATTATAAAACGCAATAAGAAACCAAGTGAAAAAATAAACAAAGCTTAACTAGCCTAAATGGAGTCGTACGCACCATTATATACAATATATTGCTTAGTGTATAGTAGGCCTACTAGTAGTAATAAGGAATTAATTAGGATTTACTGAATTAATGATTTAGTGAATTAATGAATTGATGAGGAAGGCTGGTAACTTATTTCTAAATGCTATAGTAGAATGCACTGGATTCGAGGGACAAAGCCCGCCGTACGTAGCATAAACGACGCTATGGCTATCAGCATGCCCACGCCCACATGCAATAAACTATTATTGTGTTCCCAACTTCCCTCTAAGCTATGCTCACATGCGGAACGTGGAGCCAGCGCAAAGAAGAATTTAATTTGCGGGAAAAAGTTATTTAGCAAAAATAGCGAGTCACGATATCTTTTTATGAAACTATCCGTAAATCGAGTCTCGATCACAGTAATGTAATGTAAATCCTCGAAAATTTCTCAGCGCCCACAAAAGCCACGTCAGGGAGACCAGCTTATTCACCAGCGCTATGCCGAATCAAGTCCGCAATAGCCAATCACAGCGCCCGATGCGGCCTAACTTAGGCCTATACTCCAGAAACGTTGATTCCTTGGCTGACGAATCCATTTAGCATACAGGCCTACTTATCTTTAGACAAGGAACTTTTCTTGGACTATTAGAACTTATAATTATCACTATATGGGTCTATACTTTTATGGTCTTAGGGCCCAGCCACATATCACGTACGCAAAGAAATCGGATTTTCGGACCCCCTACCCTCTGTTGCACCGCGTGCATTTCGTGGACCCCTCCCCCATGCGTACGTACATTTAAGCTCTACCACACCCCTATTGCAAAGGTTAAATAGATAAAAACATCTATAAGACATTGATTTTACCACAGGCTATTTAGTTTTTTAAGCATCATATTTAACAGCTTAATTAAGTTTCTCAACTGTTATATAATAAAACACTAACAACACTTACATTTGAAACCGTTTTAATGCTACATAAAATTGATAAAGCTGAATATAGTCTGCGATTAGGTTTTACAGTTCTGATTTTCATATTCTGTATTGTGAACGTCATAATTAGACGTACATATTTCGGGCCCCTCCCCACCCTACGCACCCGTACGCAAAATGGCCGAAATTTTAAGCCCCCTCCCCTCGCTGCGTATGTAATATGTAGACGGCCCCTTAACTAAACTATCATCGCATTCAGCTCGGACCTGCGCACAAAATTTCTTGCACATACTATAATATGTCTATTATCTCAAAAACGTTAGAAGGAACATTGCCCACATAGGACCCATATTCCAGAATGGTATGGAATGTCCATGGAACTGCTTGCATAGCACCTACAATCGTACCGCATACACAACACAGAGAGCAAAGGTCAATCAATGTTCTTATCAGGGCGCTATAGTATGGCGCACCCATTCGAGCAATAGCGAGTTTATGCAGCAGTTTGTTCGTCCACTGATTGACGTTGACCGCAATCTTGTTCAAGTGGTGATGAACATATGTCTAGGTCTCACACTTAGAGATGCACTGTGTTATAGTTGATGGGAAGGGTTTATGAGTTCGATGCCCTATAACACTCTTATTCTAAGCACTCGTCTCAGATGAGTCATCAGCTAAGTAGGCCTAGCCTAACTGAAAAGGAGCCGTTCACATATTATATAACGCATAAAATCTCAATTTTTGACCCACCCTTACCCCTAATAACGTTATATAATAGCAGCCGTGACCCCCCACCCCTATATTATATAACAGATATGCTACCCACCCCCTACCCCACCCTAGTCTAAAAGCACATTAAAAGACATACAATCGACATCATTGTATTGCACAATTTGAAACTTTTATAATAATACAGTGTTAGTTAGCACTTAATAGTAGTGATTCAGCTGATAATTTCCTTTATCCAATTCAAGAACTGCAGTAAAAAAAACCATCACATGCCCAATTAGATATGTAACAAATTATAGCCATTTTAAAATTGTGCGCTCTCTCGCGCCAATGATGATTAGACCGGATGTATGGAGTTCCTCTGCATCTTAATAATCGGACTTTTAATGGCACTAAATTCACTTTTTATTACGGTTACTAATTGGGTAGTCGACGATTGTTACCATGTATCTATACATGTAGGCCTACTAATACAGCATGATAATACATGGTAGTGATGTAAATTCTATCTAAAACACCATTTTAGTTTCCGTCCTGTTTGCAATAGAAATGAGGGTTACACAGAATGGCTTGGTTTAATATTGTACCAGGTATTTATCGATAGGTTCGCGGTACAACTCTACCTATTTAATAGCGCATGATGTATACAGAGTGTATACTACAACTATAATTGGGTATTTAAGCAAACATATAAACTATTTACACATACTATGGAAAATGAAATCAAACATCTTGATAATACCTACCAAAATAAGTATTTCAAGTGAATTAATTTTAATTTAAACCCGAATCAAAATAAAGCACACAGAATTGAATTTAAGAGCATTTAAAGCTATGCACAGGAAATTGTTAACATTGTAAACAGGAAATTGTTAAAGTGGATTTACAAATAGTAACTAAGAACATCAAATCAATTCACCAGGTGGCAGCTAATGGTGCTAGTTTTGGTTCACAACGTATTGTGAACTTCGATTAAACAATGAATTTCCGTGGTAAATGGAATTTCCAATTGGCCGGCAAACAGGCAAAATAGCATAAGCTGAAGTTTGTTTGTTATATAACGAAACCTTCAATCTACTCCCCCACTTTACACAATATAACGCTAACAAAACAGGAACCCAACCACCCACCCCTTGAGCGTTATATAACATGTGAACGGCCCTAAAGAGGTGATGGTCATACAAATATACAGGCCTATCACCTAGTCGTGCAACACATTAACAACATTGGTTTTGAGCGGCATTCGTGTACTTTGGTAAAATGTATTTTTTAAACCCCACTACTGCTTTTTGAATAACTAAAACATATGAGAGGGGCCTCTGACATCCGCCGCAGCCTCTAATTAAAAAAGCCCTCAATTCGAAACCAGTCGCTAAGCTAAGGCCCATCCGCATATTACGTACGCAAAAAATCGGATTTTGAGACCACCCCTCCTCTGTTGCACCGCCTACATTTCTTGGACCCTACCCCATGCGTACGTACATCTGCTCATGAGCTCTACCCACCTGGCCGTCCTCCCCCCTCATTGCAAAGGCTAAGCAGCTAAAGACATCTATAAGACATTGATATTACCATATAGGCTATTTATTTTTTAAGGCATCATATTTAACAGCTTAAATGTGTTAACTGTTATGAAGAAATAAAACACTAACAACACTTGCATTTTTTAAAATTTTATGTTAATAAAAGTGATTAAGCAAAAACAAGAAAAGCGCATAAATTATGGTCTGTGATTGGGTTTACAGCTCTGATTTTAATATTCCGTATTGTGGACGTCATAATTAGACAGTTATATTTGCGTATGTACATATTTTTGGGACCCCCACAGTACGCACACGCACGCGCAAAATTGCCGAAATTCGTAACCCCGTCCCCTCGCTGCGCACGTAATATGTGGACGGCCTCTGGCCATCGACTGATAACTATATCGACTTATATTAATTTTTTTATAATGTTGTATTTGCCGTCTCAGTGCTTAGATTTTTGACGAAGGAATCTCAGGAGTAAACCAATTGATTGTTAAGTGCGAGTAACAGGCAGTAGAATAGCTGATCCATCCTACAAATTCGCCAAGACTTCTGTTGCCACTCTCTCCACGTGTCTGTCACCGAAACTAGAAAGTGGCCGGCCTAAAAACTGCTCGTAATTTATTATCCCTATAGCCATTTCAACTCTAAACACAATCCACATTGGCCGTCTGTCACTTTATTGAATCTCGACCTGGAACAGATATTTTGATTTAGTTTTAATTGAGCGTCTGTGTTTAATCTGAAGCTCGTGACTTCGCTTTTTGGGCACTGCAGAAATATTGCGATTATATATTGAATCTTCTGGTACAACTCGTCATCTACTAACCTGATTTATCGCTCATCTTCAAAGGCTTGTAATAAAATTAAATATAGATGAAAAATCACAAATATTATGCCTTTATGAGTTTATGTCGTATTCGCATGTTTAGTTTTTATTTAGATTATGTTAAATTTTTTAATTAATGAAAATATGAATTAATGTTAGGGGCCGTTCACATATTATATAACGCTCAAGGGGTGGGTGGGTTCCGGTTTTGTTGGCGTTATATTGTGTAGGGTGGGGGGTAGGTTGAAGGTTTTGTTATATAACAAACAAATTTCAGCTTATGCTATTTTGCCTGTTTGCCGGCCAATTGGAAATTTCATGTACCACGGACCTTCATTGTTTAATCGAAGTTCACAATACGTTGTGAACCAAAACTAGCACCATTAGCTACCACCTGGCGAATTGATTTGACGTTCTTAGTTATTATTTTATAAATCCACTTTTGACAATTTGCTGTTTATAATTTTAATGTGCATTAAAATTTCATGTGCATAGCTTTCAACCCTCTAAAACTCAATTCTGTGTGCTTTGTTTTGATTCGGGTTTAAATTAAAATTAATTCACTTGAAATAATTATTTTGGTAGGTATTATCATGATGTTTGGTTTCATTTTCTATAGTATGTGTAAATAGTTTATGTTTGCTTAAATACCCAATTGCAGTTGTAGTACGCACTCTGTATACATCATAGGTAGAGTTGTACCGCGAACTTATCGATAAATACCTGATAGTTCAATATTAAACCAATACATTCTGTGTGATACGTATACCGTAATGCTCATTTCCAGTGCAAAACAGAAGGGAAACTAAAATGGTGATTTTAAATAGTATTTTAATTTAATTTAATTTAATTTTAAATATGTACGTCACTACCATGTATTATCATGCTGTATTGTAGTATTGTAGTAGGCTTACATGTAGATACATGGTGACATTCGTCTTGTCATCATTGGCATAAGAGAGTACATAATTTTAAGGTAGCTTTTGTTACATTGCTAATTGTGCATATGATGATTTTTACTGCAGTTCTTGAATTGGATAAAGGCAATTATCAGTTGAATCACTACTATTAAAGTGCTAACTAACATCGTATTGTTATAAAAGTGTCAAATCGTGCAATACAATTATGTCGATTGTATGTCTTTTAATGTGCTGATAGGCTGGGGTATGGGGGTGGGTAGCGTATCTGTTATATTATAGAGGGGTGGGGATCACAGCTGCTGTTATATAACGTTATTAGGGGTGGGGTGGGTCAAAAATTGAGATTTTATGCGTTATATAATATGTGAACGGCCCCTTAGATTAGTGTTAAAAAAGTGTAAAAATATTGTTACCAATCATTTTCGCGGACCACTGACCACTGTAACCAGTGCTTCGCGGACCGCCTGTGGTCCGCGGACCACTGATTTAGGCTACATAATTTAAATTAAAGACTTTTCTAACGTTTAGATTACTGTGCATTAGGACAAGGAGCTATAGCGAAAAGCGCAAGTCATTTTACGTCAAACGCGCTTGTAAATTTAGTGTATTGTATAATTTTGTATTAACGATAAAGTTGCTTTATCAAAGGCGACTGACATGCTAACTTACTTTTAAACCGTCATCTCGATTTGGCAACCGTCCAATATGTCTTCTATGCATCCTCCGCGCGTAATATGCAAATGAGATGTGAATCTCTTTGTGAAAATGGTCGCTGTGAAAATGTGAGCGCTCGTGCATAGATTCCCATCCTACAACAGTTACGTGAACCTGTCACATTTCTCGTGGTCACGGATAGATAGTATGAGAGAAAACGTGAAAATCCAAAAAAGTTACTATTAAAAATTGAAGATTTTCTGATTTAACGTTAATTTTAAAGTTTCGATCATCTCTGTTTAACTAAACATAGGGTAGCATAGAATTTCACTCAGCCCCGAGGTCGGCTTTGAAGTTATAAACAGGAGAGTTTGATTGTGGTTTAGAATTCAAATTCCTATTTAGCGATCATCACGTCGCGTTGTGACTTTTACCACGTGCGTAAGTAGCTGCGATCAAAACTTCAAGTGTATGTCAGGTTAAATTGCTAGTATTTACGGACATGCAGACAAATAGAGCAAAATTCTGGATATTTTGAACTTCCGGTTACTTCGAATGGGTAAAATGCTGATTGATAGGTAAAATGCTGATTTAGTCATTGCTGATTGCCAATATTATTATGCTAACACTTTTTCTAGAGTTAGAATTAGTTTCTTTCTCCATCATTTTAAACAATAAATTGGAAGCATTCAACTTCTACTTGACTGAATACAATGGGCATATAATAATAACATTTTAATCGTGAATCTTTGGCTGAAAGTCTATTGACACAAAATATATGTCTGTTAATGTTTTGTCTATGAACCATTTGTCATGGAACCATCGTGAACATATAATATTATGATGCTGCCAGATGCATTGAATTTGAACAGGGTCCCTACATAGTGACTTCTCGGACGAGGGTCGAACCCGCACACCCAGCACACACTGAGCGTTATGGGCTGACTGCTTTAACCGATCGGCTACCATGCCACACACTGTACCCAAATAGAAGCTGGATTGATGAAAAGAAATATACCTAAATGGAAGCTGGATTGATGAAAAGGATCATATGCTTAAGTAAAAACTGGATTGATGAATGAATTCTGCTGTTTTGGGATGGTTCAACATTTTGCTTTAGCACATTGCTTTTGGTAATACCAATAATAATTAAATATCCTACTTTTCTAATCAAAATTATGTTGAATCAATTACACTAATATGCACCTTTGCACAAAGTTCTGATTAGCTATTATTAATGTATTTAATATGCTGATTATAAGCAAAGTCTGTTTGTTAATTTAAACAATCAGCGTTTTACCCTTTGCCTTGCTGATTGACAGATTGGTTGTCCCGGAAAACAAGAAGTTGGTTAAGAACACTTCAATCTAAATGCAATCTATGTTAGAATGGTAGCCATTTTAAGTATGTAAACAGTGAGCACACATAATGTCTGCAGTGAGACAAAATCCCAAATTCGTGACTCAGAAACTGAGTCACTGAGTCAAAATTCGAGAAAAGGACTTCAAGTTTGAGTCATGTCATATACATCTACTACGGAGCAAGTGTTTTTGGTTGTATCACAACAATAGGCAGTAGCAGTAGGTCTCTCTTTTAGAACCGGACTTCTTGGGAAATACAACGAAATAATTGGTGAAATAATAAGTCAGATAATCGATATCGGCAATGAAATTATTGGCAATAATCAGTATCGGCATAATCGGCAAAACGTGATATCGGTACAGCTCTACTAAGTAGCAGAATAAAACTTCTAACTTGGTTTGATTTTCTCAGATCCAGTTTGCATTGTTGTGGACTGTACTTGACTGTGCATAGATTAGTGTAACCTCTGAATCTCATACATAATCTGGCACATAGTCTATGCTGTGACGTCAAGGGTTTTGGGCTCACCTTCTCGCATTTTGCCATATTGTGCTCAGACATGGCAGTCAGAATTAAGTGTTACTTTATAAAGTTATAACTACGTTTAATAATACGAATAAAGGCGTAAGCTATTGAACGTAGTAAACCACATGCTCCGGTTAAAGTAAAAAAGTATAACATGGCATCGTGAACAGTTGACACTTGCTTTGGGAACGTTGAAACGATATAACATCGCACATGCTTCGAAACAATGGAGATGTTTGAGCAGCCCAATCCATTAAACATGGACAGTAGCAACTTAGAAGACTCGTAGAAAAGCTGGATACTCGTCTCTGCTGAAATTGACTCGTTGCAGTAATTGTATATATGCCTCTTCTGCTGTGGTGGTAATAGTTGCAGTTGAACAACTGTGTGTAAACAAAGATCATTAGCGTCGCCCCCCTCCTTTGTCAGGGCTTGGGACTGATACTGCCAGAGTGCAAGCAGTGGCAGAATTTCTTCTGCTGCAATGTTCTAAGAAGAATTTTATATGGTGTGCAATGTGCATATATTGGCACAGGAACCACTCTCTGACTAATTTCATATCACCACTTGGTCACTTGTTGTTTCCACTGACCTATAAGGCCTCATTGCGTAATGGCACTTTGATGCAGCACTCAAGTTGTGTTTCTCACAATCTGGGATGGCCATATTCCTTTAAAGTTGGTTGTCTTGAAACTGTAGTTTCTCGAGGATTACCGGAATATTGCATCAGCATAATGCAAGATGTATAACAACATTTTGCTTATACTTTTTCTTATTGTTGGCACATACATGTATATTAATTCAATTCTATTGAGCCAAGGGAAGTGTATCAAGAGACAAGAAGTTGGTGCTTATATATTTAATTAATTTTGGCATTTATTATTTGAATAGAATTGAATATCGACTCATTGTGTGCATAGAACAAATATTGGACGAATGATAGAATTCTGATGGCAAATCAACATTGTACCAATGTATACCCAATGTCAAACAACCATAAACAATTGAACTTATGTCCTTTGTGTATCCTATGTCAAATACTGTAAAGGGTCTACTTTAGGCACAATTCAGGTTCTATGACCCACATCGCATGTGAACTTTTTCTTAGTGAGGGGATGTGTGCTAAATCAGTTTCATTTCTGTATTAGTATGTGTTCTCATGGAATTAAACATAGCTCGATGCTTTATTTAAGGTAAATATTTATAATTTAGTTAGTTTTCACTTCCACGCTTTTGATGCAAGCGCACTGAGCTTTCTTTTTCATTAGACCTGCATCTTGGAACAATCGTCTTCTAACTACTCTCAGTGTGTCAATTGATTCAGTTCAAAACACATATTATGTAGTTATCTCAAGTTGACTTCTTGTTTTGCTCACTTAGACAGCCATGCAAGCAGCATGTTTGAGATGCCTCTAAGGAGCTACATAAATGGCTTGTTATGTTACATAGAATCAGTGTTGTGCCAATGTTAGATCCCAGCCACCATTGTTGTAATGGGACACTATTGATTGTCACAAAAGTCCTGGATGTTGGTCCTTTGTTCAACCAATGTTGATTAGGATAGGTTGGCACAATGCAGAGGCACAATGTGCTTTTTGTGTGTGCATGTTACTGGCACATGCACTTTGATTTATGGTTTTGCGTAATTTATCTTACCCATGGCATGTACTTGTGTTGAACTTGCATATTCTGTTGTTTTTGGATTTTTTTATGTTAATAATCATCGCCGTATGTACCTGGGACCAATTGTACAGTTCTGACCATTTATATAGGACCCCTTAAAAACAGAACTACTTGTTGCTAGCCTAAGAGCAGTTAAATTTCATCAAATAGTAAAAATTCATCAGTATGCAAAACAATGCACAGAAAACTAGAAGAGAGTCACCAGGGTCAAACATCAGAATTTCGGCAGTTTGTATATCCAAATGTCACAAAAACTAAAACCATGAACTCTGGCTTTATGTTCACTCAGGTGTTAAATGCTTTATAATGGCATAATGCAGGCTTCACGTTCCACATGTACTTTTCTGATTAATGGTCACTGTATATTGAACTAATTCTGGTTTTGCAAAGTAAGCATGCCCATTATCAAATAATTGGACATATGTTGATGTTGACAGATTTGTTAAATAGGATTTTTTTATATATATAGATATTGTTAATTTACACAGATGGAATCAATTTTGGACTAACTGAGCCTTGATCGCCAGCCAAATGCTAAAAGTAAAATGAGTATTGTCATTTGTCCAATTCTCCTTGTCTGTGGGCACCATTGTTTAAATACAAATGAAATTAAATTGTACTGGTGCCAATTTTATGAAAAGCATGTGTGGAATGTTACCAAATGTACAGTCAAATTCGACTCCTGTTAAACTTGTTATCGCCTGTTATGGCTGTCATGTTGTCTTACTGTGTACTTGTCAGTTTGACCCTATGAAGATATTATTATTATACACCCTGTGTTTCTTCAACATATAGTGTTTAGCATGATGCCAACATTTGTTGTTTTGAAACATTGAGTATGTGGGATTGTGGGTGTCTAAACGTTGGAATGCTGGTCCGGAACTCACTTGTCATAAATAACATTGGTTTGATTTACTCAATGTGACAATACCTATTAAAAATTATATAGTGTTGTTTTTATTAATTTATATGATGCTTTTCTCAGCAACTGCCATTCAGTACCAGCCCTGTACAAGGACCTGAGAATAGAAAAGATTTTCAGGAGGGAAGAGGATGTAGGAAATGCCAGAATGTATGGTAACACATAGAGGCAAGGGCATTCCTTAGGGGCCAATGGTAGCAGAAGATATAGTTTGTGACAATAGTGATCCCTAAGATATTTTACATTAGGTCCAAAACCCAATTGGACTGAATATTGTAAGTATTGTATTTACATATCTATGGCACCTCTCAACAGTACGGCCTGATCAGAGGTGCTGTCAGCACAAAAGCCATATGCGAAAAGAAAAAAAGTCTTAAGAATATTACAGTGCTTTTAATATTTTGCTATGTAACATACTCGCTAAGAGGCATGTGACTGCTGCCTAGGGGCCAAGGATTTCAGCTGGCCCGTGGGCCTTGATTCGTGCATCAGATGCAGCCAGTGCAGTTCCTCGCATGTGAAGCTGACTACATGTCTAGGCCTATATGGCATGCCTCCAATTAGACGAAAGAACAGAGTTTCAGATGGGCTGCTGTTAATTAATGCTGGACAAAGTAAGCCTTGCATTCTCAGCATTCATTTAATCATATGAATGCATACTCAAACTGTCATGGGCATTGGAGCTTGAGTTGTTAGCGAACAGCGTATCATGCATATAATTTTAGTGCATGTGATGGCAGCACGTTCGACATACTCTTTTAACATGATCTGAAAAGGTCATTTCCTGGTCCAAGGTCACATCCAAATTACACACAGTAGTAGAAAAGAAAACCCTAAGGAAAAGAAGCTGCAAACTAGGTAGAATATTTTACAGATCTGCACACAGCTACTAAGCCAGATGAATAAATGAATGTGAGGTTTTCCAAGAGTCCAGCTGGCGGTGGTGGTTGGACGTCATTCGGGCACAGAGCCTCCGATGTCTGAAGCAGTTTCGCTATCAAAGAGATATCCTATGTGGCTGATACGCATTCGATGGGACAAACAGCTGACCTCAAGCCCTTGCCCTGGTGTGATTAAGTCTATTTTGAAGGCAAGGTGCTTCAGGCTTTGCAGTGCATTGTAACTGTGTACAAGTATGGCTACCTTAAGCTGGACAGGACGACCAATATATAAGTTTATGACATCGAGTCTCTAACTGAAGATCTTGGAGGAGGATAAACAAATCTTCAGACATGGATTCAGAGTCTATTGCTTGACTGTGGTAAGATACTTGTCGAAATTGATTATAATTAGCTGATAAGTCATTTCAATTCGATTGAAATTCAGTTCTTCTTAAATACAAGTTGCTGATGTGACCTCACCTGAGAGTGGGTAGCATGACTTCGTGTCTGGCAGTGTTTCAGATTTTATGGTAAATTACAGTATATCTACTAGTCACTGATTGCATGATACCTCAATGATTCAGAAAATGCAAAAATTTCCTTTGGCTAACATCTTGTTTTACATCAGTTTTTGAGTGCAGAATGTGATACGATCTAATCACAGTCTCGGGTCATATGAGGAATCATGGCTACAGTGCTGGGACCATACATTACCCGAGCGTTTCCAAAGTTGTGTTCTGCGGAACCCTAGGATTCCATGAGGTCAAGACAAGAGTTTCGCGGAGCACTTTCAGTGTGTGATCAATTTAAAATAAAATCTATTAGTTGTTCATGACAGGCTTTTTGCTTAACATCTGTGTATGACTTTATATGAAGGAGAATGCATATGTCATTGTCGATTGTCATCGATATTTGCGTTGTTATTAATCTAATATAGGCCTAAACCTACAATTGTCTGCATTCTCTAGCACTTGTACCTACAACTGAATATGTTTAGTTTTGAACTGGCGTTCCGCTGCAAAAAGTTAAGATCAAAAGGGTTCCACGTCCAAAAATGATTGGGAAACGCTGCATTACCTTTCATATAATCTGGTCCAGTGAGGCATCTTTATATTGTGGCTAGACATTTCCAGACACCAGTGCTATGGTAATATTTGCCAGATTTTAGTTACTGAAATGCCAGGAACCATTCCATAGAAGTTGTTTGACTATAAAGGCAGTCTGTGGGATCTATGGCCAGTGAATAACAAAACTGCCTGCCTTGAATGTGTTTTGGCAATAGACAGCAAAGGGTAGTCTATGAGGGACATCAGTGTCGGGTGTTGGCAGACATGGCTTTAGTATCAGATCGTGAGTCCATGGAATTGCCCAGTGCACCCGGAAGAATAGAGAAAGGAAACAACATGAGTTGCTGTTGGTGACCGATGATTACCTATGAAGTATGGCCAAGAGTTTCTAGTCTACATTTGCTTTGAAGTGGATCTTAGTTTAAACCAGGATATTGCTTTGATCTTTTTGCTCTTATTTAGTCCTACATTTGATCATGACTTGGTAGATTCTTAAAACGAAGGCTGTGAAAGCTCAGATGACTTGCTTGTTTATTTGCTTGAATAAGCTATTTTACTGAAATGTGATGTATTAACATGTTTAGTCCAATTATCATTATGCCTAGTCATTGGTGATGTGATATCAATATCATAATTATAAACTTGAGTCATGGTTAAATTCTTTGAGATCAGATGATCCATACCTTGGGCTTTATAGGGTAAGCAAGTTAAACATGAGTATGAAGTATCGACTTACTGGTAAATGGCGTTGAAGAATTGACATTATAATGAACTAAACTGGATGGTGAACTCCAAAGCGTTGGACCAGCGTCGTGTGGTTGTAGGTATATAAGAAACTCAGTGTTTATTGGTTATGTGCAAGGTTTGTTGATGTGATCATTGAAGGTAATAGACTTGTTGGATGATATAAATGTAGTGTTTTGTGAAATATGAAACAGTCTTAACTACTGTATATACTCAACTATGAGTCGAGAAATTTAATACTATTTCAGGACGATGAAATAGGTCTTCGATTTGTATACTTATTCTTGACTATAAGTGAAGAATTTTAAATTATTTTGGAAAATAAAATAAGAGAAATTTTCAATTAAATAATTTTTATTGTGCACATTGTACAACAATAATATTTTTAATATAATAAATTTAGCAAAATTCATTAATAATATTATGACCAATAGTTCAATTCTAATTATCTATTGTCTGTTCTAATTAAATAATTTACCAATGAACGTTTCTGACAAGTCTTTTTCTGTTGGGGGTATGCATGCCAATGATTTTTTTAGTTTGGGGGTATCAGAAAAAGAAAGGCTAGGAATCACTGTTCTAAAACATGACTGCTGCTTGTTTCATATGGTCAATTGCAAGGGATTGTCATTGTCAATAGAAGCATTACATGCGGTCAAACGGTTGTGTTTGCACTGATCATTCAAATTTAAAAAAACTGTTAAAGGAATAAATTTGATCTCTGTGTAAATGTAGAAAGTGTGTGCTGAAGTTGTTTGTTAATGTCTAGCGACGGATGAGAAGTTAATTATTGTTATAATCAATAATTCCAATTATGCATATTGCACACAACCATTTGCTTATTTATCAATTCTACAGAGGTTGTTTCTTAGTGTTAATTAAAAATGTTTATTTTCAGTAACGACCTAGCCATGGGTTGCCATTTGCAGCACGTTCACTGTGGGAGGATCACTGCCATCTGCTTCGTTGTCTGTTGTATCTGCTGTTTCGGTCTCAGCTTCCATGCTGTTCATGGTCTTCTGGCAGCCAGTGATTCAATAGTCAAGAACCATCTGGAGGCCAATGGCCAAGTTTTACCAATTGGCCACCTAGTAAAGCGTGAATTGCCAGAATTTAACTCAACAGATGGCAGAGATGCTACTACACCAATCTCAGTCACAGAATCTCTTTCTACTCCAGTTGTTAGTAGTTCCTTTCATTCAGGGTTAAGTGAGGTTACTGACCCTATGCACCATCAGCCCAATGGAGTCGATGTTAAACAAAGTCTGCTATATAAACTTTTTGAGAAGTATGGTGAAAATGGTTTGATGACATTTGATGGGTTTGAACAGCTGCTGAAAAACATTGGTCTCATGAAATATGGGGTCAAGAACACTGATATCTCAAGTCGAAATGGGACTCTTGTGGTCAAAAATGACTTTGCTTCAAATGCCATGTTAGATGCGGAATTTGACAGTTTTGATCACCATCATACAGTACGTGATTCATTACTTGATCATCCGTCACAAGAACATTTGGATAATGAAATGAACCCAAATTCAGATGCAGCTAATCGGATGCAAGGATCTCAAAGTCAGAACAATACTGGTACTGCAGAAGGTTCTCCATTATTAGATCAGGTAATTGTAAAATGCATTCACTAATTCGGGAATTTATATAGCGCCCCGGTTGTCTTAGGACAATACTCTTGGAGGACACTTCTGACTCCAACCCTCAAAAGTAAAGTTTTTAGTTTACAGAGGAAGGTTTCAGGTGATGTTCCAGGGTGAAGACGCTGCTCTAGGGGAAGAAACCCGCAAGACACTGGGCATAACTGTCTGTTATATTTTTATGTGCATTTTAATTTTCTGTAATTATAGAAATTTGTTCTAAAAGAGATGAGTGTTTCAAAAGTTATTTTACTGCATTGTTGGCTATTGGTATGTTTGTGCAGTGCATGTCATCAAGTCGAATCCTACATTCAAATGGCTTCAATAACGGACAACACTTGACGTTGTTAGATTTTGAGAAGCTATGTCCAACACTTGTCTACATCTTAGATACTCATGTCTGTGATCTCAACAACGGTGGTCATCAGGATCACGATTCCGATGTCCTATGCCATCAACACCACCATGTCCATGTTGCGGGTGGCAATGAAACAACAGATCACTCTACAATCTGGCAGTCTCCATCTGCTGCAGGTCTGTATCACTTTAATTCCAGACATAAAGATGATGATTGATATTTTATTGTTATTGTTTTGTTGGGTGGGTCAATATTGGGACATGTGGGTCGATTGTTGGATGAATGGGCAGGTGGCTGCTCAAGGTGTGTGAGTCAATAATGTACCTGGCCTTGAGGAAGCTTATCTTATTTTGATGTATAGGTGGATTTTTTGCCCTCTTTTATTTATCTTGCGTAATGTTTGTCATTGACGGATTGTTGGCTCGTTGGATCCTTTCAACTCTTTTTTCTGTATGTTCCCGTCGACCTAAAGAGCTGAAAGTTTGCACACATTTCAGGCTTGCATGACTATGTAATGTATCAACTTTAAAATTGAGAAAAAAATGAAAAAATCCCAAAAATTAAGTATCGTTTAACCACTGGAACGAGTCATCCTTGACGAGCTCCACTCGGGCAAGTTTACATCATCAATGATATGTAATCAAAAATCTCTTAGGGAAATGGAACGATTGCTCCATGTACCAGATAACAGAGGGTTCCGAAAAACCCATGTTTTTACTTCAACTTGTTTATGGGTGATGACTTAATTGCTTTGTAAATATGGTATAGTGGTTCAGGATAGAAATGCATCAATGCTCTGATGATTATTTATTTCAGTTTGGGGTTACTCATTCCTCGCCTGTCTTGTCATCAGTGCCATTGGTCTTGTGGCAGTCGCCATCATTCCCATAATGCACCAGGTGATCTACAACCATCTGCTGCAATTTTTTGTCGCCTTGGCAATTGGTTCCCTGTCAGGAGATGCTCTGCTTCATCTTCTGCCTCATGTAAGCATGGATTTTCTAGTTTGATTATCATGTTATCACTTGCTGGTTGTGATGACCAAGTATGTTAAATGTTTTTGTTCATCATAATCAAAATAAAGTTTTCTGTATTGAGAGCGATACTGTGACTAATGAGTTTTTCAACAAATGACAGACAAACAGCAGTAGATACTAAACAGTTAAGGCATTAGAATTTGGTTGCTCTCCAAGGGTTACTTGATTCAATTTTAAAATGTCAGTTATGCATGATGCACCATTTTTGTAGGTTCTTTATATGCACTTCTAAAAGTCCAGTTACATATTAGTGAGTTGGGATCAAAGGTCAATAATGTTTTAAGAGCAAGATTAGTCCTACATGTTGATTGTTGTATTCACCTGTCAACCATGTTCTTCAAATGTACAGACCTGATATTCAAACATCATTTGTAAGATTAATGTAACAAAAGAGCTTTTAACCCTTTTAGTCCAAGCATTTTTTTCCCAAAAATGGCTTCAAATTCGTTAATTTAGACACGCTTTTGCTCAGTCATAGAATATCAGAAAACAAGACAGCTTATTGTTGGAGCTGATACTTCATATGAAATTCAGTCCAGCATCCAACTGGACATGAATATTTCATACAATTTGGACAACCAAACATTGTTTCTTTGTGTTTCTTCGGCTTCCTATATCATCCGACGGAACACATTTCACATCGTCCTGGACGATTTCCATGAGGGCGCAAATCAGCAAATTTATGTCCACTTGGAGTTATTAGTTTCGTCATCAGTCTTTCCCTTCTCTCTTACATATTTGTTGATTTCTGTAACTAATATACTCCAAAGGGATGCTGGAAGGAGCTGGTCAAAGTACTGTGATGCTGTGGAATCAAGTGGAAGCACAACTAAGGGTCCCTCATCTGCCATAAACTGCTTTTGGCAAAGTATAGCTGAATGGAAGTTAGTTGCCCACTCGTGCACACTAGAGGTATCGTTGTCACTGTCACCATTTTCCAGATCACTGCTTTTTGCACTAAACCCTCTCATTTCACAACTCCATTCATCATCGAAGTCGTTTTTGCCATCACCAGAACTGTCAGCATAATTGGTATCGCCATTACCGCTTCTGTTACCATCCTCCAGTAGGTCACACGAAGCAATAAAACACAAATGGCGTGTATACGACATGCTGTGCGTTCCATAAAACTTAGCGTACTTGCGTCCATTCCTAAACAATTCCACAATTTTTCTACTAGGTCTAAATGTATATTTACAATAATAGTCCACTGGAATATTTACAACAAATTGCACCTTGGTCTTCTAGTATAAACGGAGTCACGGCAACAAATGCTTCCAGTTGAACTAAGACCCAAATATGTGCCTGTATCAGGCTATATGTACCTAACCCTTGCCTGTTAAGTTTCATATGGTGTGGATGCATGGCGGGTTTACCCACGCTTGGGACATAAATGAAACCTGAAACCGCGGGTTCGCCCACTGTTGGGACTCAAAGGGTTAATGATGAATCAAAGACTAGTAGAAATTATCTCATTTGCCATTGTAAAAAAAAGCAAGGATAAGGAAGCAAATATTCAATCAATCAATGAAACTTGATATAGTGCCTCTTCAAGAAATCTCTCTGTGCTAGCCTAGGTGAACTCAAACACATTTGATATTACTGAGAAAATTCTGCATATAGATGAAAATAGTTGTCAAATGATGCAGCACTCAATCAAATGATCGACCTGGCCGATTACATGTCCAGAAGTTCATATATTAAACTATTTAGGTACTCAGGAATTTTATGTTCCTGTTCATTTCGTTGCAGATCATTTCATCACATTTTAAAAACCACCCTTACCCTAAACGACCCTCACCACACACACCCTGACCATAAACGACCCTCACCAAGCATGCCCGGACCCTAAACGACCCACACCACGCAAACTCAGAACCTAAACAACCCTCACCACGAATACCCGGACCCTAAAGAACCCTTGCCACGCATAACCTGACTCTAAACAACCCTCACCACGAATACCCGGACCCTAAAGGACCCTTACCACACATTACCTGACCGTAAACGACCCTCGCGATGCATACTCTGACCCTAACCGATATGCGACGAAATGATCTGTGATGAATGCGACGAAGAGATCTGCGAAATGAACGATCACCGGAATTTTATACATAAATTGCATCTAGGTATATCATCAGCATTTGACAGAACTTTGTCATAAATGGTGGGTTGCACACCTGTCAGATACTAAAATTTGTATAACAATTTCTTTGATTTGATATTTCATTACATAATATTACCTTGAAGTTTCTTTCAACGAATGTTTTCTTGGTTTTTAGTATTTTCATGTAATGTAAATGATAAAAAATTTAATTATTTTTTCAATATTTCTGGTTGGCAGCTTTTTCATGCTTACTTGAAATCATGGCTTTAGTGAGCTTTCTTTCTTGGAGTTTTAAATGCCTATGAAAACAATAGTAATTTTCATTTAGTTTCAAACTAACTGACTACAGTATGATTGCACACATTGTATGAACAAATGATGATAAGTTAACAGGAGTCGAATATTACTGTCTGTTGAAAAGTTATATCAGGAGTCAAATTTTGCTGTCGGCTGCCATGCAAGGTGCCCAATATGTCATACATCTAATTTAACCAATGCTGCCACCTTGTGAAAGAAGGACTAGTCAACTTTACGAGCGCTACTGGAATTGAACTCGATTCGTCAGCTCTTTTGCCCTAGCGTGTTATCCATTACTCTACGACCTCTGCCCACGGTGCTTATAATACATGCAGTTGTTAATATGTTAGTTATTGTTTTTTGGGGGGGAAATAAATCTGCTCAATTTCTGTGATGCAATTTTTTGCACAATTATATTTAACTGAATTATGCATTTTTATTTTGTAAAGGCTGTGATACCACATGTTCACAATCACAAAGAACTTCATTCTAATGCAACCGGACATGAATTGGAGCATGAAATTTATGTTCATGATGCATTATCTCAGAGAAGAGCTGTTTGGTGTGGTCTTACGGCACTTGCAGGAATACTCCTATTTTTCATCGTCGAGAGAGTTGTCGGATTCTGTTCCGAAAGAAGACGCATCAAGAATGACTCTGAGGTTCGGAGAATTGATCTTTCAGTGTTCTTTGATCATTCTGTTGTATTACTGAATATATTATTATTCAGAGATTATGTGGGTATTTAATGTATTGCCTTTTCCTGCAAATGTACTTGTTTGAACAGATTTTGATCCTTAGAGAGTACATGGTTTAGCAATGCATGTCAATTGATTGACTCTGGTTTTGAACCTTTGCCTCTAATGTGACTGACAGTTAAATCGAAAATCATGTCTTGGTTACTATTAATAAATAATATTTGTGTTGATGGTTTCAAATCTGTGTCAAATGAACTTGTGTGAGATTGATTTTAGTGAGATTGATTTTATATGTGAACAAGCATATGGATATATCAACGTTACTTTTGGATTTGGTACTTGTGTATTAACAGTATTGCCATTACTATGTCAATCCAGATTGTGGCTCCATCTGTTTTGAGTCTTTTTTGAGACATTTGTACCCAATGTCTGTTTACTTTGTTTTAAATTTGTATTTCTGTTAATCTATTTGAATCTGTTTATTTTCAGAAGCATGAATTCGATTTGGCAAAAGTGTCATTGGCTCCTGTAGATGAACGAAACCCAAGAGCGATAAAAATGAACCACAATTCGGCAAATTCTTGTGAAGAGATGATGATGATGGTTCATTCAAACAAAGGTGTGTGTTGCTGTTCATCTTTGCTTACTTATTTACAGCTTTATCAGAACCTTGTACTTTTTGGTGTAGAATACTACCAGATGACTCAAGTACACGTTTTCATTTAATTTGGCTTGTGATATGCGATTGCACATGTAAGATGGCGATGTGAATTTCAGGAGTATCTCTTCAGATTTAAAGTCTTCATATTAAGTGAACACCTACATGTATATTTACAAGCAAAAAGGATGAAAACCCGTAAGTATTTTATAAAACCACAGGACAGTACTGCTAATTTGTTCGTGATAATGGAGGTTGATTTACACAAGTTTTTTTATTACAATCATTGTGGTAATTGAAGGCAAGGGATTCATTGTAAATAATTGGAATGATGTACAGCTAAAACATTGAGGATTGTTGTTGTTCCAGACACTTTTGAAACTACTGCTTGATTTTGTCGTATTTAATTATAGTACATGCTGAATACAGAATAAACTAGTAATAATACTGCTGAATTATTGGTGAAGTGTTGTTTTTTAGAAGTTCGTAAACTGGCTGATGATGCTCATGATGAATTGCATAAAAACTGTGATGGAATTGCCACAGCAAAAGACTCAAATTGGGGTCATACCCATGTCACTGGAGGTCATCACCATAGCCACAATGTGCCTAAATCGGTGGCCGCTGTTGCTTGGGTCGTTATCTTTGGTGATGGTCTGCACAACTTTGCCGACGGTCTGGCCATTGGTGAGAATTTATGCAGTTTGCTTTCAAAACTATGCAGTGAAACAGTGAGTTGGCAGTCATCACATGTAACGATATTCACTCTGTAGCCATCAGGAGAAAGATAGTGCATTTGAAGCATTGGGGATAGTTGATTTCATAAGTTATTCAGGAAGCGCTAAGAACGATGTCAGCCTTTATTTGCTGACATCCCACATCCTATGCTTAGATTCAGCTATAAACATATACTTTTATTTTGAGACCAAGAATTTGTCCCAAATGCCAGATTCTGTTGTATCAGTCTTGTTATAGAAGAGAAAATTATAATTACCAATGTATAGAGTTGTGAAACCATTTTCTTGACCAATGACCATAATGGCAATTTTTTGGTCCTTGCTCATGCTACTGAATACTGATACATTTCTTAAGTAGTTAAAACACCAGATGATGGAGTTCATTCATTCATTTATTTAACATGTATAGAGCACCCTCTCAAGAAGTCTACACATAGGTAGGCACTCAGACATGGTAAGCGGACAATTCGGCGCTGGACAGTTCGGCGCGGACAATTTGGCGCCCGGACAATTCGGCGCCGGATGAGTTTGTAAGTGTATTTGGACCAGATATCGGTATGCAGTAACTGACATTTTTAAAATATTCAGAATGTGAGCAAAAATAATATTCTCCATATTATCCGACACATGTTTTGCTATTGTAGAGTCATAGTTAGCACATAGGGGACCATGTCACCTTCTAACTAGAGAAGTCCTCCACTGTTGAGAAAACTAAAGAATATTACAAATACATCGATTTCGGTTTTTGACTCACATAGTATTTACTAACGGCAGTAGAAATTGATAAAACCATGGCTTAATGTTACTGTACTCTTTAATCTGCTCCCATTCTGAATATTTTCAAATTGGCAATTGTCCACGCGCCAAATTGTCCGACACTGAATTGTCCCGGCGCTGAATTGTCCGGGAACCCTCAAACATAAAGCTCGCCATAAAGAACGAAGAGCTCAATGCCCAGCCAAATTTCACGTTGACTCAATTATGTCTTTCAAAATGTTTTTTCTTAATGCTGAAGAAATTTTAATAAGCTTTTAGCATGATATTATTTAAAGGTAAACATGTTGTATACTTGCTTGGCCAAGTAGGTTTAATTATTTTATATGAACATTACATGATAATTTTTATTTACAATTGTTAGGTTCTGCATTTGCCAACAGCCTGACTGGAGGACTGAGTACTTCAATTGCTGTCATTTGTCATGAGCTTCCACATGAATTAGGTGATTTGGTTGCTTCATTTACTGATACTAGTCTGATTTATTTGCTGCAAAGTTCTAAGTCTATATATTTTACGGCATACAGAGGACGAATGTTTTAACAGGACATGGTACAAAATTATGACTGCTGCATGTGTCCCACGAAATTGCATTTTAGTGTGAAGAAATGTGGTTAGTTGTTTGGCTTTATAATGTTTTTATTTTTTTTATTTGCACAAATGTTAAAATGTTTCGTGTTTGCTATTAAGATTATATTTATTAGATTATAATTAAGATTATAAATCTGTTAACCTCTAGAACGATGGGATCAATAATTTATTACGTTGTTTGATCAAATTTTGAATGTCTGGTACTAGAAGTTAGAGATAACCAGGACCTGCCTTCTTCAAAGGAAATCAGGTCAAGTATGTTGCTGTAATATTGTACTACTGTTATTCAAGTATGTTGCTCTATCATTGTACTACAGTTATTCTTGTCAATATTGTACTACTGTTATTCTTGTCAATATAGTTATACTTGAATTGGTTGGTGCCACAGGTGACTTTGCAATGCTTCTGAAGGCTGGGATGTCAGCAAAGAAGGCCCTTGTATACAACTGTGTGTCATCGATACTGTGCGTGTTTGGAGTGATCATGGGTGTTGCTCTTGGCAACATTGCACTTATAAACCCTTGGATATTTTCCATTATAGCTGGGATGTTTCTCTACATTGCTCTTGTCGATATGGTAAGTTCTTAGTGCCGGGTTGAGTTCTAGATAAAAGTGTAAGTTTAGAGTGGCCTGATCGTTTTCACTTCATATGACTAATTATATAATCAGGTGACTCTTACAGTGAGATGAAACCCTTCTGAAGTCTACTGACCAACTTTTAACTTTAGAAATTTCTTTTTAAGATGCACTACAGAAGGAAGATGGGGTTTCTGGTGTTTTGTATTTAAATGAATTAGTGTTCAAATACATTTTTTTCCTGTTTATCTACTGTGATTTGTTGCTAGGAGTTCATTATTATTAATGGTTGGCCTGCCACGAGCGCTGATAGTCCCTCTCAACCTGGTTCCTTGCTCTGCAGCCTGCCGCATTGGGCGCTTTTCTAAATACACCTCTGTCTCAAACATCATGCATAATTCTTTGCACTGGCTTCACATCTCCCCATGCATAAGCTAGAGAATAACTGCAGTGGTTTGGTGATGCCTTCTTGGATATGCTCCGATCTATCTGCGGGAGCTTTGGTTGACCGTTGAGCTCCTCGTTCTTTCTCTGGTGGCGAGTAGGGCTGTCAAAAAATGTTGAAATGACTATCCAGGTACCCGTCGACCCACGGATATTTTGTTAGAAAATGTAGAAAATTACACATTTTTACGGAATGTTGGACACCCGAGAATCAATGTCATTGCTTGGGCAGTCAGCCAATATGATCAATGGAATATTGCTGGCATATGTTCGGGTAAAATAGTGCATTTTTACAGAATTTCGGGTACCCGAAAGTCAATTTCATTACCCGAGTAGTCAGCATCAGTTGACGGCCTTAGTGGCGAGCTATTTGGTGAGCTACTTGTGCTCTGTGGAAGCCCCTTGACCAAGCAGTTCTTGACCCTCCCACCTGGAACACACTCACCTTAGAATGCAACTGTCGTCAAGGAGTAATGTGTCTTTCTTGTACTAGTTGCTTGATTTGTATCGCTGTGGTTGGGCTGGGAGTGCCTCTGAGTAAACTTCTTGAGGGGCACTGTATAAATGTTAAAATGAAATAATTAATTTGATGAAATCAGTGAATGTTTGCATGTCACTTATTTTACATATATATTAATTAATATCAGTAAATGTTTTGTTACAAATGTTTTGTTTTGTTACTTAATTCATTCACCAAATCTCCTGCACTTACTCTTCTGGCAATTTTTATTCAGAGAGTCTCTTGTGCTTTTAGAAAGAAATTTCCATTTCTTGCAATAGCAAAATCATGATTATCTGTGTGACCTGATGTGTGTTAAAATTGTAGGATTAAAATAATAATTAGGGCCATACTGAATATTCGCTTCAGAGCCGAATAGTGGGCCAAGTATGTATTCGGCCGAATAGTTGCAGTCGGACCGAATACGAGTAGTGGTCATGTGGCATCTTTTTCTGCACAAGTGGTGACTGTTATATTGAGTTTGCTGCAGTAATTCTCTACTGCCTGAACTTCGGTGTCACCCTTGCCTTTTCTAGGTTTAGTTAAATAATTTCCATTCCTGCTTTATATATACTGGCCAAAAGACGCAAAAATTACATGTAGTTATCTGTTTACTCGTAATTTATGTATTGAATTTACTGAACGGAAACTTTTGCTCACATTTGAAATTTGTCGGTAGACCTATTTTGTGCACTAGTCGTATTCGACCAAGTGATTGGTCCAATTATTCGTATTCGGCCGAACAGTAAAAGCACGTGTTCGGTACAACCCTGATAATAATAATAAAACTAGGTTAAATAAGTGGATTGGAAGTTTGTAAATTAAAGTTGTTACTTGAGAAAGAGCTAGAATGATAATCTGTGAGTGAATTATGAATGAATGAAAATTAACTAAGAGACTAACTATGCATGTCAGGTAACAGTACAATTTACTTACAGCCAGTAGTTAAATACAAACAGTTTGCATTTTTAAGCATTATTGAGTTTGTTGTTACTTCGTTAACTTTACTTAACAGTCCATATACCATTGAGAATGATGCATTCATTCACTATTACTTTATCACAGGGATACATTGGTTTTAGACCAGTGGTTCTCAACCTTTTTGACGTGGGAACCCACTTTGCGGCATCTAGATCCTAACGAGACCCACCACTTCAAAATCTGGCAGCATGCATGTATGTATTAGGCTATTTATATAGCACCTGTATTATAAGAACCTCTCGAAGGCGCTAAACATAGCTATCCAACAGATCTAAACAAATGCAATTTCATTAATTTAGAAAGTTTGCTGCAAGCAGTGCAATATTGCGAAGTTGTTATGGAAGAGCGTTCCAGCATGATGGTCCAATGCATGAGAAGGCACTGTTTAAAAAAATTGTCTGCATCTATGAACGAGAGCGCGGGACCAGCAAGTCTCCACATGCTGCATCATGCAAGGATCGACGACCTGGCTGGCGGGAGATGGGGAGACAGCTCTCTGATGTATTCTGGAGCGGTGCCGACCACCAATGTTCGTCCCAAGAGATCTTGAATATGATCCTATCCGCAACCGAGAGTCAGCGCAGTGTGTCACGCATATACATGTAGCTTGAAATATGCGAGTATTTTGGCAGCTTGGCAACGCAGTTGAGAACGGATTGAAGCTGTCTTATCCTAAACTTTGGCAGACCCGGAAGGACAACATTGCAGCAGTCCAGGCGAGTCAGCGCGAAGGAGTGAACAAGAGTCATGACAGCGTCAATTGACAGATTTTGCTGTATGACTCTAATATGGCGCAGTTGATAAAAGCAAGACATGCAAAGGGAACTGACATGTTCCTCCAAGGTCAGGTCTTCGTCCTGAACAACACCCAAGTCGTGGACGACGCGTTGAGTCTTCCAATGAGGAAATGCTGCTTTAATCGCCTCCTTGTCAACCCTCGAAAGCGCTTGTCTCGTGCCCAGCCACATAAATTCAGTTTTATCCGGGTTTAATCTTAGACGATTGGAGGACATCCAGATCTGCACTTGTTCCACAATTGCCAAGATTTTTGACACGCATCCAGTGACTCAGATGGACGGCATGTCAAGTACAGTTGGGAGTCGTCGGCATATGCCATATTGATGAACCCGGGCTCCAAGAGCACATTATGATCTTTGTTAAATCAGTAAGTCACGCATCAATGCATTCTACGACTAACCATGATGACATTAGCGTATAACAAAGCAATAAATAAATCATAATAAAATTGCATAATGTTAAAAAAAAATATTTAAAAAACTTCATTGTTTGACTCACATTGTGACATAAAAACTGTTAATGAGATGGCGGGGCTTGCATTCTGGTCAGAAGTAGGCCTATAAGTCAGTACCTGGGCTGATGTTGGTTAGACACAATCATAAGTCATTATTTACCCAGAGAATATTCCTATAATTATTTAGTCTTAATTGTAATCATAGCTGAACAGCCGGTCTCACAGAGATAGGTAGTTTCAAATGGCAACAGCACTGACAAGTCCTCGATTTATATAAAATATAGCGCATTGCATTCACATGACAATGTTTTTCAGTGAAAAAATGCGATTTCGAAGAAAAGTTGGCGACCCACTTAGATATCCACAGGTTGAGAATCACTGTTTTAGACCACACAGTAAAACGGATTTCACATTATGCAGCCTGACTCAAGCCTTGATTGCAGCTCAAGATTTATTTGCAGACATGTTTTCTAAGCCTTGCATTCCCTTATGTGTCTGTGTTTCAGCTTCCTGAGATAAAACTGGTTGATCCTCGGAAGGGGGAACATCCTTTAGTCCACTTTGTTCTCCAGCTGATGGGAATGCTTACTGGATCTGGGGTCATGCTTCTGATCGCGCTTTATGAAGATCGATTGCATTTAGAATAACTGAAAGCATGATCTGTTGCAAGAAGCCAAAGTTATCAGCTGAATGATGAATCTGTTCACATAGAGATTGTATTTTCTTGTCAATTGCCAAGATGTAGAATTATTCAGACGGCATACAACTTGATTTTAGAAGTCAATCAGATGTTTAGATTCATTTTGAAACAGATTATTTTTAAGCATGACAATGACAGACGACCATATTGGCAGAGTTATATGATGGCTTCGTTTGACAATTTATCTAGCGCCTTTTCCCTAAGATTTTGAGGTTGAATGTGTTGGCCAGTATGTGTGACTGTATATGTGTATGCATCTGCGGAAGTATTAGTTATTTCTGTGAAAGGTATTTTGAAATTTCTGAATCTCTTAAAGTGTGAAGGTGAATGGTGGAAAGTAGTGTTGCTGCGTTAGTCTGTTTACAATACTTCTACTAGCCAAGTCGTAAGTTTTTAGCTGATTTATGAGCTATTAATGCATTTAAGTGCCTACCGGTCATTAATTTCTGTCATTGTCTGTTATTGTTTTTGTTCCCATGTATAGCTAATTCAATTTGATATATTTAGTCATCATCAACACAGCCTGAAATGAAGACTGTTTGATTAATGCCAGCTGTTCTGTTGATATTTCTTTTATATCTTATTTTAATTGACCACAAGTTATTTGAAATGGAGAATTGTACTGTATTGCTCAATTTCATAATATTTTCGGCTATTATATATACAATAACCTGGAAAAGAAAGAGTTCAAGACTTGTTTTGTTGGAGTGAATAAGGTAGCTTATTGGTATGTCAGTTTTTCTTATTTCTGTTGGCTTTGCTTTCAAGCAATTGTTGTGAGTAAAGTCTAGGAGGACAATTGATAAGAACATCTGCCAGTTTGTAATTTTTATCGTGAAGAATCTCGCTATCAGTGGATCTTTGAATCAAGTAATGGGACTTAATATTTAATTTTAATCTTCCTTAATTTTTGTATGTCTTATAATTGCTGGTGCTGTTAGTATTAGCAGATCTTTTAAACAATATATGGTTCGGTTTCGTTTTTGAAGTTCATGCCTTTGCAAACTGGTGATAGACAGTTTTAGGCACTGGTGATAGGCTCTGAGCGGAATATGAGTAAGCAGAAGGTATGAAAGTCCACTGCAGTGATATGTCGAATGTGATTTTTAGATGCCAGTAGGTCAAGGCTTGCTATGCCTTCAGGCAAAAAAACAAGGATAATGTAAATTAAAGAGATATAGCTTCAACCTGTGCATTTCTATGAAATGATGACCGTGCAAACGTGGCTAGCCATCAAGCAAGGTTCAAGTACTGGAAAGTCATTTGTTTAGTGTGACTGCCTTTTAGAAGACAATTTACTGTTTGAAAATCTTTGTGCTGATGCATCTGACGCATTTGACATTTGCATATTCATTAACCTTACCTATGAAAAATTTGACATTGGATGAAATCTCAGGGCCGACAACCGTATCCTGTCACTACTTGATTATGATATCTGAAGCTTAATCCATTCATCACAGCATATAACCTAAGTGAAAGGTAGAATAGTAAACTGATTTAGTTTTTCAAACAACTTGGTTTGCACTTTACATGTGTGTGTTATTTTCAATTTTTGAGTGGATTGTAATATCTTGGATCACTAACATGCCATTTTAAATGGGTTTTAGACTGGTTTGCATTTAGGATGTTGGTAAGTGGTTTATTAGTTAATGGCTGATTTATTCATTCTTATGTGGAGTGGCAAATCTTAATAAATGCATTTTGTTTATATGTTGCTTCAGTGTGTTTGTGTGTGCTTCTTCTCTTTTCATGAGCTAGTAGTCTTATCTTTGTGCAGACCAAGAATGGCATGGCTATATGATAGTTATGTTGGAACTGGACTACTGCAGCGCCATATATAATGGGCGCCTAGCTTGTCGGCTTAGATGCCTTGACAGGGTCTTGCGCTCGGCTGCCCGATTTATAGGCCGCATCCATAAGTGTGACAGACTCTCTGATGGGTACATGCGTGACGTCCTGCCCTGGCTCCTTTATCCGCAGCGCATTGCCTACCGAGTCTGTTCGCTGGTACGGCGTTGCATTGAGGGCCTGGCGCCCTCTACCTCATTGAACTATTTTGCCCCACTGGCATTGTTCAACGCCGTGGCTCATTGCACTCTGCTGCGCAAGCGGAGTTACTTGTACCCCATGCGTGGACTGCTATCCGTCAGCGCCATTCTTTCTCACTGGAATGGCCTTCCAGTGGCACTGCATCTCACTATAGGCTAATCTGCCCTTTTCTTATCTGGTCTTGTCGATGTTTGACCAAGCCTGAGCTGGAAGCGCTTCTGAGTAGACGGCTTTGAAGGGGCGCTATATAAAACTGCTGTAATAATAATATTAATAAAAATAATAATCTAAGTTTTATATTACATTATAGTGAATCATTTATCTTTATTTTATCATTTGATAACTTTGTTTTAATATGAATCCATGTTTTCAAAATTTACGTCATCAGTCAACCTAGTTGTCTGCTTTTTTCGAAAACATTTATTAGGCCAACAATGAGTTTGGTTATAATTAACCGATTTCAATATTATTATATATCTATATATCATTATATTTAGTTTATTTTTAAAATATTTATTATTATCCATCTGAAATGAGTTCTTCGAAAAACTGTCTATTACTGAATTTTATATACATAATATATTTAAACATGCAACGAAATATGGGAGCGCCAGATGAATGCTAAGCACATGGCTCAATTTTAGCTTGGTACGGCCCTGGCATGGTGTCAAGTGATTGTCCTTGACAAGATTATGCAACTTGTGTAGTAGATGGCATACAATTGCATTTGAGGATGGTGTTTTTATGTGGTATCTAAATCGAATGTCTGGAAAGAGCAGACATCAACTGACTGGCTGGATGTTATTGTGGCCTTAAGGGCCGTCCATAAATGGCGCGCCTAGGAGAGGGGGTGTTTGTGAGGAGGGGAGGGAGTTGACGAAATGTGACGTCACATTAGACATCAAAATACGTAATTTTTAAAGATATTTACTCAATTAGACAAGTTTCACTTAATAACAACGCTAATTATTGTAGTCTTAATTTCGGAATTGTTTACCTTTAGGCTCAGTGTAAAATTTGGGGTTTTGTAAGTGAGGCAGCCATTCTGTAGTACACAAGCAGGAATCAATTATACCGCAAAAACGCATGAGGTCGCAAAGAATCGATGCACGTCGGTAACGTGTAATTGCAAACGAAGAAATGGAGATAGTAGATTGGATAGACTCAGAAAAGCAGGATCTGAATGGAATATCTATCGAACAGGATGATGAGATCCAAGCTCTCCCAATTTATTCCAGGACGGAGCATTTTGCTTCTGTGTGGGAGAATGGAGAAGCATGAAGTTTAGATTGTTTAAAGTTATTGTTATTAAATACGACTACTCTGAAAGAATTTTCTGTCTTATAACCCAAAATACGCATTACTAACGATTAGCAATGATGATTTCATTGGCTGTGGGACTATGGGTATAAAATATGTGGAAAATGTATCATACAATTTTTACGCAATGTCATCGTTCAGAGACATCATAATTATTTTAAAGTAAATTCCGCGCAACCTGCAACAATGACGATATTAAATTCAGGCGCCTCATAAATTGCAGAGTATTAGACAATCACGCGGTTTATATTAAGATCAGTGGTCTGCTCCTGCTATCTCAGCAGATCCATTCAAACTTCCTTTTCCGGTATGGCCGTTGCTTGTAACGTTTCCATGTTTCAGTAGACAAAGAAATCTGGTTAAATCTTTGGCATTGTGAAGAGTCTGCAAACTTCTCCTACGTGCGATGCGTGCTAAAGTGAGTATTTATTATATGGTTCAAAAGTTTATTGATATATTATGAATTAAGTCTATTTAAGTAGCATTTTGTCACAACGTGAGGAGGGATTTAAGCTACATATAAATGTTAGAAACATACTTGCATCTATTTAATTTTAAGATATTTCTCAAAGCAGACTCGCACTAGTGTGTTTAATTTGTCAAAAATAATTTAATATTTGCATCATGGCTTAAAAACGAGACTAGATCGCGGTATAAGTAATGCGTGGTGCTTCTGCGTCCGAAACTAAGACTACCCTGGGCAAACGTTTAGCATCGGGGATATTTTTCTACGGACGAAAGGTGTAGGTGCTGAGTACATATGAAAAGAGGGGTATGTTTCATATGATGTAGTAAGTAAGTGTTTTACAATCTTTATAACGCTTACAGCAAAGATGGCAGAGTTGTAGCATTGGCTAGTAAGTAAGTGCAGCCTTTATTACACTACATTGGGGCATATACATAAGTAAAGCGTTCGTTACACCACGACGGGACATATAAATTATGTTGAATATATAGGTTAGGCGTGATGGTCTGTTATGTTCATGTGTTTCATAAAATGTAGGCTGATTGTTTGATGCCATGGCTTAATGGGTTAAAGCAGTCATGATGCAAGTTGTGTTTTGACGTGATAATAACATGACAGCTGTATTTCGTAATACGCGTCATGAGGTTCGGTTAGGGTTAGTGTCGTTTTCAGACGCCAGCATAGAACTTTTGAACGCAGAAGTTATTTTTCCGTGTATTGATAGGCCAAGTTTCGGCCGCATCGTGAGGGTCAAGTCAGAGGGTTTGTTGGTAAACTGCGAACTGGTAAAATGTGAACCAACGAATCAGGTCACGGCATCATGAGGGATGGTTAGGGGTAGTGTAGTTGATAGTGTTCAGGGTCATGGCTAGTATCGTTTATAGATAATTGCCGAAAACCTTTGGCGTCATAAATAAAAATATAAATGGCAACCATAGGCGCGAATCGATCACATGACTTTTGGCAGCCGATCAAAAACAAGTTGGGTCGCATGTTACCAACACCCAGTTATGGTGTTGTCAGTTGGTGAACTGCGAACCGGTAAATGCGAACCATAGGCACGAACGAATCAGGTTAAGGCATCGTGAAGGTCGGTTAGGGTCAGGGTGGGCATCGTGATGGTCGACTAGGAGTAGGGCATAACCGGAAATCGCCTCAGACATTCGCCACGGCCGAATATTGGACTTTTTGGAAGTATTCGTCTCGGCAAATATTACACCTGCAATTAGCTAAAAATAACTTTTTGAAAAATTTTTTTTTATGGGATAAAATAATATTATTTTGTCAAATACTTTTAGGACTAACGGACTTACTTATAAGCTATTGATTAATTAAGCAAGAACTTAACATTCTATTGAATTTTCTTTAAAATAATGGTCATGTTAATTTATTCATTTTAATTTGTTTTTGTTGTATTCCTCAACCAAATCAGTAATTTTCTCGCTTGAATTGACTCCACCCTTTTCCGGTAGACATTAGGGTGTAATGACGTCATTGATAACTTCATATATCAAATTTTATAACAAGGTTTTACATTTTTTCACAAGTAAAGTGAATAGATAATAAATATATTGCTATAGCCTAGAGTCCACCAATACGCTATATGAAGGATATTGCTATAGACTCTTCACTGACCATAGATAGTTCTTCGTAACTATGCACGTGGCAGGTTAAGTATGCTTTGCATACGGATAATACTAGTTGCCAGATTTGCTGCTACTATTCGGTTTGTACCCGGATCCGGCAAATAGTTCATCCAAATACTCGGATTCGGTGTAAAAATTGTCTACTCGGTTATGCCCTAGTTATGATTAGGTTTAGTGTAGTTGATAGATAGGGTTCAGGGTCATGGCTAGAGCTGTACCGATATCACTTTATACCGATTATTGACGATTATTCATTTGGCGATACCCGATTATTTTGCTGATTATTTCATTGTGTTTCCCAAGATGTCTGGTTCCAAAAGATAGACCTACTGCAACTGCCTATTGTTGTGATACAAGTAAAACACTTGCTCCGTAGGAGACGTATGCATGTAGTTGGAGACTAATCCTAGGCAGGCAATACACATTAGACACACCGACCGCTGTCGAACTGTGCACAGGGTAATTAAAGGTCAAGGAACGGCTGGCCAATTCACAGCCACCCATCTAGTCTCGGGCAACTGACTGTTTCGTGTTTCGGGGAGATCTGATTGGCAGCTAGCATGTATTCATTAGACATGCCTCCATGATGTATATTCATCGGTTTCTCTGTTGAATTGGCCAGCCATTCCTTGGCACTATGACTCGCTCTGCACAACACCTATGCTGACACGTTCTCACGGTCTATGCTAGCACACGGGTGATCTCACCACTGGTCTGAAGAGGCCATTGGCTCGACACGATATGTGTACGGAATGAAAGACCCAGTGATGTTGCTATCGTAATTTTGCTTTTTTAGACTGAAAATAATATTATAAAATAAAATTATTTGTTAATATCGACGCCGATTATCTTGCTGATATTCGATACTGCCGATATCTCTATAATCAGACCGATTAATCGGTACAGCTCTAGTCAATGCTAGTATTGTTTATAGATAATTGCCGAAAACCTTTGGCCACATGAATAAATATATAAATGGCAACCATAGGCACGAACCGGTCTCGTGAGTTTTGTCAGCCAATCGAAAACACGGTTCGCATATTACCCACACCCAGTCAGAGGCGCGTTTACAGAAAATGGGACCCTAGGCACAAATATTTTGAGGACCCTCGGAATTTATACACTGAGTCTGAGGGACCCGTCTATAAATAACGTCACACACTCATTGGAGGGGTCATCTGTGACGAAGGGGAGGGAGTCTGAGATATTACATCAAATATCGAAATAAGCAACTTTATTTTAAAATTTCAATCAATTAAACAGTGAGCCAACTTCTGGAAACGAAGAGGCTCATAATACACAGCCTTCGCTCTTACCAGAACAGCAAATCGAGCCAATTGATATTCCCCTTCACAAAGCAACTATGAATTACCACAATGTACTTGTCAGGTGAATGCTTAGCTTAAAAATAGAGAATATAAATTATTATAATTAAAATATTTCAAACGTGAGACATGTTATTTGTATTAAATGTTTTCATTCATTTGGGAGCCAATGAGATGTTATGTTGTGTTTAATTTTTCTTTCATTCGGGTGCTCCCTGAGATGTTGTTTTGCATTTAAGGTTTTCATTCATTTGGGGACTGCCTGGGATGTTATTTTGTATTTAATTTTTTCATTCATTTATTGGCTCCCTGGGGTGTTATTTTTTACTTAATTTTTTCATTCATTTGGGGCTCCTGAGATGTTATTTTGTATAAAATGTTTTCATTCATTTGTTGGGGCCCTGAGATATTACTTTATATTTAATGTTTTCATTACATGTAAACGCGCCACTGGGTGTGGTGAGGGTCGGTCAGGGTTAGTGTCGTATTTTTGAGACCTTCACTCTCATAGGCAATTTTTCTGTTGCCTAAGAGGTCAAAGTTTCCATGACATAACGTGAACACAGACTTTATGCTACGCTCTCTAGGCATGTGTAGTATGTGTGTATTCATTGGTCAACAATTGCCGTGCAGAATTTTGTCCATTGAAAGACCATCGGTAAAAAGTGATGGTGTTTGGATATGTCCTGAGAATTGATTATTCCTGTATCCTGAAATGGGTGCATAACAATCCCGGTATAGAATTTCTGCCGGATACCGAAATTTATTTTCCATATTGAAACCAAATTATTTGAGCAAATCAAAATTTGTTTCGTGTTGCTTCTGAATATAACATTCAGGATATTGGCTGATTTGTGCACCATGATTTTCACCACCTTCAGAGTATATGGGTGAACCCTGAAACCCATTAAAATTGGGCATACCTTCACATCGAGCTGTATTAATGGGACAGAAAATCATTAAAGTAATTACCTGTGTTTTCGTCTAGTTTCTTATGATGAGCATAATTGACGTTAAAAGGCATTGTCTTTTTTTGTCTTTAAAGTTGTCCGTATTTGAGCTTCATTGTTGAATATCCTAGTTCGTGTTTTAATTTTTAAACTCTGTACATGCCAATCAATGTGCATGATAAATTTTGCCTGGAAAACTTTTAGAATAAAAATAATGTTCTTGTTTGTAGTGGCGAAAGAAGCGTATGCGAAGGCTGAAGAGGAAACGACGAAAGATGAGGGCCAGGTGATTAAGATTTACATATGCTAATTGTAGTTCAAGTGTACATGTATTGTTAGCTTTACATGTTTGTTCCAAGATGACTAAATACTGTGTTGATTTCTGTGACAAAATCAAGCAACAAAATAAAACTGCAGCTGGGTCATTCCAGCTCAACTCAACCAGTGCCTCCCACCCGACCATCTCCGAATTGGCTGAAATTTTTACCACATTTTCTCAGAAAATGGAATAAAAAAAGACATATTTTAGTGGGCCTTTTTGGGAATATTTTTTCTCATTCACCCCCCCCCCCCCGCATCAGGTTTGGTCAACTCTGACGGCAAATATAAACCAGATGTGAACCACTGATCAAGTTCAAACTTTTCAAAGTAATTTCCAGCCACATACAAATAAAATATGAATGCATTATGCCTGATATATAGGGAGATATTGATCACTGATTATTGAAAAATGTAGATATAAAGTGAATATCAAGACAACTTTGGCATTTTCTTCTGCTGTAATTATAGGACACACAATAAAAATAATTATATTTTTTTATCTATGCAAGAAACTGTACAGATCAAAAAAAATGTCATCTGATTTGGTCCAATCATTATGGAGATACAAATCTCAAAAAGTGGACCTCGCGAGGGTTCGCGAAACGTCTTCGGAGGGTGGGGTCACGGAAACACAATATCTTGAAAAGTATTTGAAATTATGCACAAAGATTTTAGATTTCTCCATCCAATATATCTAGCAACATGTGGTATGAATTTCAGCCAATTCGGAGATGGTCGGGTGGGAACCTTCCTCAAAATTGGTTGAGTTGAGCTGGAATGACCCAGCTGTTAAATGATAAAGGCAGCTTGAAGTAATGATGGGAGCTAATATTTTTATGGGCATCCAGTAATTGTTCAGTATATCTGTATTCATATTGTTTAATGACTAGAGATGTTATACTTGTTATTTTTTTGTTATTTCTTAGGTCCAAGTAAATTTGCAGAGTGACCATGCAGGGAAGTTGGTGGTCAAATCATCATTGGACATTGGGATGTGAAAGGAGTTATCTTGGAAGAGTTGGAACTTTGCGTGGAACAATATCTGCAAAAAGGACATTCTACAAATAAATGTTAAAATCAATTTTTGTAATTGAAACTTGTTGATTTTGTGGAAGTTACGGTTGTTGTACAGTGGTGTAGATAAATAGCAGTCCCTTTAGCTGGCCCTGCAATGGCCATCAGTTTGAATATTTGGTGATTTCATATTCATAGGATTGGTAGCTTGGCCTCATCTGTGCTGTCTCGTCTTCCCACAAACAGTGTATTGTTGGTGTACTCCACAGCTGTGGTCCAGCACAGATGGAGCAGCAGGCAACCAATTTCTGCCCTGGTAGGCATTTGAATGTCCAACCCTCTGGTTTGACAGTCCTGTGTGCTAATCACTGGACTGCCACACACTCCATCCAGTGGTAGAACAAGAGTGGTAATCAATATAGCTTGTTTTAGTATTCAAGAAACGATTCTGTGCAAAGAAATTGTTGCCCCTTCTTGTGGAAGGTAATTTAAGCCATATGATGATTGTAAATGGGTAATGGTAATATATAGTACCATGTATGAAGCCCTTTTGCTCCAAGAACTTGAAGAACGATGGATTCTTGTTAGTCATTTATAGGTTTTGTTTCCTGGCACAACCTATCTCTGATTCATGTTATTTTTTGGGGCTTGGTCCTACCATTCCACATGTACTTACCTAGTTTTTATTATTAGACCTAGCAGTTCTAGTGTTTGCCTTAGCTGTAACAGTTTAGTGTTGTGACTGAGGATGTTGATTCTACATTCCCTTGTACTATGCATGCCATGCAGTCGTCTACATCACTGCTTTTTGTACACTAAGTACTAAAAGCTTAGTAGGGGTTACTCTTCATTAAATGTTGAGAGGCTACAGTATAGCATTCTGTGACTGGAATGGATTATCCATTAGGCACGGTGCCTAGGGCCTACAAACCTCTTCTGAAAATGAAAAAATTTTATGATTGAATTTGACTTGAAGAATGGTTTAATTTAATATTACTAAATGTTTAATTTAAGATTAATTAAGGATGCCCATGTTGTGATAAGGTAAACTTCAGAGAATGCTGTCAATGCAGGAAGAGGGAATTGACAACTGTCTTCAGCATATTTTGGGAGATGATTGCCACTGTTTTGATTTAACCTTTACCCGTCCTGAGGCCGCTCCCAGCGGACGTTTAATAAACCGGTTCCACTCCTATGTTCAGAGTGAGCGGACATTAGTTTGTGAGGTACATTTATATATATTTATATATACACAAGTATACAAAGGGCAAGGTTGAGCTTGTCAATCGATGCGTACAGTTCATACAGTATATACAGTGGCCGATCGGTTAGAGAGGTCAGCCTGCAAGTGATGTAGTTGAGTCCACCTACACTGAGTCCCAAATGTCCAAGTACACGAAAATACACAATAAAAGGTCTTGTTGGAAATCGACAGTTCAATATATGTTATAGCACAAGGAATTAAAGTAGGGTGTCAAAAACAATAGTACAAGTTATCAAGAGTTACTTAATTTATCCAAATTACATTTAATAGGCACAAAAGCCTAGTCTTTGTGGAGTGCGGCCACTGAAAACACGGTCTAATTATCTCTTATCTCTATTTATGACACCCCAATATTACTCCACCCACAACCGAACACAGAAGATACGCGGCAATGATTATTTGGGGGCGCAAGGGAGGCGAAGGAACAACGGTTACAGCTATAATAATTAGAAAGAGCCCCGACCGCTGCCGAACACAGTTCAGAGCAATGACCTCTCCCTGTCCCAGGCGGCTGGCCCTATAGCTGTTATGGCTCCATGCACCATCTATACCCCACTCTCCAACGCAGCGTAGTGTAGTGGGTGTACCACGAACACACTGCACCAAGCACACGCTGTACAACGTACACACTAACTGGAAGTTGGCCAAGAACACTGAGCTGTAAATACAATCTAGGTTAGAATGGTAACCATTTTAAGTGAGCAGTGAGCACCCGTAATTTCTGCAGTGAGACAAAGTCAAGGGTTTCGAGTCATGTCATTCCGAGTCCGAGACCTCCGAAAAACGGTCTCGAGTCCTTCGCCGGACTCGAGTACTACATCACTGCAGCCTGCAACGTTCAGTGTGAGCTGAGCGAGCGGGTTCACCCTCGTCCGGGGAGTCACTGTGTAGCGATCTTGAGCAAGTTCACACACAATTAATCTGCAGTACAACTACAATCGCGCCGTCGAGGCGTGTGTATGCACACTTCTGAGCAAAAATGTTGGAAGAAGGGCAGTATCAAATTTCGGTAATAAAATAAATATATATATTATGTATATGTGTGTGGGCTGGCATGCAAACTAAGTTGGAGGGGTAAAGGTTAAGGTTACCAAAGTGTCGGTGGGTCCAAAGCCAGAGCCTTGTACTATGCATGCATTAATGGTAGAATAGTGCAGTGCTGGCTCATTAACTTGTTTTCCTTTGAAAGTAGTGTAATGGAAGAATGGGTAATTGAGGTGGAGTCTATGAATGCAAGAGTGCCTATGACAACTTGAAACTATGTCTCGATGTACAAGAGACAGGTCTCGGATCTCACCTTGGTCATGTTGGGAAATCCTGGATCCAGTGGAGGACAGGTGAAGTTTTTCGTGTGGTGGCACAGTGGTGCATTCTATAAATCACACAATGACTCCACTATCAGCCTGTCGTGTTTTGATAAATAAGGTCAATCTGTTGGTTTGAGAATTTTCAGGCTGAATGAGAGCAAATTGGAGTAATCACAACTGCAATTTGACACTGGTCTTACACAGTTCACAAGTGCTCATCAAATCTGGGAAAAAGGAAACAATAATTCCTACATACAAAGTAATTACGACATGCTGAAGCATGGATTTTGTGCCTTGTCTCGAGGTGTAGGCGGAAATAGTTGGGAATGGAATTAGCCAAGCAAGCCAAGGGAATGTGGTGACTCATCCAACAGTTGTTATTGTGCACACATACATGTGGAGCTTCACAATGTAATGACAAAATATCACAGAATATGCAGCTGTTTCAACAATGAATATTTGGTGGACAAAATTCAACAAATTCAATTTGTTAATTTGCTTTGGCATTCCAAAAAGTAGAAATTAATTAAATAATCAGTCCACTCTGCAACTTTGTTTGTTATACATTAAGACAAAATGATCCATTACCACTGACAAGCAACAGAAAAAACCTATGATACAGAGCTTTTTATAATTAATATTTGGGATTTACATAGGTAGGTGTGCTCACTGCAAAAGTTCAAATTAATTTAATAATAAGACTAGGCCTATTTGTACAGCATCATATCACAACCGAGGCCAAAGGAAAGAGGCCAGAGTTAAACAAATTCAACGACAGCCACATGCTACTTTAATTATGAGAGCGTATGTACGGAGAGTGTCTCGGAAACCAATGCAGATTGTCGGTAAAGGTCAAGTCATGATAAATCATTAGCTCAAAATATGCGACTAACTGCAGCAATTATCAAAACTGAGCTTCTATCCTCTTGAATGCATTGTCCTGTTACTGCCAATGGTCATACAGCAAATTAGACAAAGCAAATGCCTAGCAGACACTTTGCAAGTAAATAATCCAGCTAAAACAGTATTAACTTCTAAACACTTCAACTACAAAATCTGAATTTTAACATAATGATTGTCCTGATATGGCTAGCTTTGTAAGCTAATTGGGGTTATCAACAGAGGACATTCACAGAAAATGACCTGTTTTGGACTGGTCTGTCCATCTTGTCTGCTTTTAGCCTTACCCTCCCCTAATCATTAGATACTTTAATATCTGAACTGGGGCAGTTCTTCTGGTTCTTTGTCTCTTAGGCAGTATTCAGTCTGATTAGTCCACTGTAGGGGTATTAAATGAAGCAGAGTTTTAACTAAAATCTTTCAAGAAGCACATTATTCTTGTTCATATGGTTTGGGAAAAGTTGAAACATGAAATGTTTATAAGACTGCAACAGAACAGTACAAATGACAAAAATAAAGCAATACAGAACAGACTACCTTAGTAGCATAGTACCATGCTTTACAGTTCAGAGGTTTTACTAAAACTAACTATGCATGCACACGTCCACATTGGTCGTAACCCTCCTTCTCCCCACGTATGGAGGACCCTCATTGCGGGCATCCTTTATGGATGCTCCCTTATCAAAAGACATTTTCTAATATTTCAGTATTATTGATCTTGATATTTACTAAACTGCTCGAGAATCTACAAACTGGTACATCATATACAACTACCTTAGTTATATACAAAAGTGAGGCCTACTAGCCTCACAAAGGCGTGACTCTAGAGCTTGATGATTTCCACCTGAACCCTACACAATTCAATAAGTGGACAACTTGTCTTTCACGCTACAGGTAACTGTTCAGGTATAATGACAAACTTGAATAGAAACCTCTTATCAGAAATGAAAAGTTCATACACTCACTGCCAGCCATTTACAGACCCATTTAAACACAAAATAACAGGAGCACCATTGTAACATAGTGGAAGACGCACATCGCAACCACACTACAACAGAACATTGAATCCCGTAAGATATTTGCTGGCTTTGATTTGTATATTTAAATTCTCTTAACATTCAATGACTTTGGTCAGCAGAAATGCATTCTGCATCAAATACAATAGGGTGAAAGCACAGAAATCAGGGCACAATCAGTGGCAGTTATCCTGAAGTGTTCACAGCTCGACTAATGTTACTGTTGGTTGTCATTGCACGCAGCTCCCATCTACAAAGAAAATGTCAATTGCTCAGAATCAAGACCTCTCACTACACAAGGTATCATTATTTAAACCAGTGATTCCAAACCTATGTGCCGTGGCACACTAGTGTGTCGCAAGAACTTTGCGAGTGTGCCATGGAAAAAGTCCTAATATGTTATTAAATAATAATGATTCAAAACAAAACTCTACAAAAGTGATAGAAAGGTTTTTTAAAATGCAAATCTATTCAATTGAAATAATTTATCACTGTGTTTTAAACTTCTAAACTAGTGACTATTATGAGACAATTAGAATATTAACATTAGAATATTATTAGACAGTAGTGACAAATACATTAAAAAAATGATGGTAAGTAAGCTTAGTTTGGTAGTGCTTGGCATAAATTCGGACAAGTCTGAGTGGTAATATAAATCAGCTATCCGATTTTCTGCTTTGAAATCGAATATTGAATGGATCACTTGATTTACAAAACAACAATCAACCTAACTAAAAACGAAAATTGGATTATTTAAAAAAACCTACAATCGAAGTAAAAATAATACACTTACCATTAGTAATTACTGGTTACTACTTCCTAGTATAAACTGAGGCAAATCAAAAATATTCATATAAATTGTGCAAACTTCCAAACAAACAAAAAATCAAGAGAACAAGACATTCTGTGAATATTTGAAACTCGGACTCTGTACAGCTCAACTCGTAAAACTCGGACACGACCGGAAATTGACACTTGGTTTATCCTTACTTACGAGTACTAGCCTATTGGTGCTAAAGAAATTGCTGGATGTAAAATGAGTTTTAGATATTACCGAACGTCGTGGGGCAAACTGCCGATGTCGAGCAAATCGTGTAGGTCAAGTACAGCCATCATACATAATGTCTTTAGACTAGGAACTAAACACCAAGCACAATCAAAGTCAATAATTATAAAAACCAGCTCAAACGAATAAAATCATATCAATTTTTTAGATCTTACTGTAACTGGAAGTAGAAACCTGAGATTGACAGGTTGTCAACAGTTTGCAATCATGATTTAATTTTAGCAGATAACAAAGCATATAATAGCAGTGTAGATAGTACAAATACAGTTGAGCATTAATTTGCATGGATAGCAATGTTAATTAACATGCATATAACAGCTGACAGTGAACTTGGCAGGTTCAGTTGTCAAGGGACAGTTGAAAGAATTGGAAAGAAACTTAAAAGAAAATGGCAAAAGAAAATGACAAAGTTAAATGGAGAAGTAGAAAACAACAATTTTGGACACTGTCGTGGCCAATTTGTTAATCCTTTAACGACCAGCTACATATGTTTTCCCATACATTTTAGCACATGCTGGTCATTAACGGGTTAATAAAGCTGACCTGAAATTACTAAGAACTTGCCAAGGATAATTTTGTCTGATGTAACCAGTTTCAGATTGGCAAATTCAGGACTGCCTTACAATTAAAAAAAACTTATTTTAAAGCAATTGTAACTGTCATAATGTAATCATTTGACCTACAATGTAATTCAACATTAGAACTAGACTTAGGTTCGATTTGATCTGATATTTGAAACAGTTACCAAAGTCGAGTACGTGAAGATCAGCAAGATCAATGAGGTTCAATTCAGCCTCATCGCTGTCATCATGACAAGGTCTGCAATATACAGAATCCTATCATCCACAGCAAGTTTCATAATAAGATTACCAGTATCTCTGCTCAAAATTACAGCTATGATAATTTGTCACATTAAAAACATCACATGTTATCCCAGAATCAAGCAAAGCAACAGTAACTAGCTTAGTCAATAGTCATATTCCAGAATCACTCTAACCAGTTAGTTACACTTGGATGGAATGCAAGATCCAATTCAAAACATGGATCAACAACTTCCTTAAATGAAATGCAAGGATGAAACCAGGCCTATTCTGAGTATACAAAATTGGCAAATAAAAAAAAAATAAGAGAAAAGGTTTTTTAAATATGCAAATGTGCACTAAACTGTTCTGCAAAGTTCCATACTTGATTCTTCTGTTTACATTATTACAGACACCACTAGGAACATAGCCCCATAATCAATTGCTGAGACATACGTTTTATGCTGATGATACCCAAATCTACAATTCAATTAACATTTTATCCAGTGCAGCTGCTGACCACTGTCTTTGAGAGGTACAGTTTTGGATGGTGCCCAACAGACTCCTTTAACCAAATTCTACAACTGGAAACTCCACACAAGGAGTTTGGACAGGTTAACTCTGTACAACCGGACAGCTCATTTGTTACCAATGATGAAACAGCCCACAGTGTGGGCTTTGTTTTTCATCCCAATATATCGCTCACCAGTCACCAACTATGTAATTGGAATTTGCAAGCTGTGATATTTTTGTTCAGTTATGACATATGCAAGTGAAAGCATTACATCTCTAATCCCCATGCATCTCAGACAAAGCATTGGTCTTGACTCACTCTTCAGTTACCATGATAATTGTGATTCGATTTTTGCTGATGTTGTAATTTAAACATGCTGAACTCCAAAGAGTTAAGAAATCTTTACCTCATTTGTGAATAAATTGTAGCTCACACTTAATAAGACATTCGTCACTGATTAACCACAACACATAACATCAGTTCCTATTCCTCAAACTTATTATTATTCAACAACACGTTTCTCTGATCACATTTAACACTAGAACTATTTTTGGCAATTGAGCCATTTAGGTTGCAGGACCTAGATCTAGGAACAGTCTCCCTAAGTCTCTCTCTCTCTCTCTCTCTCTCTTCTTTCTGTCTCTCTCTATCTCTCTCTCTGCTCAGTTACTAATGTCATTTCATTATCTGTTTTATATCAACATTGACCTGAATACGGCTTGGTTTTGGTGTACCATTGCTCGATGCACTAGACACTGGTACCACAGAGGTCACTCACTAAAAAATAAAAATTAATACAACTAAACATGTCACCGTTCTTGAGGAAAGTTAGACTGAGGGCTGCAACAAGCATACCCTTAGAGAGCTACCAGAGTAATTACACATAGAAACCCAGATTGTGTCAAAACTCACTTTGTCCCGCCAAAGACATAGAGACGATCTCCAACTATACAACAGCATTGTCTTCGTCTTGCGCATGGGCCACGACCCTTAGGCTCCACAAGTGACCAGCTATTCTCAACTGTTAATAATAACAAATACAAAATGAACATTACAAAATGAATTTACAGTTTTTTAAAGAATAACACAAAGTCACTTTTTCATAGGTAATAATACCTAGTTCAAGATATGAAATTGCGAATAAGAATAACTGCCTATATCAAATAAGAGGCAGAAGTCACTGGTTGTCTATTTAGGGCCAAAGGTGAAAAAAACCAGCAATCCATAATTATGTCAAGACTTGAAATCAATGCTAGTTAACATGCTTTCTTGCTTAAAGTGCAGCAATAAACAACCAGGTAATTGTTATTTTATACAGCATAACTTATAGAGAAACTCATAACAAGCGAAAAGATGTAACATACAAATTGTAGAAGACACTCATTGGCAGTAGTAATGATAACATCAGCATTAGAGCTGTCAGTAGGTACCAGGTGACAGAAGGGTACCAAATTTTAGAATGGACACCTAAAACGATGCGGCACATTACAATACATGACGAGAAAGCACATCTGTTCTCTGCAATCCTAATCATTAGCCACTGCTCTAACACTAACAACAGCACTTGTGCACAAACAACACCTTCCACAACCATTGCATTCCCAAATGTCTCCCATCATCTGATGAGTGGACAGCAGATTTGGGTACCCTATAATATGCCTGGTGCTCATGCGGCCTAATATTGAGCCAGGCAATGCACAGAGAAATAACTTATACTTTCGACGGGCACTTGTCAGAAATTTTGACAGGTAACTGGGTAACAATTTGTTATATTCTGACAGCTCCAATAAGCATAAATATTGTTGGTGGTCATACATTTCTTGAAGAAATGATGCCTTATTAGAAACTAAAGCTTTGAAAAAGAGTTGAAATGTATTTATCAGCAAATTGACCTGATCACAATGACCACAACATATGTCTTACGTATATTTATAGTCCTGAAAATGCGCCAGAAGCTACAAGTCAACTAAATGTATGCATTTGTTAATATGTAAACAAAGCAAGTAAACACAGAGAATAATTACTCGGATTGAATTTGTACATGTCGTCGAAATGCACGTCGTAAAGGCCGTTATATCCTCCCAATATGTACAGCTCACTCTTGTAGGTAACTGAAAATAGATATTAAATCACCTCATCAGTTTCTTATGTGATTTGGATGTGATTGAATCATCATCATCTCTTGTATTTCTCTTCATACCAAACAAATTCCATATTGTGTTGCCATTCAATCACCACAGAACTGTTCACGCACACGCATTAATGACCTACTTCGTGATTCTTCTGGTACACTTTCGACAGAAAAAAATTACACAAAACAAAGCTAGAAAGAAAACCTTATTTAAAGAACAGGAAACTGATATTAAAAATCTGTATGTTGCTTTTATCTAAAACACTTTTAAGAAGGCAGAGAATTTTAGACGAGGCAAATGACAGAAAGAAAGAGCTGTACGTACAAGCCGAATGACTTCGTCTTCCACAGGGGATGGAACCTGTGACCTGAGGTTCATGCCACATCTGGTGTAGTGTATCAAATATCTGCAGCTTGTGGCAATAGACTTCATTGTTGGTGTGGTAAGGACCAGCACGATCACTTCTTCCACCAAATATATACATCTTGTAACCTATGCCAGTTGCTGAATGGAAATCTCTCCACCTGGCTGGTTTTCCTCCCTGGAAAGATTAAACAATAATAATTGTTCATTCAAGACAAATGCCACATCACACCGCTGCCCACAACAAACGTCATAGCTGATAACAGCACACTTGCACATTACTTTCTCCTCGAATAACAAGATAAAAAAATTATCAGCACTTACACAATTCCACATTTTTTATACTATGGCACTATTCTTTGTCCTTCATAGTTAGTCAATTTTACAACCATGGGCCATTTATTTTTAACTGCCTTTTATTAGCCAATCATTAATTTTAAACTATGTCAATCTGCATTTTGAATATCTTCATGTTGATAAACCTGCTCCAGATTAAGAGAGTGCATAATACAATTGATAGTCATTCACCATTACTTGAAAACTGAACAGTTGAGGCCCACTAGCTGGAATTCAATGGGAAATTATAATAAAATATTAACTCTCTCACAAGCAATGGCACAATAATATGAAACTATACAAAACCAGGACCACATTGTGAAGAACAGTGTGCTGATGCAAACATACAGCACATGGCAGACAAATAATTTGAAACAAATAAGCTTTTATTTGAGAATGGAAACGACACAAGTGATTATAAGTATGATCAAAGAAGACAGTTAGATGATGGATAATGAGGAACAAAGACCAATTTTAAATACAGGTACTGAGGACAGTCATAGTTCAACAATTCACAAACCATAAACCTAATTTTTAATAAGATTCCTTGCTGAACATGAAGCCATTGCATAGATTCAAAAACAGGTGCCATATTATCGTAGACATATTGTGCTATATGCTGAAAACATTTTGAGGCTGCTAGTGCCTCTCTGTCTGGAATTGATCATGGCTCAATCATTCACAATCCAACTAATGGAGTCCAAGATGGATAACTGAACAACTGATTCATTGTTCTCAAAGTAAACAAATTGAAGTGTAAACAACTTAAGATAGCATCACTCCCACTATTTAACACATCAACGATCAGCTGAACTGGTTTCAGAGTCGCTTTTAGTAGACACCCTTATTGTTCAAGAGTTAATGCACTGACTGACACATGTGTAGATTCCTTGTGCACCATGTCTGTATATAAGTGTGTGGCTACCTTTTAAAAACCTTGCCAATTCTACTCGAACCAAGTAAGAAAAGAATGTTTGCTGGATTGCCAAACTCTCATGCATCTGCTGTAAGACTTAAGAATTCAAAGACTATGCTTATAATAAATATGCGAATGTCTTACCTCATCAACTATTTGTGACTTCCTGAACATGAACTGTATTTCTTAAGATATGCCTTAACATTGAGGGGTCACTAGAAAGTAGAGCAAGGAAATAAAAAAAATGACTTAATAATAAGAACATGCGGCATCTAATTTATTTCAATACCACGATTCAATTGCATGAATCAACTCCAAGGAGAATGCATAGAAAAGGTTTAGCTTGATAAACCAATTGAAAATCTACACTCACCCTCACTTTTATCAGTGACCATGTCATTGTAGAAAGCATTAGCGAGAAAACTTCGTTTGAGAACTTTTGAACCTAAACAACGAAAGATATAGATTTAAAATGAATGTATGGCCACAACAAATAAAGAAAAATATAATATGCACAACATCATTTTCAATTTTTATAGTACCATTCAAATGAACTATTTAATACAATAATTTATTCATAAACCAAAAACACACTTTACAAATTAATAATTCCATTGAGAAAGAACAAATGCTTAGATAATTTACCAGATACTATATCTGCACTTAGAGCTTATCGGTAAAGTCTCTCTTAGAATTTAACGCATCTTGAAGTCAGTGCTTAGAAAATGCTGCACGAAGACTTAAATGTATGACATTGAAACCAGATGCATACCACAGACATTGCCTAAAAGTCCACTCACCCCTTCTTCATATCCACCAAAAATATACATTCTGTTATTGATGATACACGCAGAATGACCATCCCTGGCCCCAGGAGGAGACCCTGTCACTCTTGGCCGATGCCATTTGTTTGTAGCTACAAACAGATGCATATACTGGCAGCTATGAACAGGTCGAATATACGCTCGAGTGCTAAACAAAACACTTTGCATTGCTATAAATTAGGGCTGTTAACGATTAATTTAATTCTAATAGTTAACTTTTGAAAAATTAACGACTAATTAATGGTTAATTTTGATTAAGTCTAAAAAAAAACCTATAATTACATTTTTCAAATAAATTAATGACATTTCAATTAAAATTCTCAGTTACTCAATTTAATTACAAACAGGAAATAACACAGGCGGTTTTCTTGCTCATACTGAAGTATGAGCTCGATCCACAGTATGCAAATGATTTGTTGCAATGAATGCAATAAACGTTATCAACATTTTCGATATTTCCGTTAGCCAATAATTTAAATCCTAAATGTTCAAATAATCAACCTGATATGTATTTATATTTAATATCTCAATTACTATCCGCCGCCATATTGCAATGTATACGGTTTATGTTGTATCTTTCAGACTTCCAGCATATGTAAGTGATGGGCAGAATAATCGAAACAATTAATCATTTATTAACGATTAATCGATTAATTAATCGCTAATTTCCGCAGCTCTACTATAAATAGAATACAATTCAAAATGGTCATAAAGAAAACCTTTTTGCTCAAAAACAGGAGCAATTCAACTAGCATAAATATCATTATAGTACAGTGCAAGATTGTTAAGATGAAAACGTTTTACTGAAAACAGTAAACATTTAGACTTAACCAAATTTCATATTAACCAGTAGCAAACAGTAAAGCGCAATATGCTAGCAACAAATAAGTTATTGCCACAAGACTTGCTAGCAGCAAAAGACACAGTAGTTGCTTGATGAAACAACACATTGACCGCCACAACGTTTTCAATCCCCACGCCACAGGCTTGACCACCAGTGTAAAATATTCCATCATACATATATCATAACGGACACATTGATTCCTTGCTTAGTTAAAATAGATCATTCTCATTGTCTTCTACCATATATGGATTATATGCAGATGCCAAACAAACTGTTCATAAACAAATCATATATATATATATCTATAAATATATATATAAAATGTAGGAGCTGCAAATCAGCACAAAACAGTTGCAATATGCTCACAAGGATCGAAACAAAATAGTTTGTTGCAGGCGCCATTTTTGTCATTACGACCACCAAAGATATAAGCACAATCATCCCAGGAAACTGCAGTGTGTCCATATCGATGGTACGGTGTTTCTGCAAACTGAGGATCGCTTTCAACAGGTAACGGCAGTAGTATCCAACGATACGAAACTGAAGCAACAAAGAACCATGGCATATTAATGGTAAATAATAAATAGCTTAATCCTAATCTAATCTTACATAATGATGTCATTATAATGCACAAAGCAACAATCAATGGTCATTTAAATATTAAAATCACAGCCAACAATCGCAGTCTACTTTTATCTCAAAATGGTTGGTTAGGAAACCAGAAAATTAGGCCAAAGTGAGCAAACAAAATCTCAATTTGTGAGTAAAATTTTTACGTGAGAGACATCAATGAACCCACAGAACACATAGGCAGGGCAACGAATTCCAAAGACTCAGACCAACTATCAAGAACGAGTGGGAGCAAAACACCAAACGTTCTGGCGTGAGGAAAAGTAGCCATGGATTGAAAGCAAAAATTACTTGATAAAGAGATTGCAGGGAACAGAAAGTAGGTCAGCTGATTTAAATGTAATGCCTGGAGGAAAACAAGTCAGATTTTAAACTGCAGCTACTGCGATGAACACACGATTGATGCAAAATATTCAACAACACAGGTTTTATACCCAGCATCCTGTATCACTCACACCCAGATTAAGATTCACTATATATATATATGCCTATTAAATGAATAATCTTCGTTTAACAGACAGGCTCGCAAACTGCAGTGGGTAACATAGAACACGAGACAACAAATGTCGGAGACTAACCGTAGCAAAACTGGAATCGGTAACTTGAAAGTGTCCCAGATGGTTGGACATTAAGAAATGTGTTCTGGATTGAATGAATCAAACCCTAATGCAACTTATCGTTTCTATAATATGCTAGACAATGATATTACACATGCTACTGCTATCATTCTGCTCTTCGCATATTAAGTAGTTGAAAAAAAATTAAGCTTTTAAAAAGTAATGCAACTGAGCACAGAAATAAAACCTCAAATAAGCGTACTTGTATTTAGAACGTGAACGTCAATCGGCCGAACTACTTCAAAGTTTTCTCCTGTGCAGTAGCCACCAAAGCTGAATATGTAGTCGCCAATACTGACGGCCGCATGATTAACTCGACGAGGTCCACCCTCAAGGTGGACTGTCCAGCGTTGCATTGTGTGAATGTCTCTTGAACATCTGCTGCTAGACAGGAGCTTCAATCAAAACAACAAAATCATACTTTCAGATCACTTATTTGAGATTCTTTTACATATTTATTTATTCTCAAATTTGATACCGCCCTTCTTCCAACATTTTTTGCTCAGAAGTGCACACGCCTCAACGGTGCAATTGCAGTTGTACTGCAGACATTATTACAGCAATCATTATTATTATTATTACGAACATTTTAACACATGTAAAGTAGCACAGATATGTGAATCTGAGGCATATTGAGTTAGTCAACAGGTAAAATATATTGAGGTAATTCTTGAAACAATAAAACAAATTCAGAAAAATTGGATAAACACTGGAAGTCCGTTGCATTCTTTAGGAATGGCAATAACACAGAGGGCAATTTAATCCAGATACTCTGCACGTGAGGCCAACAGTCAACTACTGATGGGAATCTGTTGGTCATCAGGCTCGATGTCCGTTAGACTTTGAGTGGCCACTGGAAACTCTTCTATGCTTCTGTGTATTGGTTTTACTTACAACAGATATTTCTGCCTTAATGACATTCAAACCATCCACATAGGTTAGGCAGCACTCTTACGAGGCACTGAAAAGATGCAATAGCTTGTGTTCAGATACATGCATGCATATGATACGAGAGCCCATGACGGTGCTGTATCATGGCTCAGTTAAAAGACCCGAAGATCACAGATTGGGAAAGGATATAAGAAAGACACAAGTGGGCAATAATGAACTGAAATAAGTAAGTAAGTATTTTCTTTAATAAGAATGCCTGCAATCACTCGGCATGCACAAACAAACATTTAACATGCATCGTACACATAATAAAAGCTTAGTAGTAGAAAAGTTCAATTAATGACAGGATATGAATCTCATCTCATCTCATATATGTAAGCTATTCATACTTTTATATAGCATCCTTATGACAAAACCACCACAGCGGGTAAAGTCATCTGCCCGAAGGACAACCCTATTGTGAGCACATTGGCGCAGATGGTGAGCCGAAGTATGAAACAGTGGAAGCAAACGTCCTAGAATGTGGTCGGAGTTTGTTACTATAGATGTAAAGAGGGATTCAGTTTGATGATCACAAAGATCGTCAAATGATGGCTGATCATAAGAGAGCATCCCATTTTGCACAAACTTGTGCAAAAACAGCATTTAGTTGAGTACAATGGGCAGCATTAGTAAAATCATACCAAGCAGGGATGCATATAATAGTCGTCCAGTGTGGTTGCCCGGACAACATCGCAGAGGTACACCCCAGCGAGACTGTGGGCAACAAGAAGTCTAAATGCATAAAAGGACTGGTGGGCGCTGTTGCAGACTTGGTCAATATGTTTATCCAGACATAAACGACAGGTTAGAACAACCCCCAGGACATTCATTTCATCCACCCTGTTTCTACTACCAAGAGGCGGTGATCTCATGTGAGAGGTGGGGGGGGGGGACAACCAATGACAGGAGTAAGAAATGTGTCCCCTCTCTGTAAAAGGTGAGGGGACTTGTCCCCCTTGACTCTGCCGAGATCGCATACCATCCACCAGCGGAGGAAGGGCAATCCCTTTCACATTGGGCCGCTGAATAATCATTTCTTTTGACTAGAAGGCATTGAGTTTGAGGTTGCATTGTCGGGCCCATGCCTGCAGATGGGCAAGTTCGGAGTCAGTAGCAGCTATAGCTGAAGTAGGAATCAGTACATTATAGTCATCAACATACTTGAATAATCTGCTTATGCTATAAAGAAGCTTTAAACCAGAAATAGCAACCACGAAATTAGGTGGACCCATACCAGATCCCTGGATGATATACTAATAAAACATAAGAGTTAATACAGTGCCCATGAACTTTGTACTGTGACAGCGATTTGAAAGTAGCAAGAAAATCCAATTATATATGCAATCAGGAATTTCAAGCAAGGCAAGTTGCTAAAACAAATAGGAATGACTTACAGAATCAAACGCATGTGAGAAGTCAAGTGTGATGTGGCGTACATAGGGCTCGGTTATGACCAAGTCCTGGATCTGGTGGATGAGATAAACCAATGCAGCGGTGGTAGACCCATAAGGGCGATATGCGTATTGGTCAGAGAAATCCGACTTAGTTAATGCCTAGTTTGGAGGTGATGGAGATAGGGTGGACTTCTTTCTCAGTAGAAGGGCGGTTATTTTGGGTACAGGAGTAATTTGACTGGCTCGCCATTGAGGCGGGGTGAAGGAGGCAGCTAGAGACCGCTCGGTTAAACAGGATTGCCACCCAACCAGAGAGAAGGTGCGACATGGTGGATAGAAACCATGGGGAATACCATCTGGGCACCCTGCAGAACCATGAGCACCATTCAGCAGCCTAAACACTATATGCATCAATATCATCAGAACCTGTTAAAGAAGCAGTGAGTTTCAATTTTGGTGCTAAGTAATTGATAATAAGTTTAAGTAACATGGTAATTCCACGTTAAATCAAACAGTAAAACAACAGTTTGCCATAGCACTCCTTATGATATTATGATTTTTTCCATTACATTGTATACCTCACCAGTGCAGAAAAGTCTTTTAAATGGATCTACAGCGTCTGGAAGAAGTCGATATCGATGAACAGACAATCCGCTTTACAGATTGACCTATGCTCTCGATTAAACTTTGACTTCCACTATGGAAAGAAAGCCGACTTATCAACTACATGACATTCATAAGAATATAAGTTGATCGAATTTATTACTTTGCGCATACAACAAATATTCTAGAAATTAAAAAATCATCAACGTAAGCAAGGTCGAATTACTACGAGACAGAAAAATAGTTGTTGACCAAGCAACTGGTTTAAGTAAGTATGCAAAGAGCAGCCTGTTTTCAACTGATCGGATAGGAATAGCAGGAATTCAGTAAGTCACGAAGACATGAATTTTGTGCCCTTGCAGTGGTGTGGCCGCGCTTACGGCGTCTTATAGATCGTCGTCATTATTATTATTGTTGTTGTTGTTGCGACTTTCTGCACGTACCGTGAATGCTGCAAATGACCCCGCCGAATGTTCCAAAATACGGTGAATTTTTTTTTGAACAGTTTTAGGTAAATTAAGTAACATGAAGTTCAAAACTAACCAGCAAAGATGTCAAATTCGATCAAAGCAAAACTGGCCTATAAGTCACATTTTTAGGTCTCTTTATGTAGTTACATTTTAAGCCTAAAGTTATAAATTTATTTGAATTTTTATAATTAGGCAGTGTGACGTTCACTTGGCATTCTTCGCTCACTACTATGAATGTGTCGCTACTACTCATAGGCCTATTAAAGACTTTAAAATGCATGTAGTAGCCTAGAACTGGTCAAGAATTGGAATGTGGACGATTAGATGAATTGGGGCAAGAGTCTGGATAGACCAGACTTTTGTTTCGATTGGAAAGCCCGAGGGGTAATTAATAGAACCTGAAAGAGAACCGGTGGGTGATTTGCACTGATTGTGGGGAAACGGTGGACGATTGGTTAGAGCGGTCGGCCCGCAACGCTCAGCGCTGAGTGCGCGGGTTCGACCCTCGTCCGAGCAGTCACTGTGTAGGAACTTTGAGCAAGTCTTTCGCGCACAGTTGCTCTGCATTACAACTGCAGTTGCGTCGTCGACGCGTGTGCACTAATGAGCAAAATATATTGAAAGAAAGGCGATATAAAATTACATTTGTAATGTATAACGAAAAGGTACGAATTCCCAAGGCAGACGTTTTGATGAGCGACAGAGTGAACAACGATATAGTCTTGGCCGATCTGAACTGCATTGAGACAATTGATTGGCAACTTTTATAGTGAAATTAATTGAGTTGAATTTTATATTGGTTTCTTAACTTTCTGGTGTGTTGTAAAGACAAGAAACAGTTGAAAACTTTGAATGGTGTCAACATTAATTTATAATCATATATCTTTAGATTGAGATATATTAATACATAGCAGTTAGGAAATAGTTTCCGAGTTAGGTCATAAGTAAGGTAAACGGGTGATATAATACATTATTTTGACTGCCCGAGGATGAGGAACGATAACTGCCGATGGTTGCATACAGTATTGTTGGGGCACATATTGGTTCACAAAATGACTGCAACAAGCATTTTGAGCAAAACATTGGTCAAAAGTAATTATGAGTGCAAGTTTGGGTGTAATTAATGAATTTTACATGGACCGGTGCATGGTCCACAATGGAAAGCTTAGGGGTCGTCCACCAAAGACGTCCTCAACGAGACGAGAGGTTATGGGAAAAGTGGACAAATGCGGACATGGGGAGGGGGTTATGGTCACACGTCCGCATGTGACCATGCTAAAATATTGCCAAAATCACGTCTAATGGTAATATTATAATATCTTAGTTGTTTATTAGTAGCTTTAAGTTATACTTCACATTTGAGAGACTGATATACCAAGCTTACATGCAAATAAGTGTTTATTAAATTTAAGTTTTTTACATAGCTTTTATTCCATCTCATTCTCTGTCAATAAATGTCTATTAAAAAGCGATGCAGTAAAATAATTATCAGCAGTTGCAATGGTGCCTGATACATGTGTGATGCGGACGTCCGCAAAGAGGAGTCAGTGGAATGCGGACAAAAGGGTAAGGGGCGAAAAAGTTGGCTTTTTTGCAGACATCTTTTATGGACGACCCCTTAGCAGTCCAGATTTTGGACCAGTCTTCCAATTGAGTAGACCTACCAATAACCCTGGCCAAAACACTGTAATCTAGTGATGGTTTTACATGACTTCTAGTATGGGCTTTTCCTTTTGCATCTTCCTACAGTATCATATAATAAAAACATAGAAGACATCATTTGATAGTTTAAGCCAAAAAATTTCCTTGAAACTATAATATTGTGCAATTTACAATGTTATGAATACATTATAAGTATTGCAAAGTCAAATTTTCCTTTTATGCTTCCTGCTTAAGTTACGTCCAATAATTATGTTGTGCATAAATAATTGAATCAGAAACTTAATACCCTTTGCAAAGATAGAGCAGCCAAGTGTACAAGAGAAGGAGTAACAAAGATATAAGAGATGGAAGCAGCATGGATATGGTTTATCAGGTTGCCTTAGTATTACAATACATGTATGTATATAGAAAATGTCAACATTTGATAACCTGTGTAAACTTGACCTTGAGAAACACAACATAAACAAGTTACAAATCTTGCTAAATGTTTACTGGAAATACAATGGCCAAGCAAACAGAGACTTTTACCCACAATAATAGGATAAAGCAGATGAATTCCCAAATGGCTTTATGTATTAACAAGATCAGAAATTCATATCATATGCAACATGGTCAGTTACACAGCATCCGTATCACAGTGTCCTTCCCCTCGCAACTCAGACCAAATTGAGAAGTCTTTCACAGTGCTCATCAATGTCTGAATGAGTATGCTGAAACAAATCAGAACAAGTAAATACCAGCAGCGCACAAGTTAAGTCTTTAAGGATAGTGGAGGTTTCTATCTCAATTGGACAACCATAACCAAAGATTTCTATTGTTCACCAGCAAAACAAGCACACAAGATGAGGATAGCAACAAAGATAGATCAGTAGTCAATGTGTTAATTAGACACATAAGATTTGCAATAGCATTGATGGATCCATCTAGGGCAAAGTTTGTCCAGGGCCTGCTCATACCATTACAAAAGGTACTTCCTTAGTCAGAAAACAGCTGTGCTCTCATGACATCTTGACCTTTGCTCAGGGTTACTGGAATCATATGCAGTCGATATTTGTATCTCCAATTCTTACCCATGTTGATGTGTGAATAACACACTGAAATGATTAGCAACACAAGTCTTGGATTCAGTTATCTACCCATCCATAGACAAAATCTTTCTCATTTGCGATTCCATTAGAAAATCAGAAACTTTAGCACATTCAGTCCTTGTGATATGGGGTTATGGAAGAACACAGACAATAGTTGTAACAGACTCAAGGCCACTGGCATCGGGAAAGAGGGAACAAATAAAGGGGCACCATCTTGTATGTCCTCATCATGCACCAGGTTGGCCTTAGCGGTGCCAGTCGGGTATCAAGTAGGACAGAGGAGTCATCCCCACTGCCGTAGCTAAATCTGCCACATGGCAATAGGGTTGTGATCAACATAATGAGTAGGGACCGACCGGAAAGTGACTCGGCCGAATATCCTATTTTTAACTATTAGAAAGTATTCGCCTCGGCAATCAATTTATAATATTAATTTACTTACAGGTACAACATTATTTAGTTACCGGTAAGCCTAATTATATGAACATACTTAATTTTAAGCTTTGCCCTACATGAAGTGGATTGATGAGGCAATTGTACTTGCCGGATTGGCCGCTTTAGTAGCAACCCACTACGACTCGATTTGTACCTGGACCCAGCAAATAGTGCATTCAAATACTCGGATTCGGTATCCAGTGGAAATTGTCTACCCGGTCGGTCCCTAATAATGAGGCTACAATATGAAAGTGATTAATGTAAACATAGGGTGATCCCTCCAGTGATCAGACACAAATGCTAATCAGTCTGGTCTCTTAGCTGAAGCCAGTCAGAAAGCAAAGTAACTCCTGTTCATTATTCATCAGTCAGCCTCAAAGAGGCTAGTCGTTTCAGGTTGCACTGTAACTTCTATATATCTGCAGGTCCACTGTTCGACAAGGACCAAACACTGCTTTCTAAATAAGTGAGACTACAATGTAAGCAGGTTCGATAAAACAGAGAGCTGTTTGTATGTGTTATTGTTGATTGTGTAACCGTATCATTGACTGGTGTCTGATATAACAGGAAGTTATAAATACTGAAAATTTAGCTGCAAACGTAGAGTGCAAGGGTTAATCTTCCATATCTCATAACAAGACAATCGAGAGATACAATAGAGAATCTGTCTTATTTGGATGAGGTTGGACTAGGAGCATCTCTGAGTAGAATTTCTTGAAGAAGCACTATATCAAGTTTCATTAATTGAAGTTTCGTTAAAGTATATGAATGCATCAAGGCATTCAACATAACACCTTTTGATATGATCCCCTTCCAAAGTATACTTGTTTCAAGCACTCAAAGTACAAATATAACATTAGTACAAGCATGTTTATGACAGTCAGAAGGACATGCAATATAAATACATACATATATGAACCCTACAACGCAGTTCTGAGTTCTTTGATCATATAAAGGCTCTGTAGTCTAGCTTGAAAGGCCATTGTTATCGTGTGCCTGATGTACACATGCTGTAAAAGTTCAAAGTCACTTGACAGAGACAGTTAGGCAAAGCATTTACATCAAGCAAGTAAAACTTTCTACCAGTACTTACAATTTTAGTGCTTTGGCTGAGGTTGGGGATATTTCTTAAGCATTGCATTGACTAAATCAGTTGAAGATTTCTCTCCCTTTACTGTCTGTGTTTGCTTAAAAATCAAAAACCAAATACAAACATGAAATATCTACTAAAATGTCAGCAAAAATTAATTTGTAAAAGTTTAGTTAATACATAATCAGTATATTATTTTAGAAAAGCTGTAAAAAAAACTAAAGAGTACACCAATGCTCATTGCTCAAGGCAAAGCTCCGCATGCATGCAAATCACTAATATCCATTTCTTATGTTTACAATAATTCAACAAGTAAAACAAGTATAAATACAATGCAATGAATGGTATGGAAATTAGTCAATGGTTCTGCTGGGATGCAGCCACTGTGTTGTTCTTGAGGTGAGTTCAAGTGGTAGCCTTATGATGACTGCGGCATTTTTGGTGGCTGGGTGATAAGGTTAATAGTTTTATCTTAACCACAACCAACTATTTGACATACTACTGGAGCAACTACCTTTAATTTATCCATAGGGCTGATGTGCTTGCGAATGGTAGCATAGTCCAGATGGAGTAGCATTTGAGGTAGTCTAAGTGGAAAGAATGTGCAGGTTGCCGGATGAGACGCGAAATATGTTTATACAAGAATCACAATATTTAAAAAATAACTACCATTGTGTTGTATGCAAGACTTGAAACTTCAAGACCAAGACAGCGAGGTGCCGAAACTGAGACCGTGAGGTACCAAGACCGATACACTAGGCTAAAGACAGCATGAGACAGTAAAAGACAAGTGATCCTATATAAAATGCTGTAAAATACTAATGTATCAGTTTTTGGGAATAAGGTTCATTTGTAATTTCAATTTGAAACTTGTAGTGTATATAGTACCAATTCCTGAGAACAGTTTTTATATAGCAGCAAGATTTTAAGACAGTTAATGCAAAACTGATCGAGATCTCTTGTTCGAGACAGAACAAGACTTTCACTTCAAGATAGTTTCTAAAAATTCGAGACACAACCTCGAGACCGAGACAGAAGGCTTCCGAGACCGAGACACTAAAAAACTGTCTTGAGACTCTCGAGACCGAGACACTGTCTCGAGACCATACAACTGTGATAACTAATAAATAAAAATTCCAAAATGTTAAAAATCTAACTAATTAGTCACCCTGTCAGAACTGGTCAAAAATTATAAACATAACAAAAACAATAGGTAGCAATCAAAATAACAAGGGAATAAGCTATTTACCAAGTGCTGCTTATTGCATGCAACAAATGCCTCGATTTCTTTTGGACATCTTGCCTGTTCAAACTCATGTTTTTTCAGACAAACCAGCATCAGTGACATCTCTTGTAAGCATGACATAGCTGAAACAATTTAGTTTAAATCACACAGATTGTTTAAAAATTGCAGTTACAAGTTCAAACATTTCTTTCTTTTGAGGTTTCAAGATTACAAATTTATTTCCATTCATTTATTCTGAGCATTCAAGAACCTTCCTAAGGTGCGTTCCCAGCTGAACCATGACTAAAGAAAACAGACTTGAGGAACTTGTAAAACCAGACGGTAGGGAGGCAAGCAAAGAGCGTAGCTCAAGTGGAAGCTTGTTCCATGTTGAAGGGTCCACAACCGAGAAAGCACGGCGCTGCCTAATAGCCAGGCAAGCCCATGGAGCTAGAAGCTCATCCTCATCGCAGAGCGAAGCACCTAACACGCTGCAACGTCAGACACTGAGCGGCAGAGATCAATCAAGAACGCAATGCGAAACCAGAGCTGCAATTAGAGCTGTACCGATTAATCGGCCGGCTGATTAATCAGGCCGATTATAGAGATATCGGCAGTATTGGATATCGGCAAGAAGTCCTTCAATCACAATTGCTCTGCAGTACAACTGCAATTGAGTCAAGGTGTGTGCATTTCTGAGCAAACAATGTTGGAAGAAGGGCGATATCAAAATTTCAGAATACCACCTATACTCTTGACTTCTGCTCACATGATCGGTCAATTTATAAATCCATAAATAGAAAAGAATATGGTCAATCGATCGACCTCTGCGTCATTTTGACTAATGTTTTAATCTATATGCAGAATTTGCTCAGTAACTTCAAACATGTTGAAGTTCTCTAATTAATGCTGAGACACGACTGCATATTCGTCAGCTTTTCTAAGGATTTGGGCATTTAAGAGGCATTTTTTTGCAGGATGCCATGTGACTCCATGCAGTCGTGTCTCAGCTGCGCACTTTGTACACCCCTTGTAGTCGAGCGTTTTCGTCTTGATTGAGGGTGGCTGACGCCGTCATTGGGTGACCTCGACCAATAGTCACGGGTGGCCATTCAATCTACCGACAAACATGCGATGAATGTCTCTTCTACATCATCCTTGAACCTCGACGAACATCCAGACGTGTATCATCTTCCACCAGTGAGGAACATATCCCCATGTATGTGAATTGATATCAGTTGTCTTCACTTTCGGTGCAGCTTGGCCCAGAGACTCTGAACGTCCATGGCATCTGTCAGCAGCAATCCGTTGGATGGTTCCACGCTTGCGTATGGGTCCACCACTGAAGACTCCTTTGGCTTACTGTGCGCAGCTTTGCTAACTGCTTGAAATGACGTTTAACATCTTGTAGGCTTGTGCAGAGAGTGCCTCTGAGTAGATTTCTTGAAAAAGCGCTATATATCAAGTTTAATTGATTGCATAATGCTCAAAGAAACGGTTTTTTTTCTGGGGAAGAAATTGCTCTTTTTAGCTCAACCAAAAAACAAAATGGCCTCTTGCAGAACCACCAAGGTTCATCTAGATCTAATTGGGGCCCTGTCCCCTTTGGACTGCCGCAAGATTCCATGCTGGGCCCACTGCTCTACATCCTATATACTTCCATTTTAATCTATATGCAGAATTTGCACAGTAAAAGTTTGCTACTTCTGAGATTGGCATGCTCCTTTCATCTTGCAAAGTATTAAATCAGATTGATGCGGATGATACACAGGCCTACGTGTACTCTTCTGCCTCTAAAGCATAAGGCAGGATTGAGCAAGCAGAGCTGGTCCACCGGTTGGCAGCATGCTGGATAGGAAGCATTTCTAGGACAAGCCATGTTTTGCCTACATACATGATATGTTGCACTGGCTTTCCAACCCAAAGCGCATTGCATTTTCGAATCGCCTCCTTGGTATGGCGCTGTCTTGCTGGGCTGCGCCTGCCTACCTTCAGGAGCTATGCCACCCTACTGCTGCTAGCATTCGGATGGCGCTGCGCTCTGCTGTGCAGGACGTTCTCAGCATTCTATTCTCACTCACTGCTACGCTGCAGCATCATGCCTTCTACATTGTGAGCGCTACCACTTGGAATGGGCTTCCTCCGAGCCTCTGGCTTTTACCTAGGATCTCCATCCTAGGTAAAAGGACATCTTCTTTCTACTTTTCTCTTACAACTGTCCTCTTTGACCTTGGTTCGACTGGGAGCGCCCCTGAGTAGATTTCGGCGGAAATCAGTTTCGGGAATTCAGGTATCGACAATTCGCTACGCACCCCAGACGACATGCTACGTTGTATGAAACACTTGCCTCCAAGCATGTGTAATCGGTCTCTATTGACTGATGAGCAGTCGCTGCGCAGAATTTCCTCCCTAGAAAAAAACTCGATTCTGAATGTTTGCACAAGTCGTTACACTTAATTCCTACTGTAGATACGATATCGCTGGACCATATCACAAGCAATACACGACATCACTACACCAGTGAACGGAAAAACTCACGAGCATTTTAGTTTGCGCAAAATTACATCTGAACGTACTCTTTTTCTTTTCTTTTCTCCCCGAAACTTGATCGCTAAGAGACGCAGGCAGCACTTGCTTGTAAGGATAACGCGAGCGATAATTATTAAATTTTTTCATAGGATCGCCCATCCGGTTGAATAAAATATCAGTTAAGCGAGTCATTTTTTAAAATGCTTTCTCTACTTATTAGTAGTCACCAAAACTGTTTTGAAAAGTAGACAGTTTAAAAAACTTCAAATAAACCAAAATGTATCTGATTTGTACAAGGGCAACCCAAACACAAAGACCAATCTTTTTTAGAGTTTATTTAATCCAAGGACCAATAGCACGAAATCTTCACTGGTAAATAATTATTATTATAGCACTTTCATGTAGCACTATGTTTTGCATACTTGAATACTAAGAATTGATATGGTTTGACATTAATTCATATATTATTAATTTATTATTCGCCTGAGGCAATAAAGTAAGTCAGAGTAAGTGAACAGGTTAGTAGTTGTGCAAGGACAACAAACTCAATCTGTCTCCAGGGTCCCACGTTTTTTGTGTTTTTCAACCATCATTGCCTTTCCACTCGAAACTAAAGTCTCGCCTCTTCAAGGACGTCAACCTCGACTAATCTCATCCTCTACTTTAATTACAAATCTCAATCTGAGTATCACCCGCCTCAACAGCTACTCCGTCTCCTATGGCTCTGACCCACAGGAAACCTGACTATGACCACGATCGCACTACCATTTGGGCAGCTACTCTGATTTAACGCAGCGCTAGTAATTAAGCTGGTACCCTGCACTAATTATTACGAGTGGCGCTTTAGAAGTTTGGATATTATAATGAATACTAATTAAGGATCTTCGTCCATCACATCGATGGCATTGATCGATGACAAGGACCAACTATATATACAGTAGAGCCAAGGTCAATAAAGTCTTTTAATAAGATTATATGCACGTAGGCAAGCTGTAGGGCCGTAGGCTATTACAATGATAATGCATACCCCATGGAAATTGATGGACACCATTAAATTAGACAGCTATATGATAACTTAGGCTGAAGTTCTTAACGTTATCAAAAACACTTAAATAAGTTTATCAATTGCAACTATGTCTATTAGTCGAACCAAAATCACATCTATGGAAAAAATGAAAATAATAATGAATAATAACAGTAATAATGGCAATAACAGCTACAGCTACACAATACTAGCAATACTTAACGTAAGACGACGACGAAAATGAAGTTTCATTATTTATTTTAATATTGGGAGTTTCGGAGTAATTTGCAATTTGATTTAAATGCATTTCTTTACTTTAAATTATCGGATGTATTGTGTGTGTATTGTGGACTCATTGATCACGATCTCGGACCATTATTATTATTATAATAAAATTAATTTCGGCGTTTGTGGAAGCAACTGTCTGCGGATGCGGGTGTTCCAAAAATAGTCTCGCTGTCACGCACCACCATTTATAGTAGGCATGCGTATAATGATATTATGTCAGGTTTCAATGGCCGCCTGCCTAAGAGTCCCGTGAACATGACTACAAAAAGGTGATTGAAGTGTGATTTTGAAGTCTATAGCAGGCTTATATATGCTAAGTCTTTTGAGTTAACTGAGACCCCACTAGGTCGGAGGAGGTTGGAGGGTACGCGTTTGACGACATGCAGTGAGTCACCAGGACCGCCTTAAGTTTACTTGTGTGCGCATAAGCGCGACGGGCCTAAGGGCTGGAACTCTACAGGGCCTCGGCTGCGCTTGTGTAAGTAGGCCTACCCACCTACCCAGTTGAATGTACGGATAGGATATAAACACCTCATTTCATCTGTTAGCGGTTTATGACTTTACTTGTACATATGCCGAGCAATAACGTAAAATAAACGGCCGAAAATTATTTCTGTTTGAACTCTAGCAACGTTGGCGTTGCTGTGGGATATTGTCTGTCCTTGTGGTTGTTCTGGGAGTACCTGCGGTAGTGGTACTACCCATAATTGTATACTCTAGTGGAAATATTACATCTCCATTCAACTAATGAAAGTAAGTATTCACCCTCTTTTGGCATAGTGCCTACACAGACTACAATGCTTGTTATATAAATGAGCAGTTTCTTGCTAGTGTAAGATAAGAAATGTTTTCATACAGAGTTTCTGAGTTCAACTACATTGTTGTCTAGATCAGACTTTCCATTAGTCTTTTTTGTTATGTGATTTCTTTCTCTCTTGAAATGTTGCTATTTACAGCATGAAATTGTCAGTAGGCTACACTACTGTACAATACATTACATGGCCATGGATTATTGATTTTAGCATTGACTGAAACATTTGATCATATTCTTAACTAGCTGGGGAACCAAGCGTTGCACGGGTTGAGACAGGTTTTTGGCCTTGGGAGAGTAGGAAGACGGCGGCAGAAGAAAAGGTGTGGCAGACAGATATCACGTGCAGCAGTTGTTTTTTGTCAACACGCTCCTGGCGACTGAGAAGGAAATTTTCTTTGCGGGGGTCCTGAGATAGGTTTTTGGCCCTGGAGACCAGGAAGAGGGTGGCCGTGGATTCACCAGCCCCTCTACTGGGTGTCCCGGTGTTCCCCAAGCCAACGGCGCAAGTTTAGAGTCAATGGCTCTAAAACTGTGCAAGTGCATAGCCAGAAAGTGAGTCTGTATACCTGCTACCTGTATGATATCTCCAAAACCGTCATGACGACATAAAAGAAGTTGAGGCATGGCAGACAGATACCACGTGCAGCAGATGTTTTTCCTCGACAGTGTCTTGCGGGTTTCTTCCCCTAGAGCAGCGTCTTCACCCTGGAACATCACCTGAAACCTTCCTCTGTAAACTAAAAACTTTACTTTTGAGGGTTGGAGTCAGGAGTGTCCTCCAAGAGTATTGTCCTAAGACAACCGGGGCGCTATATAAATTCCCGAATTAGTGAATGCATTTTACAATTACCTGATCTAATGATGGAGAACCTTCTGCAGTACCAGTATTGTTCTGACTTTGAGATCCTTGCATCCGATTAGCTGCATCTGAATTTGGGTTCCTGGTGACTGAGAAGGAAACTTTGCTTGGGGGGTCCTGAGACAGGATTTTGGCCCTGGAAACCAGGAAGAGGGCAGCCGTGGGTTCACCAACCCCTCTACTGGGTGTCCCAGGTGTTCCCTGAGCCAACTGTGAAGGTTTCGAGTCAATAGCTCTAAAACTGTGCAAATGCATAGCCAGACAGAGACACGCAAACACACACACACACAGAATCTTGTCTTTATTTATATAGATGTTTTAAATTGCATTATTTCTTGCATATGACATGATTATTTAAAGTGTGTGTATATACATGTGTCTTTGTGCCAATATGTATGCATGTTTTGCTCACTCATTTTGCCTGTGGGATTAACTAGTGGCAATGTTGTTTTTGCACTCTGTATCTCTTGTTACTGGAGTTTGCATCTATCCATCGCTCTATCCGATGGGCTCAATGCCTGTAGGAGTGTAGATGTTCGATACCTGCACCTGCCTGCTCAGGATGTGAATAGAACACTTTAAGTCATCTCAGATACATTTTTATTTATGGAATTATGTGCAAGCATTGCATTTGTAGAATATAATCTGTGGCCATTGTGACAGTGTGGCCACCCAAACTAATCAACAAAGTTCTTGTACACTAAAGAATTGATTGCGTAAGTTTCTAAGCAAACTTTGAATCCGTTATGTTCCATTTCTTTGTTAATTGCTGATGAATGTGTCTACACTATTGCAGAATGTAATTTGAAATATCTGATGCAATTGGTTTTGAGGAAGATAAATATGACTGAAAATGCTGTGAGCAGAATGGACTGACCCTTTTGTGTCTGTTATTGTTCTTATAACACTTGTTTTATGAGAGTGCGATTTCCTCTCGACAGTATCCATACCTGTAAATTTCTACTTTGTCCAAAGAAACTAAGTGATGGGATGCCATGTTTTCACAGGTGCTGTATTTGAAAGACTATATAGTCAGTTAAGATTAGTCTTGGTGCAAGGGTCAGGCAGACAGACAGCCATTGTGGATGGTCTTTAGATTTGAAATCAGGATACAATTTTGGAAAGGAAATGTTATGTGATGACCTATGACGAGATTGCAGGTATTTATGAGTGCGTAATGTATCAGAAATTCAGAAAGAGATTGGTCTATAACACAGGTGGGCTGTTGTGGCTTTTGTAATATTGAATGGCAGAGACTACATAATGATCAACATCACTCTGAATTTCATATGCACAATGATTGACCTCCAGATCTTTTTCTTCATTGGTCTTGTGACAGTCCACAACTTCCTTCCTAATGGTTTATCAGTCTTGATCTGTTTACCTTTATGCTATGGGTTTTAGTCTTATTATTGAGATGTTTGGACTAAAAATCAAATGTGTGTGATTGATGCATTTCTTTTGGCATGTACATTGACTTCACCCTGGATATAGAAATCTCAATTATAGCAGATGGGGAAATCAGGACTATCAGTGGTAATAGGAGCAGGAACTCAGGGCTATCTATTCACTGGTCTCCACCTTGGAGTATTGCAGCCCATGTCAGATTCTGGCAGCAGCTTGGATTCTGGCTAATATCTGGAGTTGAGTTGATGGGTAAACTTAGAAATGAGTAATTGGATCCCTTACTAGGGCCTGTTATAGCTGGGTTCAAAGGGTAATGGAAATAGTGATCCTATATCAATTGTAATTATAAACTTGCTTGGCACCACTTCAAGGAAAAAACTTAGCTGTTCTGGCTAAATGATGTTCAATGTAAATAAGAAAAGAAATAATTTTTAAATTAAGAAGCTGAAAATTATGAGTCATCAGTTGTGGGCCTAGGTACACTCTTGGATCTGATTAAGCAGATTCCCTTCAAAGTTTCCATCATCATACTTGATAACACCATTGCCAGAGTCTCTGAGCCAAGTATGATCCATCCCATAGCATCTGCAGAAAGTGGTAATACCACCACCCTCATTGGTGATGAATGATGCATGTTTGGCTAATTCCATTGGTTCCACATAAAACAGGTATTTGCCAACTGCAGATCAAAATGCCACAAGTGACTAATGGCAAATGTTACTTCAAAGACCAATTTGCACCTCTATCACTGAGCTGCAGATGACATATGTAGATGTTTACGTCTTCTGACTTTACTGCACATCAGGAAGCTCATTTCTAGTCAAGCAATCATTTTTCAATGATGACATGCAAAGCAAATACCATCAAAACATTAAAAATCCTCAACTGAAACAAAGAGTCATTTAGTGTTGCTCAAACTTAGCAATAGTAACCACCAGCATGTCGGAAATTACTGAGCAACACCTACACTTAGACAAGATAATCTGCCAAAATGGCAAATAAATGACTACTGTGTTAGGTTACATGTGAACTCTTGACCATTCTGTGCTAAGGGTTATGCAGTTGACAAATGCATTCATGACTGAATTAGTCGTATACATGTATGTATATACTATGAGGTTTATTAAGTACTGAACAAGTATCTAAATGTTGCATCAATTAATATATGTAGAACTATAATTGTCCAGATTTTCTGTTTTATGCCTTTCTCAAAGTCTTCCTCCAGTTTTATGTGCTCTCTTAATTTCCATTAGGTTCAAGAAGATTTCTGCAAGACATTCTCTCTTTACAGCAGTTGATATTTACTATTTTGGTCATTAATCTTTTGTGGTGACCTCAAATAATATGTAAATTAACAGAACACTTATTTAGTCAATCTTTGAAGGCTGGTCAGAGGTACAGTAAAACATGTTCTGTTGCTCAGTTCTGTTTCCCAGTTATTTCTAAACAACAGACTAATTAACCAAAACATGTGCACATTTGTAAGCACACAGTAAACTGAATCTAACTTGTAAAACTGTAGTTAGCATCCCAACCTTTTGCAGTCAGCAGTGTATTGTGAATTGCCTCTATGAGGAATTTTGAGGAATTTTCATATCACACTAGCCATATCTAGTCAGTTCAAGTGACAGCACTTATCTGATATTTACATTTTTACCAAAGATGAGATTGCCATTACATGCAATTGCTTATGACACTACTTATTAGACATTAGGAACATAGACATATTGTGTTAGCTATTATTTGTATGTATAAGATAATTATTTAGGTAAACTAGCAGACATGCTCAGTTATTTGTCCAGGTCATTAGTATTAAGAGGAAGCCATTATGTTCATTGTTACATTGTTCATTTGATATGATGATGGCTTTGAGGTATATAGTATAGATTGATTGTGTCACGCAATTCAATATGCTTAATTTTGAATCAATTATGCAAGTGGAGTGAGTGGCTTATTTAACTGTGATGATAATTACTTTAATGAATGATTTGTTATTGCATTTTCAATTATTTATTTAAAGCAATTATTATGCATGCAAGGCAAGTAATTCTGTTGAGGTTTGGATGAATGTTTGGGCGAAGATAGAGTCTGTGTATCAAGAGGTGATGGAGTTATAGGCCTTAAAAGTAAGATTTGCAAAAGATTAATTTTATATTCCACTCAACAGGAAGCCAACGAAGTTGTGGAAAGTAATTCTTTACATTTTATAAAGAAGAGAGGAAATAGAGTTTTGAAGCACAAGGAGTATTATTAGATGAAATCATGAAAAGAGTGCATTTTCCACGCTGCATTTTTATTGTCTAATCAGGAACCAGCAATTGGTGGGCAAAGTTCTGTTTTTATCGATATGATTTGACCAAGTAACCTAGTGGTGTTCTCTTAATCTGTTAAGGCAATTTCTGATGTCTGCAGTCCATCCTGTTGCAACTGAATCATGTATTTGTAATAGTAATGATTTCTTCCTTTAATAGGTTTCATCCGTTGCCTGTTCAATCTTCACTCGCCACTGAGCACTTAAAATAAGAGGAACCTGCTTTGTTATGAGCTGGTTTGTTGGTCTTTAAAGAAAGAATTCAGTAAGTCATTTCTTCGTATTGTGGACTCTGACATTCCGTTTCTCATCAGAATTTTTTCAATAAGATATGTCAGAAATGTGGCCGTGCACTTGAGGCAATCGCTGACCAAGAATAACGCCTTTGTAGTTTGCATATGTATAAAACTACAGTAGTAGGTTCACTGTTTGAATAGGCCGAAGTAGGGCATTTAGTATAGTGATGTTCTCCGTTTTATGTATTCTTGTTCTTGATCTCAGAGACATGTTAGTTGGATTTTGTTTCTCATAATTCGACATGAGCAAGTGTTTAGGAGTTTAGAACAACGGTCTGATGGAGTCTGAATCCTTGATGTGGTGAAATATGAATAGTAGAATATTAGTTGGGTGAAAAAAGTTTGGTCGAGTCTTAAAATTATAATTGATTCGACTCTGGAAGTCTGGTAGTGTCACAGTAGAAGGATAAGGTCTGGTAAAATCTAAGCATTACAGTTTGGTCTGGTAGAGTCTAACTATTAGTGCTTGATGTGGCTGGCATATATTCATCTTCTGTGGTGGATTCAGAGCTTTTGGGATAGGTGTGGTGGAGGCTTAATGTTAGAATTTGTCCTGGTAGTTTGAATGTTATGACTGATTGAGTCTAAGTTTGTGTGTACACAGTAGGCACGAGCGCAACTTTCTCCCACAGTGGTGGTAAGCAATGCCCTCCTCCTTCCTCTCCGATTCTCTGAACTATTAGTAAAGCAAACTAGATGACATCACCAATTTATGCAACGTAAAATAGTCAGTAAGTAAGTAAGCGAAAGTGAAGGCCTCTACTGGTCAGAATTACAGTAGTTAAGTATTCAAGAGCACACTGACATTAATTGTTGCATGAGCTTGATCCAAAATAATGCTTAACTCTTGCTATCTTTCCACAGGTGTTTTATAAACTCAAAACTGAGTTTTTGCTGTTTCATTAGTCCTATTAGTCCAATTAGTCCTATTCCGAATCCTCCTTCTACCCTTGCCTGAGTTACCTCCATCACCACTTCAAGTATGAGCCCCATCCACCTGAACTGTCTGCCTGCCTGACACTTTGTATCTTGACCGGGAACTGATTTGGGTCCTACTTGCTCATTGATTTTGATATGTTAGTTATGGGCAACCATTTGGCAATGGGCATATGATTAAGAAATAGTGGCTTGCAGCGGAACTAAGGAAAGTAGATGCTGAAAACTAAAATATTCACAACAGGATGTTTACCAAATCAGCCAAATAAAATGCAGTTTTGAGCTATAGACAAAAGAGAAATAAATGATGCTTGATTAAAACACTGGCTAAAAACTTAACTAATATAGATCTGGCAGTTTATGAACATTAGCAGATTTATAATCATGTTTAACAGCTTATTTAAATAGCTGATTTTCGATGGACGAAACACTTTTCCCAACTTCTGGTTAATATCTCATTCATCTGCCTCTGCAACCAGGGTTTGATTCCTGTTGTCCCATATGAAATTCACTTATGTGCTGTTATTTTGCTTGCTTTGCAGTTTTACCCGAAAAAGGCTAGCTCCAAAGACTGAACATTACAAGAAATGTAACATGTCATGAGTTTGCAGTTGAGTCATCTTACATTAGCTGTGCGATGTGTATTTATTTGGTTTTCAGACAATCTGGATTGAGAGACTTAGAAACAGCGTGTCCCATTGAACAGCAAAAGAGATGGCGGCCAAGGTAAAGGCATTGCAGCAGTGGTGCAAGATGCAGTGCGAAGGCTATCGTGATGTCAGTGTAGTAAACATGACCTCATCGTGGAAGAGCGGCCTTGCATTCTGTGCCATCATACACAGATATCGACCTGAGCTCATGTAAGTCAACAAGGTGTCCATTTTGAATGCAAATTGCTTGTTGCTGCAGATGGATGATTATTGACAGATGGTGGATGTAGCTGAGAAATTCTGTCTCTGTTCACTGTTCAATTGTCTTAATACCCAATTACCACGCTCAGGCTAAGTAAGCGTAATCAGCTTCAGGGAATGCTTCCTTCGTCTCAATGTTCCATGGGATCCATGGGAAGACAGTACAATGCAATATACTGTCTCCATTGGCTTCAATCCTAAGTCCCTCGGACACTGACCTCTCTCCCTGAAACTTGTCAAACAACTAGGCTCTTATGAATTTTTTATATAGTGCCAGTTAAGTAAGCTGATTGCCCTGATGTGACCGACCGGTAAGTTGCTGATACATTCTGAGATTTCCTTTTTCCCATTTACCATCATTAGCTTACTTTAAAGTTTTTGCTATGGGTCTAGCCTAAGAATTTAAGCTGTGCAGGGTGTCTAGTTCTGGCAAAATTACTTTTGATAACTTACAATTAAGACTTAAACATGAAGACTTGACCTATAAAGAGGGAATTATAATAAATCAAACAAATTGTGACAACAGGGCAGATAAAATAAGTTAAAAATTTCATCTGCATTTATTAATCCTCCTTAGCCCGTTGATTTAAAGATAAGGGTGATCCAAATACAACAATATAAAAAATGCATGCACACACACACACATGCACTCGCTCACACTGACATAAGGATATATACCCGGTAGTATATAACACAATGAAGTCAGACATTTATATGACATAATATAAACAAAGACTTAAAAGAAACTTCAGCAATGATCTTGACTAGACAGATACTACATAATGACCAAACTCCAGTCCTTTTGGAGTGCAAAGATAAATTGAAGAGCTCTCTTAATCTGTGGATGAAACATTGTGTCTGTCATGGAGGGGACATTGCTTTCATGACGTAAACCACTTCTGTCCACAGCAGGTGTAAAACGCTCTAAATAGTGTTATACGATTTTTAAATTACAGTTAAAATACTGCATTAGACGTTGATCAACAGAGGTCTCCTCTGTGGATTTTTTTTGCTGTAATACTTCACCAGTTATTTTATCCATAGACTGATTGTCATTGACTGCATGTGTTGCTTGCATGTGTTTCTGTTTTGCACGATTTATTTGTTAGACTAGTGAGCCTTATATTGTGCACTTCTCTGGATCCTGAAGTGTTTATAACACTTGAGACCTAAGAAGAAAAGTGCAACAATTTACTAAACTGTGCCACATGTCGAGTGCGCATAATGCTTCGCTTTCACATGTTCTTCTCTCTCTGGTTAATTTACTAGTTTTGACCAACACCTGATACAATACATTTCATGCTTCTCATTACAGAGACATGTAGAAATAAATATTAATCCGTTTGTTAGAGAGAATGTTATCTAAATATTAGCAACCTACTCAGATTGCTAGTAAAGAGATGACGGTTTGGTCTGTGCTGTGCAGATCCTGTAAACTCTCTATTTGAACTGTTTGGTTGCTGTTAAGTATTCTTTCATTTTCCCTATTGCAGATATATTTCTATCAACTGCAAAAGATAATTTCAGTGTAATATTTTAACCGTGTAATCGGCTAATTTTTAGACCTGGCTAAAAATTCCTTCCAATTCTGGGTTTTTACTGTCTGCATATGCATGTTTTAGTGATAACGAGTAATCTAGCGAGTGAGTGAGCGAGTAAGTTAGCTAACCAGCCAGTCCAGTCCAGTAAGTAAATGAATGAATGCGAGTCAGTCAGCCAGTTACAAATTCCAGCAGTGAGCACTGAGCAGTCAGTCATATAGTCAGTGATATAATGATGGAGCATTATCATTATCAGTGGTGTTTCCTTCGTCAGAGAATTGTCCTTCCACAACTATTTTCCGATGATCCTGATTTTCCGATGATCGTCTCCAGGCTTTGTTCAGCCTAGAGTTGAGTGGATGAACCTCCATTTGTGCCTTAGTCACCCAACTGTTCTTTTCCATGGAGGCCAGAAAATCGCATTCCAGCTGATCAGACTTCAAACTAACTCATTGTTATTGTACTGGTTAACTTGATGTTATTACATGTAAGGAGTATGTGGATGAGGTGAAAGAGAGAGGATGACATTAAACTAGAGTGCTGGGGAGGGAATCGATAGTATACCAGCAGAGATGCTCAAAAGTCTAGAGGAAGGAACCATGACTGATAAGGATATGCCAAGATATATACACAATGGGAATTTGGCCAGATGAGGTGGGTGGGTTTTGGCCAGACGGGGTGGGTGGGTTTTGGCCAGACAACATCTGCAATTCATCATAGTACCAAATGCAAGAATGCCAAATACAACAGCATGCAAGGATCACCATACATACCATTTTCTTCCTCCTCCTATGTGTTGTCAAAAGCCAGGATAATAATTGACAACAGGAGTATAAGGAAAGACGGAGGTGGTCGAGGGCTGGGATATGATCATTTTGGGTTTTTAAAGGGCATGGGAACTAGGGACATGATAGGAACACTAAGAATAGTAACAGAGAGGAACTGCCAGAATGGTCACTATGTATATAATATATACATCCTGACCATTGTATAATATTATTCTATAATATTATTCTGTGATAATTCTGACCATAATGATGACCATTCTATAATTATTATATATGCCTTCAGGACTATGAAATATCAGTTGTGCTATTACATGCATGGAGGTGTATAGGAATAGATTGAAGAGGCCGAAGATTGATAGGAATCTCGCACGTGGGGCGAAAGATGCTGCATAAGAACAGACGGAGAGTACTCAGTACCAGGAAAGAGGGCAGAGGTGTGGGACAAGGATGCCACCGCTACTATTTAACGTCTACATTGAAGATCGGTGAGAAGCAGTAGACGATCTGGAGAAGGGATAAGGGACAGAGGAAGATAGATCATTGAGGTCATTTGCAGATGACCAGAAAATGATGGCAAGAAGCAATGAAAATTAAGATCAAAAGAAAAAGTTGTTGAGGATAATTAAGGGAAAGGTAACTGTAGTCAGAATACACATAGAAGGAGAATGAGAAGAACAGATGAAAGAATTCTGTTACCTAGGGAGTAAGATCACAACAGATGCCAGATATCACAGAGAAATTAAATGAATGGTAGCAATAGGAAAAGAGGGGTTTTCAAAAAGGAGAGAACTGTTGAGAGGTTAACTAAACAGAAATCTTAAGAAAAGAATGATTAAGACACTGATATTGTGTGTTTGTGCCGAGCGGAGCAGAGACATGGAGCATGATAAAGCGGACATAAGAAGACTGGAGGCTTTCAAAGTGTGGACATGGATGAGAATGTAGCAAAATCAGCTGGACAGAACATAAATATAATGGAGAAGTGATGGAAAGGATTGGAGAAGATATTGTCTTGATGCACATGTTATGCATCCAAGCCAAGACAACATTATGATCAATGCATACTAACAGAAGTATAAAGTATGGAAACTCACCAATCACAAACATTCCAACAAAATCATGACTCATACAAATTACTTCATGAATATTTTCTGTAGGACTTGCACTTTGCTGACTATTGACTATTCAGCAGTATTTTGCTCACAGCAATAACTTGGATTGTGCAAGTTTGAACCTCTGGAGGAATCACTCAATCTATAGCTGCTTAATATTATATTGAAATACTGATTTGAAAGGTTTCTTAAATAAAACAATATTTTTGCCAATATGTTGTAATGTAGCGAATTGGTTTATCAAATGTTTTAGAGATTATGACTCACTATCGAAAGAAAATGTTTTCCAAAACAATAAACTGGTAAGTTATTCTTCAATCCCCACTTTCATTTATTCATTAAAAAATTTATATGACACCCCTTCAGGTAACTGCTTAGAAGTGCTCACAACTCCAGCCCAGACAAAATGGTAAGTTTTCAAATGGTCATAAACAGTACAATACAATGCAGCTAGGCATTTATGATGCGCTTTAACACGACTAGTCATGCACGAAAGCTCACACACGTCTTGAAGACGCAACTGCAATTGTAATGCAGTGCAATTGTGCGCGAAGGACTTACTCAAGGTGCAACTGCAGTTGCAATGCAGAGCAATTGTGCGCGAAAGACTTGCTCAAGGTTCCTACACAGTGACACCTTGGACGAGGGTCGAACCCGCTCACTCAGTGCACACTGAGCATTACTGGTCGATTGTTCTAACCAATCAGCCACCGTGTCTCGTGCCTACAGCGCGTAAATGGGTAAGTTACTCCTCAATCCATACTTCCACCAACTACTACTAGATCTGACTTACAAGTGTCTAATTCTTCACCTGTTTTATGAGCCATTTTTTTCCAACCAATCACACGTCTGAAGCACACCACAAATCAACATTATTGACAGTGCCAACAGAAGGGAATTTATATTTACATTTGCTAGTGAGAAACAACAAAGCACCAGGTCAGGATGGTATACCCATAGAACTGATAAATGCGGGCGATGACGCAATGATAAAGACAATAACAATAATATGCAAAAACATATGGAAAACCAGAGAGTGGCCAGAGGAATGGAAGAGATCAATATTTATCCCTTTATTTAAGAAAGGAGATGTAAGAGAGTGTGAAAATTACAGGACAATAGCATTGATATCACACACAAGTAAAATACTACTCAAAATAACTCATAAAAGAATGGAGAACTCAATTGAGAGAGAGCTTCTGGACAATCAAGCAGGATTTAGGAAATCCTGGGGAACGCGAGATCATATTGCCAACATGAGGTGGATAATGGAAAGGTAAAGGGAATATGGACAGAAAATACACATATGTTTCATCGATTATACCAAAGCATTTGACTGCATTAACCATGGATGGAGAGGAAATAGAGGTGGTAACAAGCCTCACGTTCCTGGGATCATTAATAGAAAAAGAGGGAAAATGTGATTCAGAAATAAAGAGAAGGGTGGCGATAGGAAAAACTGCAATGAACGGACTGGAAAAGATATGGAAAGACAAACATGTGAGCATAGACACAAAAAAAGATTAGTGAGAGCAATGATCTTCCCTACAGTACTATATGGCTGTGAGACATGGAAATGACAAAGAAGATAGAGAAGAAGATCAACTCATGCGAAATGTGGATATGGAGGAAGATGCAGAGAATATCATGGATGGAGAAGAAGACAAATGAAGAGGTGCACAGGAAGATTGGAGTTGAGAATGATGAGACGTTACAACAAACAGCGTTGAGAAGGAAGCTGGGGTTTTTCGGACATGTTATGCGAACAAATGGAATGGAAAAGGAAATGATGCTGGCATGTGGAGGAGGAAGGAAGAAAAGAGGGCGCCCAAGAAAAAAATGGATGGATGTGATACATGAAAAAACTAAAATGAGCCTACAGGAATTAAGGGATGCAACTTCGGAAAAAAAAATGGAGAAGATTGGTCATGGCGGTCGCTAGATTTCCAAGAAATGACAGCGCAAGGTGACAAGGTGAGTGACAATCATGTTGTTTAAAAGTTGTTTGAAGTTATGTTAGTTATAAATTAGGAATGTCACTAAATATTATAAACACTGATATTGACTCCCCTTTGTCGTTTTGACGAATGCCTGTATGGCAAAGACTGTTGCCTTTAATAACTTGTTATCCAAGGTGATTTTGCTAAATGTTTCAGCAATTGATTGTGCTTTCAAGATGTGTAATTGGTGAAGCTAAATAGCAAATAAAAACAGGCAAAGATTTAGACACAAGTCTATAAACTCTGAGCTATAAATGCTTTGCTAAACAGGAAGTCAATGTAAAGATTTTATGCACATATATTATGATGTCCATATTTCACATAAAATTATTACTTAGAGCTCTAGCCAAAGATTTCAACTTGATATCAACAAGAAACAAGTTACAGTAATCTAGGTAAAGTGAGAGCAACACTTTTGCCAGAGATATCCTTGAAGAGATGGAACATACATAAAATGAATTAAATATGCTGTTTACACAGTGAAGTTGAGACATTGACTTGCTCTCAAATTCATAGCACCACACAGTGGAAGTGCCTCTGGATGCCTCATGCTACTAGAGGCACTTGTTAACGTTTGAATACGATATGATAATGGACCTCAAAACAACACTTAACTTTTTCAATTCAGACAATCAATGCTGTTTAGTACAGTGTAGAGTTGAGTAACACAATAAGGATGCAACCAGAGGTAAACAGAAAACAATGCACCGTTATAGATGCTTGAAAGTGGGATATGTCTTGCTAACTCTGGAACCCATAAACAAGGTTAATATATATTGTAACAAAACAAAGGCAGTTAGGAAACAGGAAACTTCATTTGTTGCAGTAATATCGTAGAAGTAATATTAGATTAAATATGAGTAAATTAGGAAGGGCAGCATAACCCAAATCAACAAGTTGTTCATGCAATGTCAGAGATGTAAGCCAATGAAACTTTCTGTAGTTGCTCTGGTATCCAATGGCAGAAATACAGTCTTCAATGAGAAAGGAGTAGTTACTCAATACCATCTAATAATGCACAGTTTGTGCTGTAAGATTGCATAGTTGGTGAAGACACGTTTTATCATCATTATCAGTACCATCGACTCTTGAAGTTCACTCAATTGTCTATTTCTGCTTAATTGTGGTTGTGAAATGTGTGTCCACAGAGCTGCACAAAGAAGAGCAAACATATGTGATCATTAATATGCATCATAAGACTATTGTTTTAGTGATCTGTGGTTCATTGCATTTGATAATGTATCCTCAACTTCTTTGTCATCCTTGAAATCATCATGACCACTGCGTGTCATGTGAAATTGACGATTCATTGTCAACTGTGTAGCACTATAAGAAAGGGTCGTCTGATTGTGACTATCATATTTGTACTTCAGCCAAACTATGCATCAGCTGCACAATCATTCAGGGTTCATTTTATTGCAGTTATGAAGTAGCAATGACTAATTAATCATCATAGGAATCTCGACTATCTTGTCATATCATATCATCATCATTTTATCATCAGCTGCAGCAACATCATCTTCATCATCAGCGTCATTTTGCTTTTTGTACTTTCTTTTGTATTCACCATCAGTTTAATTTTCATTATTTTTATTGTTATCATCATCATGCCTTTAACATTATTGATGATTCCCATGTGTTGACTGACTGACTAACTGACTGAATCTGAACACTTGTTTTGGCATCTGTGGCTTAGGCATTTGATGTGGCTCAGCAGCTGGGTATTCCTGCTCTTCTGGATGCAGAAGACATGGTTGTCATGACAGTGCCAGACAAGTTGTGCATCATAACGTACGTCTCCCAGTACTACAACTTCTTCCGCAACTACAAACCGGGTGAGCTGCACTCTGCATGTGAACACACAAAATGGTCAGTCATTACAAGTTAAGGGTAACAAGACACTTGCTTACTTGCTTGCACAGAGGCTTAGAAGCATCTGATCCCAAAGTTAAATTTCTGAAAGAATGTTATCCTGATGACATAGACGACAATTTAACAAATGAGCTAGAACAATTTTACTCATGTATCAAAACAAAAGATATGGCCAATCTCAATCAAAGCAAACAAATCAAACACCTGAACCATCAAGACTTGTATAATATGATTTTCAAGTTGGCATTGAAAGTGATTTTCCAAATGTTACTATTGTGCTGCATATGTTTTTAGCACTAATGGTAACTTATTGTTCTGGTGAGCGTTCATTTTATCATCTGAAAAGAATATAAAACGAACAGAGAATTGGTCAAGAAAGGTTAGGTTCACTTAGCTCGGTGTGTATAGAATCGGATATTATGAGAGAAATAGACCTACAGTTTGACAAAAAATTTTCTGATTTTGCAAGACAAAACCCCAGTAAAAAATTCCTCTGAAGAGTAAGAATTTTGTTGAAATTGTGCACTTTTATCATACACTTGTTTATTGAAATAAATGATATTATCATAAATGAGAAATGCAAGAAGTTGAAATTTTTAAATTTAAGATTTGTGTTTCGTCTGTGTGATTTGTTTGTCCCCGCAAACAAGGGCCCACATCTGATGTTGGCTTAGGGCCCATTGAGCCTTAATTGGACCCTGCTTGACTTGAAAGTGAGTCAATCGGCACTGTATATCAGTCAGCACAACTTTTGTGACATTGATATTACTGGTCATCTTTGTGTGCTGCAAGATTGCAAGAGCATTTAGACAAATTGCAGTACAATCAGCTGTCATTGAGTCTTTTTAGAGGTTCTATCATTGATACATGCATAAATACATGATCTGCTTACATGCATTTATTTTGCTGTTTTGTTTCTGTTTATTTCTGGTACAACAACAGCTACTCCAGTGAAGAGGCATTTGCCAGATGACACATCCACTGCCTCAGCTGCCAAGAAACCCACTGTAGAGAAACCAGTAAGTAATTACTCACCTGCACACAAGACAACTACTACTCCTTCAGAACCTTTTGCTGAATATCACAAGGTCATTCATGATAATAAGATTGATAATTTGATATATGTGTTATAAATAGCAGACGGTTGTAACTAATTGGAAGCAACGGAGTATTGTAATCATTATCTCCAGACTTTTAAGGCTTCTAAGGCACTACTTGAGAGCCAAGCACAGAGCTTATTCATGAGTGCTGCATCAAATCAGAGGGGTTGTCCAATGGGTAGTCCAGAGGAGGTCAAGGTCTGGTTTCCAGAGGGGCAGAGCAACTGTTGAGGCAAGTGACATTTAGGGCGAGAGTTGGAGGATCGGATGAGTCAGAGTATGATTTCTTGAAGAAATGACAATTTTGAATGGAAAGCCTGTGATGTGATAGATGAAGGAGCAGATGATGACAGGTCATTGGCAGTGATCAAGGAGGCATCTAAGATTTAAGTAATTCATAAGGCAAATCATTCTGGAGGTAAGTAGTGACTGGGGGTCAAGAAAGGCTGAGATATTATGTGGATAATGGGTTGAATGGGTTGGCTAGATGGTGATGAGTTTGCAGAGATAATGTGAGCTTGGATTATGTTATATATATATATATATATATATATGTATATATATATATGTATATATATATATGTATATATATATATACATACACTGTGTCCTGAAATGTAGGGACCCTTAATGATTATATGAAAATAAATGGTAAATATTCGTCAATTTTCCAAAGCCATTTTGATCCTGGCACAAATATCTAATACTGTATACAATGTAATAGTTCATGTCATCCAATAGTGATGTCATTTGTATCAAAGTTTAAGTATCAAAGACGGTCTAAAATTCGTCGACAGAATTTTAAACTTTTTTTAAATGTTATCGAAAACCGCCATAAATTTAGTTACAATTTATTCTTGTATGTGAATAATGCTAGGCTACAAGGTGTGTTCAAAATGTCGTCTTTGGCCTCAACACAAGCTTCAAGATGCGTGCGCCATTGGCAAAAAGCATCAATGACCAGCTGATCAAATCAAATTATTCCCATGCATTAACATTGTAATTTAAAGACGTCACTAAGACGTAAGTTTTTAACCAGGACGTTCATAAATTAAAAATTTTTGGATAAATTTGTTGGGATGAAAACGCTTTTGGAATTTTAAAAATTGACGATTATTTACTATTTGTTTTTATTTTATCATTATGTTTCCCTTTATTTCCGGACACAGCGTATATATATGGTAGAGAGTTGTAGGTTTGTGATGAAGCTGAAATGAATCACTCAGATGAGCTTATGCTGGCTGGAAGTAGTTTCATAATGCTTGAGCGTTATGGTGATCTCTCGGGCTAGTGAGTTTTGGATTACTTGGAAGGCTCAGGATACGAGGTAGGGGTGTCAGGTGCAAGAGTGTCAGAGGGAGTGTCAATGAGGATATTGAAATCTCTGGTGAGTAGACATGCGTTGGGAGTATGGCAGTGAGCTAACTTTATTGAGAAAGTCAGGGGATTACGAGGAATAGACATATGAGGCAGGAGGGCATTGAATGTTGAAAAACATGTGGAGGAGCAATTGGAAAATGTGGATTTTCCCAGAATGTATGTTTTACTTACTGATGCATGGATTATCTGCTTAGAACAGGCTAGTGATTATAACAATGAGTCTTATTGTGTTTTTGTTTGTGTTGATCAGGTTCTGGGAGAGACAAAAGGCCAAAATGATCTTTCTGCTTCCTCTAAACGCTGTACTCTTGAAGACACTTGTAACATCTGTCAGGGTAAGGTGTTTCTAATGGAACGCCAGATCGAGGGGAAGAAGCTGTACCACCGCCATTGCCTTCGAAATATGCAGAAAGAACAAAGCTCAACACTTCGTTCAGCCCAACAGTCGGATGGCGAGCAAAGGAGAGGACTTGATCAGTTCCATGAAATGAGAAATGAGACCATGGAATATGACGAATTGCATTCAGATGTTGCAACTGGAGAAGGAGAATGTGGAAATGCCAGTCAGGTTCCAGTTTCAAAATTGGACGAAACACTCTCTTCTGGTAATAAGAAGACAACTGTAGGAGAAGTCAGTGTAGGAGCAACACATGACTTACAAGTTACATCGATTGCAACAACAAAACCAAGCACAGCAGTGACTTCTTCTACAAATAAATCTGCTGTACTAGTGACTTCAGCTTTAGGAACATCGTCCATTTCTTCAGTGGCTTCTAGCGCGACATTGCAATCTAAAGCAGGAGCGATATCTAGTCCAGTGGTGACATCTGTCTTACCGTCTCACGTATCACATGCAGAAGAAAGAACATACACGTCTGACAAATCAACATCGAAACCAGCAAAACCAGTGGATTCTTCTGAAGGCACAAACCAGTTGACACTGGCACCTGCTAGTCATGATTCGCCAACTTCATTTGGCCAATTCATGCCAGTTTCGTCCAATCGGCCAACCCAGAGTCTTCCTCTGACTTCAAGTCCTTCAGGTCTACCCAGTAAAGCATCTAACTCTTCTGAAAGTCCTTCAGCTCCGTTAGTCCAGGTACCTTTGAGGCCAAAACTACCGCCTACCATAATTCCGCAACAGTCTGGCGCCAGCGTTGATGTCTCTCCTTCAAGTTTAGTTCCTCCGAAGCCTCCCAGATGCTCAGTCGTAGTTGAAACAATTCCTGTTGAGGCTGGGAAAGGACAAAATGACTCTTTGGCTGAAATGTCGACTCCTTCTGTGTCCCAGTCCTTCAGTGACCACAAAGTTGTTTCAGTTGCAAATATTACATTTCAGAAGCCTGACTGTAATATTCCTGTTTGTAAAGTTGGTGATGCAATGAGTTCTGTTCAGACTACATCAACAATCCATTCTTCATCTACTCATACTAATGTGTGTTCATCTACTTTATCTCCCAAAACCCGACCGGCCCCTAATCCACCAGACCAAGCTGTTTCAATTTCATCAAATCTTGTTTCAACTTCAACAAACCTTCCCAGTTCAAATTCAACAAATCTCTCCATTTCCACTTCTACAAACCTTCCAATTTCAAATTCAACAAATCTACCCGTCTCAACTTCTACAAACCTTCCCATTTCAAATTCAACAAATCTACCCACCTCAACTATGATGAACATCCCTGTTTCAACGCCAGCGAGTTCTTCAGTTCCAGTTACTACACTTCGGTCTATTCGAACGTCAAAAAGTCATCCTGCTCCATCTCCACCAAGCCATTCTGTTCCATTTTCAGCAACTCCATCTCTGCTGTCTCTTAAGACTAATTCTTCTTACCCACCTTCTACTGTTGCTTTATCATGTCCTGCTGTTTCAACTTCAGAAAGTCTTCCCAGTTCAACTTCAACTACTCTTACAACTGCTTCAAGTTCATCTGTTCCAAAGCCTGCCATTCGACATCATATATCAACACCAGCAATCAACCCTGTTTCAACTCCAGCAATCGAACCTTTTTCAACTCCAGCAATCCACCCTGTTTCAACTCCAGAAATCCATCCCATTTCAGCTCCAGCAATCTATCCGACTTCAGCTAAAGAAATCCATTCCATTTCTTCACCAGCAATGCATCCTGTTTCAGCTCCAGAAATCCATCCCATTTCAGCTCCAGCAATCCACCCTGTTTCAACTCCCCATACTCCATCAAATGGTTTTGGTGGAAATTCATTGGGACAAAATTTTATTCATTCTTCAAAGCAAAAACCAGAAGCAGCAGTTAGCCACAGCTCCTCTAGCCATGTGATTTCTACCCAATCAGTCAAGTCACCAATTAGCCATCCTGGGAAAACTCCACCTGGCCGTCCAGTCCTTCCACCCAGTGGCCTTCCAGGACAAGTTCCTGGTACTTCTAAAGCTTCACCTGCTGTCTGCGCTGCCCCAGTGCAGTCGTCAAGTACCTCAACCAGTGCCACTTCTGCCAGTTCAACGCTGCATTCTACTCTAACACAGCCATCTGACAAATCTCTGGCACTACCTGCTGCCAGTCCAGCAGTCCCAACTGTTCATGTAGAACCTCTAAGTAGAAAAGAAAGTTCTGACACTGTAGCTGTAATCCCCACAAAAGAGACCAATGAACAGATTGTATCAGAAGATACAAGTCAGAATGTTGGCCAGTTTGCTGGTCAGGTTGATAACCAATCTGCAGTCCACTGTGTTGACCCATCTGTTTGCCAGTCTGATGTCCAGTCTGGTGGTAAGCATCCGCCTATTCCCAAACGGCCTCCAAGTATTTCAGTGTCACGGGAAATTGAAAAAAATAAGCCTCTTCCTGTAAAACTGGATATTGCTTTGGATCAGAGATCGGTTGCAAACTCAGGACATAAAGATAATCGGGAATTGAAGGAGAACAAGGATCCTGTGGAAAATGAGGCACTTGTCAATGGTGCAACTGTTGATCCCCGGCCGGACTCAAGAAGGTCAGTGAGGACAAATCCATTCAACAGTCCAGAGCCACCTTCTTCAGTAAATCCAGACGACTTCCATGGAAAATTAATAAAAGATCAAAAGACACCTGGAATTTTGAAAAATGAAACACTGCATAAAATTGAAGAGCTTCCCAAGAAGAACGCTGGAATTGGAGACACCAATAAAGATATGGAAAAGATTTTAGTGAAACCAAGCCCATCGCCTAGGTCGATTTTAAAAGTAAAATCAGATGCTCCAGTTTCATCCCCTACCCAAAGTGAGAGTAATTCTAGTATTTGGTATGTAGACTTGGAGCCTGAAGATCTCAGAAATGAAACAGGTTCAGGCACTACAGAATCTCCTGCCGTAGCTGGAACAAAGTTGGTGCCGAATGAATTGGGACATGGAATGGTGGAAGAAATAGTCAATCAGCAGAAAACAATATCCGTGCCAGTTCCACTTCCTAGAAGCAGATCCAAGAAGGGAAAAGATGATGTTCTCCCTATGAATGGAGATGCAGAGGCACAGTCAAAACTCAGTTCTCCCTCAATGTCTCCCACAGCCCAGCCTTCGAATTCCATTAGGCCACCTGCAGATGGAACAACTAGTCCAGTTGTCACGCGTGCTGCACCTCCGCGACCTACTCCACCAAGACCAGAGAGTATAAAGCAGGCCCTGAAGAAGATAACTCCTGACACGACGTTCACTTTTGAGGACCAATCGTTTAACTTTGGTCCTACGTCTGGCAGCAGAAAACCATCAGACGGCCGAGAGTTGCACATGAGATCAAGTGCAGTTGCTTCAAACCACAAACAACCAGTTGTTAAGAGAAAGGTAAGTTGGTGGAGGAATGGTTGACTTCAAACATATGGCAAGGTAATTCCTCATTATTATGCAACTCTTTCAACAGTGTTTATCAAATGCCGCTAAACCCTGGGATCTAAAAATAGTTTATTTCTTTTTGGACTGTGGCTCACCTATGTGGCTGGTATGACCTATTCCATCCGTTTGACATTGCTTTGTCCTCTGCTAATAAGTCTAGCAAGGTAGGTACAGCCTGGGGATTGCTTCTCTTCATTTCAACTGACGTCACTCTGGACAATACGATCTCACATTTTGAAAATGCATAACAAACTTTGAAAATTATGTTTTCTTATACCAGCACATTATCTCAAAATCAGTCTTTTCTCTTGTTTACTCTCAGTTCAATTATGCCAACTTCTTTTTTACAAGTGTCACAGATCTTAAAAGTCCCTGGCATGTATGGTTCTGCTTGTCCCTACTTGATTCAACCACAACTCTCTCCCTACATCCTTTCCCACACTATCAACCATGCATTCTTTAAAGTGCTGTGAGAAGTTGTTGGTATGGTGGGCTATCATCTGCAGTAACTGTGCTAGCAATCTTTGGGTGTGGGTAGTTTTGGCTGAGCCATGATGCAGAACAGTTACTCTAATTGGTTCTTCTGTGTTGTTTCCGCAGGAAGTGAAACTTAATACCAATGTTTCTTTGATGCACAACTGTTTTAATTTTTGTTAAAGAAACACCTCAAAGATAGATATTTTTCTATGAATGTATTTTTTGCTTCTGGACTTTTATAAAGCACATTTTCAGAACCTCTGAAACACTATATGAACATGGCATATCTTAACATAGCTCATTAGCTTTTTAAACACTTGGATAGTTAAATGCTTGTCAACTAACAGCTGACTAATTGTGTTTCGGATTTGCATTTCTGTGTTACTGTACAAATGGTAGAAATGTTCATATTTTAATATTGTGTTTCAATTTAGCAGCGACTTTCAATTAATTGCAGTGCATTCCTAGACGTTTGTATGATTTGATAAGACCCAGTTGTGGAAACCAAATAATTTTATTATTATTTGAGTAGTTGGCTTGATGAGTGCTCCAAATTCAAGTTTAGCATTAAACTCATTTTTTCGTTTAATGATCAACCAAAGAATTGTGTATTTCTGTTGTTGTAGGTCAATGCAGAGGGTCGTTTATCTGCACAGTACATCACTGAACAACTGCGACTTCTGGATATCACTTTGAAGAAGTTAGAAACAGAAGGAAGAGTACTGGAGGGCAGAATTCGAAGTGGTGAGGACCCATACATTTCCAAACAAACGTGTAACTGTATTGAATAGATTCTGAAAAAATTACAAACTTCTCCCTTATTATTTCTCACATTTCTGCTATCTAATGACAAGGCCCAAACCAAGGTTGCTAATCTGGGTTGTTTCAATGACTTGGGGAAGGTTTCATCAGGATCAGACTTAAACATGTGCAGGCTTAATGCTCATATCATTACGCACAACCCATTAGCGACCAGTGTGTGCTAAAGTGTAAGGTATAATCAATAATGCTGGTCATTAAAGGATTAAGGCCTCATATTCTTGAGTATTCTCCCAATCAAGTGGAGCCTACTCACCAGAATCATCATGTTTTAAGCTGAGTGATTGCAGTAACCATGATTTAGTCATATCATTATATATAGCGATGAACTGAGTTTGAATTTCTTGCCGAGTCCGAGTCTGCGTTTTACGAGTTGAATTTTGCCGAGTCAGAGTTTAGAATATTTAAAAAGTCTCATTCTTTTGATTTGTAGTTTGGCAGTTTGCATGACTTCTATGAATTTGTTAGTTTTGCCTTAGTTTGCACTTGGAATTAGTAACTAGTAAGTACTAATAGTAGCATGTTATAAATAATAGTGTTTATGGTTTTAGTTAGGTCGATCGTCCTTTTGTAAATTAGAAAATTCTATTTTCATTTTCAAAACACAAATTCGGAAAGATTAATACTCGGACCCATTGTTTGTCCGAGTGTGAGTTTACTGCGAAACTCAGGCTGAGCAGAGTTCTGAGCAGAGTTTCAAATATAGTTCTATATGCTGTGTGTTCAGGGTTACTCATTTTCACACTACTGCAACTCTGAACTGTGAATAGTATATAATTTCACATTGTCACCATTATGGAATTTGTTAAAATCAGTTTAATTTGAATTTCCATTTCTAGGAACTGATGAGTCAATGGATGATGATGACAAGAATGATCTAATGGGTCAATGGTTTGAAATGATCAACCACAAAAATGATCTTGTCAGACAGGAGTCAGAACTTATCTACAGGTACCATGCTCGTTTTATTCATAAATGACCACAATCAATAATTTCATGCTTATATCACAGTAGAAAATATTACATTTGTCTTGCTCATTGTCTGTGTACCCATGAAGCAACCTATTTGTATTGATGAATTACTTTATGATGCGTGTACACCGTTTATGTATTAGCATATATATGTAATGTAAGTGTGTATGTATGTACACATGTACTTATGTCATTATTGTGGATTGGTTCTCAGAACGCTTTGTTAGAGACCCGAGAGTGTTCATCTGCAAGAGAGAGATATCCATGATCTGATCATGTGAATTCAATGTGCAATTAGAGTTGGTGAATATGGCATAATCATTTGCCATTCCTTTCTGCTGAAATTCAAGCTATGCCAGCTCCACTTCGTTCAGAACTTGCACCATCCATCTAATGGCCAGTCTACCAATATTCTCTCATATATAATCATTTACGAGAGATACATTCTCATGGCTCCCTTATAAGGACAGAAATTCAAGTTCTGCCTCCTAGACTGGGCTTTATTGGTTTGCTCTGAACCAGCCTACATGCAGGAGCCGTTTATGCCGATGTCAACTCCGTTAGGTCGTCATTCATTCATCTGTCTATGGAGATCTTCTGGTCCCTTGACTTTGTTTTTACACTATCCTGATTTTCTATCAATTATCATACATTCTAGTCTTCTAATTGGTCTGATTTTTAGTCCCTTGTGTCTCAGAGACAAAGAAAGTTCTGTACAGAAGTACCTTACTGATTAAATGCATTTACTGTTTTTTTTTACAAAATCCAGCAGTGCAACATTTTAGGTCATCTATTTCACAATTTTGAGTCATTTTTCAACATTGATCGTCATTAGTTAATACTTTTACACAGAAGCACGTGAGTAATGTTTAGTTATTGATCTGACAGATGCAGACAACAGGAGTTGGAAGATAAACACGAAGAAGTGGAGTTTGAACTGAGATGCCTTATGAACAAACCAGGTGAGCTTCAGTTCAATGACAGCTGTCCGAATATATCCATTTATGGTAAAGAAGAGTGCTCAGGAAAAATTGCCCATCACCAAATCTGGCCCATTATTAAACCTGCTGTGTTGCATTTAACAGAATGTCTAAAAATGAGTGATTCTGCTGCTGAGCTTTTTGGCAAAGTATAAAATTCATTGTGGCCCTCTAGCATAGGTGGTTGGTACTCACTACTGATTGTGACCCTCTAGCGAAGGTCTCTGATACTCACCACCTTTGGCAGATTACGAATCGCATGCGTCGTGTGCAATATATTTCGCCCCATAGCGAATAACACCAAGACCACATATTGGAAAATGTTCACACTATGACATACAGACATTTCTCTTTGTTTATGTTCTTAATGAATGTGCATACAAAACTGTTGCCATCTGTGTCATCAAAAACCATATTTAGAGCTGACTTACTTTCACTGAACCTATTTCCTTTACACTTTACAGTAATTTCATCAAGCATAGGGCCTACATTGCATGTTGCAGATGTGTTTTTTCAACATATACACTAAATATCATGATGCAGTATTGCTATAACTTGGTATCACCGATACTTCATTAGGACAATGAGTATCATGATTGTTTTATTTCTTTGGTATTGTTCGTGTATTACGGATATTTTTTTATGTACAAATCACTGATACTTAATAACAAATATTTTTCCACTGCTGTATATTATTTTGAACACTGGTTTACCTGCAGTCAAAAGACTCTTTTCTATAGAGGAGTAGAGTAATCATAAGCAGCATGCATGTAGAAAATAAAAGCATTTTGCATCTGACAAATGGTAGATTATGGCATGGCTCATTTGAATAAAATGTTTTTGTTTTATATAGGTTACAATGCACTGGTGCTTGATACTGTTTGCTCATATTTTATGGCAATAAAGACAAATTTACTCATTTAAAAGAATTCATAAAAATTATTTGTATTACAATCCTTTTATAAAATGGTATTGGTAATGGGCCTAATGGCAATGTGTTTATGAAGAGTGTTGCTGTGGCAATACATTTTTTGTGTATTGTTATCATTACAGTGTTTAATTTTCTTTCATTTACCCTTTATTGTGTGCATTTCAGATCATCTGAAGACAGCAAATGAGAAGAAGAGGGAGGAAGTTTTGCTTCAGAAACTTCTTCAAACAGTCACTCAGAGAAACAATATTGTTGAGAGCATGGAAGAGGACAGAATTCGGTTTGTACCAACCATATTTGTTGGACAGAGAAGAGAGAGATTTAAACTGAAAGATAAGGTAAGGTAAGGTAATCTAAGTGACTAAAAATTGTAAAGGTAACATACTTAATTACTTATGTATAGGATATATAACCTCACTCATTGTCACAGGTTTAGTTACAGGAAATAGCATGATGTCATATGCCAAGTTATCTGTTTGCTATCATCATTATCACTGTGATCATCATTCCCTTTATTCTTATCAAAGATGTCAGATTCTCTGCTGCATGTTGTAGCTTAGATCTGTGCCAATATAATTTTTTGCCGATTATGTTGATACCAAGTATATCAATACTAATTAGGAACCTGATTATTTACAAATTTGATATGTGTCCTCTTTTTTATTTGTAACAATTATTATGCAGAAGACGAATAAATTTATGTCATAATTTACGCTGGTTGCAACACAACGTCACTAGGTGGATGAGCTAGTACATGGTGCTGTTAAATCATTCGCCCTCTGGCAAGTCACCAAAACTAAGGCAAACTGTTAACATAGTTACAATACTGATTATAGCCGATTGTGTTAACAGTCGATCAGATTACTGGTATCGTACGGCTCTATTTTAGTTACGTCACAAATATTTGAAATTTCTGATTTTCTGCTTAGTTTTTCATGTCTGTGGTCTAGAGATTTGAGCTTTCACACACGGATGTATGGACAATTTTAATGTTTTGCATCTTCTTTATTTTCAGCTATCTCAAAGAAGATGAGGAAATTGCCCAGATGCTAACCACCTCTCGTAAGTATTGTACTGACAGCTAAAAGGATGCAGACTAAGAAATTACTACAACTAATGATTCAGTAACTTGTGTTTCATGATCCAATTAAGAAGACTTGGGATGTTTAGAAATTTTGCATGCTGCATTATCAATCAGGACAACGCGTGGGCATTTCCTTTCATGATCTTTGCCTCTCTGTGACTCAAAGGGTCCAACCGGTTGTTAGGAAGAAGGTCCAAGCTTGGAAGACAAGTCAAGTCTGCAAATGTTTAACTAAGAGCTGCATACTGGAGATGTGGACAGGATGCTTGCTAATGGTCACTGTGGTCCTTATGATGATGATAATGATGATGACTATTGTTACTATAATGAGCATAAAGAAGAGGTAGGGGAAGAAGAAAAAGCAGAAAGGAAGAAGAAATAAAAGAGTAAATCATGAACTGAAGACATTATACCACAATGACAAAGTGGGATGAATTTATAATTGCTGGAATGATGAAGTAGTTAATATTAATCATCTAATAAATTTCTGCAAACAATGTACTGAGAAATTGTAATATAGTTTTAAAAAGATTCAGAATACCTGGATGTGATGAGCCGCTTTGTGTTTTGATTCAGCTCAATTTATTTGTGATAAATTATTCTGTAGGTTTCAAATGAGCATGTCAAGTCTAAGCAGGAGAACCTTGGACGAAGAAGTGACTCGGCCTTGAAATCTTCTTACTCTCATGATTTACAGAGAATGGAAGAGATGCCTTGACTTCTTCAGCTCTTGCTACCTGATTGATGCTTTAGAGTTTGAGGAAATGTCTAACTCTCTTAGAAGATTTATTTTAAGGAAAGGGTATGAAATGTGAACAGACTGGACGTGCAATTGAACACTGAACTCATGCAGCAACAGTGCTGCATCCTACTGTGCTTCCGATATTAAGTTCTATTGCTGCTAGCTATATCTCAATCTTGTTCTGAGTTTGTCCCGAGTTTCATTTAGAAATGAGTTATTGGGAATAGACGAAGCAAGCGAGTACAGTCGCTTTATATAGATTTATATAGAGTGCATAATGGGTAAATGCATATTTCACTTATGCACATGAAAGCTGACCGGTCCTACTTTAAAATTATGAATTTCAGTGGAAGACAACTCTAGGGTATGTGCATATTGCATGTTGCAAAATTTGGTTGTGTGCTTAACCGACTTCATTTAACGGACATCATTCATTGCTATGTGTATATAAAAAAATGCTACTTAATTGCATAGGCAGCTTTGAACATTCTGGCTGCTTAGTCAGTTCAACCGTGGACAGAAAACAGCTCTGGCTATCTGTCTTAACTGCACTGCATAAGTCAGTTCAGTGCATAACTATTCTTCCTTAACCCTTATCAGTTCTATAAGCACCTGAAAACTGCACTCATCATCAGTGAAAACACTGGCACTATATAAATACTTGATTACAATAGGTTCAAGACAGTCCCAAGGCTATGCACTCAAGTGGCATCAACCGTTTTGAGTGGTCAATAGGTGACCACTGCAATGTATTTTTTAAAAATTTAACAGCAGAATAGACAATTTTCAAATACTGATGAACATCGGTAGGGCTGTAAATTTTTTACTGTCAAAAATTGAAAAATTCGCGGCCAAAAGCACAGAATTTGCAGCGTATTCGCTGTCAAATGTGTAACGCAATATGAGTATACTCAGTCATTGACTGAATATACTCAATGACCATTCATGCCACTAATGGCAGGTGCTGTTGCTGTGATGTCTGCTTTGCAAACACAGCTGAAATAGCAGGTTGCAATTTTTCCCTTTTTGCCTTTCCACTCTCGACATTCTGTGTTTTGCACTTGTGATCAGTGCTTATTCAGGTACTTAGTGAAACTGTCCCTGCTATTAAATTTGACAGGCACATTGCATATTCTGCAAAATGGTAGATCGCCATTCGCCGCTCTCTTAAAACATACCGGGCTTAAACTGAACATTGGCAACAAATAAAAATTTGCCAATGCTACTAAACTGGTAATAAATCAGAATAATGTATCACTATGGATATAAAGTATTGTGTTACTCTACATTACATTAGCCCAGTTGTAATTGTATATTGACTACTTGTATGTATGTAGGTAATGTATGTTTTGTTATAAAGGCATTCATATGTTGTCTATTAAGTACTTCTAAAATAGTCCACTGCATACATTGTACATATATTTTACCATAGTGGTATATTTTAAAACCTGAAAAGAAATGTGTAATTTATTGGTGTATGTGTGAGGTAATTTTCTAGGGATGCTTACCTTGCCATTGTCTTGTTGTGAACGATATGTTGGCCTTTGACCTCTGCATTGGTTGTGAGCGATATGTTGGCCTTTGACCTCTGCATTGGTTGTGAGCGATATGTTGGCCTTTGACCTCTGCATTGGTTGTGAGCGATATGTTGGCCTTTGACCTCTGCATTGGTTGTGATATGTTGGCCTTTGACCTCTGCATTCAGACTTTGTGTCAAAGTACATTGAATGAAATCAATAATTTCTAGTTGAGACCTCCATGCAACTGCTGTTGTGCATGTACTTCAGCCATAAGAACTAACAGTGGGAACCTAATGTCATCTCACCTGGGAACAAAACAGTACCTTTGCATCCTGTACATATAGAACGTCTGTTAAACGAAGATTTAACGGTGCTTGGACAAGAAATGAAGTCCATTCAGTTAATTAAAATGGGCCAAAAATAGTTCTCTGACGTTTGGGCTTTATCTAGTTACTATATAATTTCTGATATATCTTGATGTGGTGGCCAGAGACCAAAGTTGTTTTGGGTGTTGTGAATTCGTGTTATTTTGTACTTGGAAAGACTTTCATGTGCGCTATTTTTTTAAAGGCTTTTGCAAAAAGACAGCAGCGTTCAGCTCAAATGTTATCAGCTGAACTTATTTTCTGAGTATCTTATAACCACTCAATCGTATAACTGCTCAATGTTGCTAGGAAAAATTCTTAGATATTATTGTTAAGAAATTTTTTTATGAACAGTTTCCAATGTTGATAATCATGTGCACAATTTGCCTTTCCTTAAGACTGTCAATAATATTGTTGTAGTTTCTCCTTTATTAATTTTTAGTTATTGTCAGAGCTATAATGTGCAATATCATCAATAGTGTTGATAAATGTAGACCTTAGATGTGTATTTCTTGAGCCTTGGTTTTGGCCGACTGTTCTCATCAATATCCAGCAGCAATTGTTTTGTTCTTGATTCGATTTAGTACGGTAATCAAAACCAGTCTTTAGATGATAGTTTTGACAGCATTGCACGAAGTAAATTGTTTGCAGTATTACTACTTATCATTTAGAAAGTTTATTGCCTTTGTTCACATGCTTTTCACTGTATTGTTTTTTGTTTTATCATCTGCCTCATGTGGCAAGGGCTATTTGTACATTTCTTATCCTGATTTTCTAATGATCGTGGTAGGCACACTGCCACACACGCACACTCACATATACATACACATGCACACACAAAGAGGCTGTGCTTCAGACATATGAGCCTCGTTGGAGAATAGCCAAAAAATTAAAAAGGGCTTTAATTAATCTTTAAAATCAAAAAGAAGATGTCGACTGAATGATAACTACCATAATAATGAGAATGGCCTTCATCGTGACCAAAGTAGAACCTACTTACTATAATTATTAGACTTATATGAACCATGTTTTTAAAATGCCAGTTGTAAAGATGATGAAGGTGCTGATCTTGCTATTCTGCTATATTCAGATGCAAGTTATAATATGTACTGTGATCATTCTGTTATTAACTAGGTTGGTATCATTTAATAAGTTTGCTGTGTTTTGTCTTCAATATAATTCAGTGTTTTAGATATTAATTCTTTATTGTGGTATACATGTAGCTTGTTCAATGCTTACTCTTCTAAATACTTACATACTAGACCAAGATTGACTTTCATGTAATGTTTGGTATAAGTTTTGGTGATAACATTGATTCATATCACACCATCACTGGTGATGGTTTGTGATATTATGGCGTAATAGAAAACTATTTTTATAATTTGTAATTGTAACTCAACATTTTTAAAGCAACGCTCAAAATCAGCGACGCACCCAATCCAGGTGGTAAATGGATAGGTCTTCACACTATTATGTATCGCTTATATTTACCTTTTAAATAAAGTGAATACTTGTTTCTGAATTTTCCAGTTTCAAGAAGCAAGTTAGCAAATATACCATGACTTAAAACTTGTAAGTCGATTCTTTTCTGATGTTTCAAACATTGGTTAAATCCATATTGAGTTTAAGTTCAACATTCAAGCAAATATTTGTTTATGACTAAGATGGTAGGATATATTCAGAACTGTAAACAATTTACAATTTATGTTCAAAAGACACTTTAATGACAGCCATGTACAAAATTAAGTAACTGGGCCATAAGCTCAATATTGCAGTTTATAAAAAGTTTTAAATTATATATAAATTTCACTTCAATTCTAAAAAAAACTTGCAAATAGTTCATAAATTGAAGTGATGTCAAAGAGCCTCAACTGATTATATATTCTGTAGACTCAACCATTGGCACGCATAGTGTTAAAAGTTGCCATAGGTTATCTTACTTATCTTAGTCAATGTGTTGTACATAGCCATATTTCACAGCCCTGACATCTCTGTGAGATCCTTAAAGTGTGCACTTATACAGAACCATGAATTCTAGGTTGGTGAGAAGTAGAGCGGATTTCTGTATCTTACTGTTTGAAATGGAGGAGGAAGTTATCAGTAGATGAGCAGAAATTAATAATTTTGGTAATCATTGATGCAGATCTCGAGACTTTGAATTACTATGAAGGTAGGTAATTAACTCTCTACGTCCCTCTAAGCCTGTCCTCTGCCATCAAATCTTGCTCGTCATATACAGCAGTAACCCATCTGACAATTACTTTGTACTTAGCAGTTGCTGATTTAGCTTCCTCGGCTAGCTATCGATCTGATCTTTTCAGTAACGCATTAGAATTTTTTTCTTTAAATTTTAAAAAACCAACGTTCCAGTCTTTCAGACCCTCTGATGACTAAGCTTCCCCTAAGGATGATCAGAACTACATCACCAGGGTATGTAGAATACTGCACTTGAGTGATAGCCATTGGAAAAAAACAGTCTTTAACATCAAGCGACAAGCAAGGATCTACAATAAGCTCGTAATATTTCTGATTACATGTCCCCTGATGCGGTTTGTCATCTGGTTTTGGTGTCCATAAATGATACATGCATATATATATATATAATATATATATATATATTATATATATATATATATATTATATATATATTATATATATATATACGGATGGATGAATCGATGGATCAATAGATAGATAAACAGATGGACAAACAGACACACATACAAGACAGGCAGACAGACAGATAGATAGATAGCATAGGTGCAGACTACACAGGGGCAACAGGGCCATTCGCCCCAGTACTCGTCAAGGTCCTGGGGCGAGGGCAATAGTTTCGCCTCAGTACTTTTTGGGACATTCGAATTTTCCAATTATAAAATTATAGAATGCCTTGGAGAGACGTGGAAGAATTCCCCGCCACAATCTGTGCTCACTCGGGCCATATTCTTGAAACCAAACACACAGGCGTTAATGCAGTTGGAGGAAGGGAGTGAGGGAAAGACTGAGACAGGAACAGTCCTGTTGAAATGTTGCAAAACTTTGATGTGATATGCAGGACCGTACCAAGCTATAATTGCGCCCTGTGAATTTATGGAATGATTAAAGTTATTCCATCCTGAAATTTGCGACCCTTCTATATTTGCGCTTTTAGCCACGGCACCACTGGAACCGCCCTGCGTAACGGGGCACTTAAAATCCACCCACGGACCGCGTGCGGCTCGCGTATTGGACTAATCTGACCTACAGGCTAATGCTCTATTTGAGCACTGCCTTACGGTCTAACGTTATGCGCTACCTGTCAATCTTCTGCTTTGTAATAACATGTGTTTTTTGGCTGATCGGAAGTTTTCATTCAACTTCTAGTCTTTCTCCCTTTGAGCACCCTAGCAAACAGCCGAAGACCCAATCTGCAGAGATTCCCAGAAGGGATTGTTCCGACTTACGAACCAGCACGACCGGAGCGTAGTAGGCCTAGGCTGTTTTTTTCCCAATTTCTCCCTCAGTGGTTGACCACTGGGGAGAATGAGAAGCCGTAGGATACCGTAGCTTCTGCCCATCATCTCAACGCAAAGCACGTACAATAAGCAGGGATAGCTGATCAGTGATTATCTGACCACCAGCCTAGGACGAGAGCCAGTAACATCGGCGTCACGCAACCGTTGTTAATGTACATAAATACATGTCAGGTATTAATCAATCAAACAATCAAACGCTTTGATCTCAGCCAATGGGCCAAGAACCAATAACGTTGCGTTCTTGCCACGCCTTATAATGGTAATTTGAGAGCTCAAAAGAGGTAGCTCAACGAGGCTAATCTAACTGCGGTAAATAACTTAGAAAATTCAGTCATATACGGAAGATTTACTACAAAATACGAAAGCAGTTAAATTAATACAATTAATAGTAAAGATAAGTATCATATTAAATGCAAATTAGCGCAGATTGACTCGATTTCCTTTTACACTAATGTAATCAATGGTAACACAACCGCCACCTATCGACGCTGTGGTTAGACAGACGACGATGACGTCCAGATGGCGTTTAATCAATAATATAATAATAATTATTATTTCGTTTATTGTTCGAACTAACTACAAAGCAGTATAATTACAGAGACAGTATGAGCGAATGATGCTAGCAGCCACGCAGGGCGGCCGATACGCTATGCGAGTAAATTTAATTTAACCAACACCGCCGGAACGGGTTTCGAACCCGGTTCCTCAGCTCCGCGCCCCAGTGTGTCATCCATTATTCTACGGTAAACGCCATTATATTTGTTTTAGCTATTTTTTTTAGCTAAGCCGCTTTTGCACGAAATTAACAACAAATGTACCAACAGTAATTTTGCTTAAATGATATATATTATATAACATAAATGATATAATTCATTTTATTATCCGCATCCCGTGCCGTGTTAACAGGCGACGGCCAACAAGCGTTTCAAAAAGCGTGATTGGTTGAGTTAAAATCAATTGAGATTTACTAATGAAATGGCTTTTACCGGCAAGTGACCCACTACAGCAGACGCCTTTGCCATGAGATGTGCTAGGCGAGTGAAGAAATAGTGAAGCAAATAATTGTAAAATGATATGCATGGAGTTTGAAAGTTATCCATATTTGGCCCTCATTCATTCAGTGTGTTTAGATATGATTTGTTAATTTAAAGAATAATTATATTGTTCTAACTGAAAAAACTAGAAGAAGAAAATTGGACTTTTGATAATTAAAAAAAAACAATTTAATAACACAGCTTTTTAATAACTGAATTCTAGGCGGGGGCCTATAAACAACCATCAATCCATCTAGGTACGGAACTCGACTTATAATGTTGAACGAAGCACTTCAGTAGATTGTAGTCGTCACTTACAATGTAAATTCCAAACTGACCTTTATTTTGGACTTATGTAACTGAGTTTCGTTAAACTCTTGGATCTGCCGATACGAATCTCACTGGCTCTAGATAGTATGCGACTATAGCAGTATATCATCATCATCATCATCATCATCATCATCATCATCATCATCATCATCATCATCATCATCATCATCATCATCATCATCATCATCATCATCATCATCATCATCATCATCATCATCATCATCATCATCATCATCACCATCATCATCATCATCACCACCATCATCATCATCATCATCATCATCATCATCATCATCATCATCATCATCATCATCATCATCATCGGTAGCAGCAGCAGCATCGTCGTCATCAACAATTCCAGACCACTGCCATTTGGCGCCGCCAAATTGGCGGCAATGGTTAAGAACAAATGATCTCCATTGCCTTAAGTAATAATTATGTCATATCCATTGTTCCTCTCAATAATTAATTAATTCTGTCTTTTAATCGTCTCGTGCATAATATGGTATTTGACCAGCGACATAATATTACTACGTGCGCAACGAGAAGGACACCTAGGCTTAACTACAGAGGCATAGATATGGGGGGGGGAGGGGGGGCTGGGGAGACACGTGTCCCCCCCCCCATATCTATGCCTATATCTATATCTAGGCGAGTTGGAGAGGGCGCCAAAATGAGGATTAAAACTTTTTTTCGAAACAAACTAATTCAACCCAAACAAGTTAGTAAGATTACATTTTGGCGCCCCAAAATCCTCATTACAGACAGGTTGTCACACATGATTTTTGGCACCCACGAGCCCCACTGATCTATCATCACTAAGGGTCCGTAAGAGGCGATATAATATCATGTCGTAGTTCCAAATCAGTTGCAAGCTGTGATCTGTCCTACAGCAAATTGAAGATAATTTTATCGTATTTCACTGCATATTCTTCGTCAAAATGCTGTTTCAATTGCAAGCTGCGATCTGTCCTACAGCAAATTGAAGATAATTTTATAGTATCTACAGCTTCAATGGGACAAGATCGTCTCAGCGATCCTGTTTTTCTAAGCATCGAACAAGAAACATGGGATAAAACAAATTTTGATAACGTCGTTGACCAATTTGCGACAGTTAAATCAAGAAAAATCAATTTTTTACAGACTGCCTATGACAGTCGTGTATAAATGGCCCTTAAATATATTTGAAAAATGTGAAATAAACAAGAAAATGGGCCGTCCATAAAATTCGTCACGCAATAATGGACTAATTTTTACCCTCTTCGGGCCTTCCTCCTCGTCACACGTCGTAACAAAAGTCACAACCTCTGAATTATGACTTCACATCGCTTGCATGCACTTCCCAAAAACAGATGCTCAGGATGTTATATGTACATTTTCTTATAATTATCACTCAAAAAGTAATTATAACTATACAAATACTTCGAACTAGGATAGTAGAACGATGACGAAATGGACGAAGTTGAATTGTTACACTCATTATGCATTCCACAAGATTAGAAGCTCTGGTAGAATCATTGCATTTAAAATAAATTGATAATAACAACTTGAAATAAACCAAACTTTATGCTTCTCCATTCTCGCAAGGAGAAGCAAAATATGTTCTCTTCAGGGGTGTAACAAGCGGGGGGCAGGAGGCACCTCCCCGTTTCAAACCCCCCCCCCCCCATGTGCCCCCAAATCGGTTCTTTTTTTGTTTCTCCAATGGCTTTTTAAGATGACTTTAGTTAAGATAAATTGTGCCTCCCCATTTTTCAAATTTCGGGGAGGCAAAATTCAAAAAGTGGGGGGGGGGCAAAAATCCGCGCAATATTTTTCAAATTATGCTCCCCTCTTTTCAAAACCTTGTTACACCTCTGGCTCTTTCATATAATAAATGCGAGAGCTTGGACCTCACCTTCCCGTTCAATGGATATTCCAGCTATTCTTCGTCAATCAAATCCAAACTCTCTCCATTTTCGTCGTTTGCGGTCGCGACCATTAGTCCCAACGTGCAGCCTCTCTCGATCTGTGGTCTGTGCGTTTTGGCGGTATAATTGATTTCTGCTTGTGTGTTACAGAATGACTGCCTGACTTCCAAAACCCCAAAATTGACGCCGAGCATAAAAGTAAACAGTTCAAAAATTAAGAATGCAGTAGGCTAAGCATAATTATTGTTGCTAAATTGTGGTAAACAACTACTTTTAAATAAGGGGAACTTGTTTAATTGAGCAAATGCTTAAAAATAAAATTATGAATTTTGACGTGATGTGATATCACATTTCTTTGGACCCCTTTCCCTCGTTAAACATCGTCACAATTGTGTGACACCCCTCACTATAGGCGCGTGACGTCATGCATGGATGGCCACAAAAGGGGCGTCAATTCTGTAGTTTGTCCCCGAGCGCAAAATGCCCTAGCGCACGTCTCTGCTTAATTATTAAGACAGCTTAGATAATACATTTCCATGATATGCAATGTCATTTGAACCTACGTACATGTACAAGGCAGAGAACAGAAGAAGAATTATACAGTGTCGACATCCAGAGTGGGACGGGAAAGATTGACAGTCTATATGCGACCCTGAGAATGAGCCAGTTCATCGCGAGACATACTATTATAGGGGCCGTCCATAAATGACGTCACGCACTTAGGGGGGGAGGGGGTCTGACATTTGTGACGATGTGTGACGAGGGGGGGAGGGTATGAGTAATGTGACGTCACATTAAAAAATAATTTTTGATAAATTTATAAAAACGTCCTTTAATATTTTATAAAGCAATATAAATTTTTTGATTCCATATGACTTGTACTGTCCGTCAATACAATCCGTGCTTGGCGACAGGATTTGCAAAAAATGTCACACATACTTCGCGTCGTTAGTCATGCTGAGCAACCACTCTGCAACTCACAAGCAGGAATCAATTATTCCACCAAAACGCATTAGGCCACAGAGAGTAGCTGCACGTCGGCAACGTGAACTAATGGTTATACTCGCGAAAGAAGAAAATGGAGAGAGTGTGGATTGGATGGATGAAGAAGATCTTGAGCTGAATGGAATATCTATACCACAGGATGAACAGATCTGTGCTACCCCAATTTATTCCATTAAGGAGCATTTTGCTTCCCCATGGGAAAATGGAGAAGCATAAAATTAATTGTGTGCAATAATAAAATAATAATTTGTTATGATTCAACCAGAACTTCAGAACTTTTCATCCTGCTGTGGAAAAAAACTTTAAGTCGTTCTACCGCAAAGTTTCAATATTGCTATACATAATTACTACTATTAATTCTATAGGTTACTTCTTTTTATAAGAAAATAAAAGAATAAAAATTATTCTGAACATTGCATTTTTTTAGCATTAATAGACGATGAGTCTACGATTATTTTTAAATGATTTTTTATGCTAAGTTCAATGTTTAAAAAAGTTAATTATTAATTTTTATGTTTTATTTGAAATTAAATGAAGTGGTTTTTTCTGGGGGGGGGTCAGAGCATTGTGACGTCATATTTGAGGGGGGTCAGACTTTTTGTGACGAAGTGTGACAAGGGGGAGGGGGGTCAAAAATCAGCCAATTTCGCGTGACGTCATTTATGGACGGCCCCATATGCCATCTCTGTATTACGAATCTCTGTACAGAGGATACTCTTAAATAAATGGCATGATAAATAATGTGCTGTATTGTCTGGCTGGTCGGATCGCCTTTAAAATCGTTACACAGTACGTGTTATCTCTCGCTCTGGAAGGTGTCATGGTAAGTAGGCCTATAAAACTAAACAAGACAACAGATATCATGCAGTATAGTATAAATATTGGTTCATAATAATTACAGTGCTTCAAACCAAACGATCGAGAGAGAAGAGACAGACAGAGATTGATGAAAGGAGATTGAGTGAAGGGAGAGAAGGAAGGATGGAAGAAGGGAGAGAGAGAGAGACAGAGACAGAAAGAGTTATGATTTCATCGAGCGTGAAAATAGATTCAAAATAAGGCCCAGCGTCTGAAGTTTATCAGTGGCCCTAACTTTTGTTCTTTTGGTAATTGTAATGGTAATTTTGAATTTACATAGCATAACGCAGCAGGGTCTAATGTGGTTCAAGAGACGTTCAGTCTATGTTATAATCATTACAAGTTAGCCTGGAACACGTAACGGTCCACTTTCCCTAGCTTCATCTTAGCAGCTGCGAGAGTGTCCAATAAGAGTAGGCCTAGGCGTATACTGTCGTCCAAAACTCCAAATCATTCCATAATAAAATTATTCATTTCGGCTTCTTAATTATAATTTTTGCCCTCGTCCTCGAGTTGCCTAGGGTTAAGATCATGCTTTTGAACTTCTGCAGGGAATGATTAGATTTGAGTGAGGCTAACTTGTCAACAATGGTTTTAATTGTTTGGTATTCTGACAACTTGTATTATTAATCCCAGAAGGACAGTGCATATGCAACTTATAATATCACGAAGTGTAGTTCCATGCATTGTCTAGGAAGTGGGAGAGAACCAATAATAGACACAATTAAGCCTCGCCTAATTAGGGCCGCCTATTAACAAAGTTCCATATGGTCACGGATTTGTCCGCTGAAAATGAAAGAAGCTAACTATCTTACTTACTGCCTAATAACATATATGATATGACACTCAATGTATCTGATATTCATGTCGCCTACCTGCAATTGGTTGGGCCGAAATTGTTGTTGCTAAGATACCGCCCAACCAGTTGCTACATGACACCACGGTGGCAAAGCGTCTTGTGTGCTTTGACCACCACACAGACCAAATACACATAGGAGATTGAAAGCGTCATATCTTAGTCTTTGACTCTACCATCTACGCTAAAAGCATGACATATTGACACGCATCCATGCTATATGTTTGCATTTTCAAAACAGCTTACATGTTAGTTGAGGCACTACTATAATTAACAAGCGTAACTGGTCTTTCAACAGTTCTTCCAGTAGCCAATACTCCACAGCGTCTTAAATAGGAAGAATGTGGGTGCATCTCGAATACTAATTGGCACTGCATTGAATGCATTCCATTTTATAAATGTTACTGAACCAGTATAGTTCGAAGGCTTGGTGGTGGTCGTGTGAATATCTGGAACAAATGAAATAGGAAGACCACTTAGATAATGGACAGACAGATGGCATTGAAGAATGACATTGAAGAATTGGGTGGAACAAATTACAATTGGCCTGTTGCCAGTTGAAATAGCTTGAGGAAAGGGGGCACTAGGGAAGGGGGATGACAGGGCAGGATAGACGATCAAATCATAGGATCATTGGAATTAAATTCCTGCCACTGTACCTTTTACTGAAAGTCGGCGCCTATGATGGATAAATAGATAGATAGATAAATAGATAGATGGATAGATATATATAGAGATAGATAGATATAATGGATAGATATAATGGATAGATAGATAGATAGATAGATAGATAGATAGATAGATAGATAGATAGATAGATAGATAGATAGATAGATAGATAGATAGATATAATGGATAGAATTCCCTGCTCTCATTACAAACGTCTCTTGCAGAAAGTTGCAATGCCAACTCGATTTACTCTCGAAGCCATGATAATTGCCTTTATCTCTAAGAGTCTAACATTGAAATTTATAATAGAATCAGCTTGTGCTATCAGATGCAGCTGCGTGCATACTCACCGCGTATCAAACGGCGGGTGAAAATCATAGACAATAACAAAACATACATGTCTATGGATCAAATCAATGGCGTTTAGTTTATTAAGAAGACCACAGTAGTGTAATAAGACATAGACTCAAGAACCGAAAACTTTAAAAACTTTCTCTGTGTTATTATGCGTCTAGCATTGTTGTAGCTTTTATGGGTTTAACCGGCAACGAAAAGTGTGAGAAAATGGATGTCACGGCCAACGACTTGAAAAACCAGGGAAACACCTTTTTCACATCCCGAAAATTTCAAGAAGCCATCGCCTGCTATACGAAGGCAATTGTTAGTGTCAATTGTGATATCAGTAAGCCTATTTTGTGCCTAGATGCTGAAAATTTGGCAAGCACTTTTATTTATGACATTGGTTCTGCCCTTAGATTGGTTCATCTTAAATAGACTAGTCTTACGACGACTACAATTCCCGGAGGAAGCGTTTGCTATGACGTATCATGTCGTTTCGTATTCCGGCTATATATTTGATGAAAAGAAATTTTACTTCTCAGTTCGTCTATTTTTATTACATTTGCGTTTTGAGGGTTGGTTAAGGTTAGTTGGAATCTGATCTGGGGTTTGCATGACCCTCATGAGGGTCAGTTATGGTGGGATCAACCCGAATCATTGAAATCAGAATCCCAGAAAACGCTGAATGGCCGAAAAGCCAGATTCCCCGAATATAGTTTTATAAAAAGGACCAAACTCCCGAATAAAAATCAAATGAGTATCAACCCTATATAGCATGGATGCGTGTCAATATGTCATGCTTTTAGCGTAGATGGTAGAGTCAAAGACTAAGATATGACGCTTTCAATCTCCTATGTGTATTTGGTCTGTGTGGTGGTCAAAGCACACAAGACGCTTTGCCACCATGGTGTCATGTAGCAACTGGTTGGGCGGTATCTTAGCAACAACAATTTCGGCCCAACCAATTGCAGGTAGGCGACATGAATATCAGATACATTAAGTGTCATATCTTAGTCTACGACTCTACCATGTTTGCTTTTAGTTTCTTGATATGTATTCATAAAATGTCTGATATTTAAAAAATATGATGAATCATCATAATTTATCATTTCTTGTGTCGCTGCGGTAACCTTGAACATACAAAGTTGTGATGGTCGTTTCGGGCTATGGCATGGGTATCTTTTGTCATATAGTAAACGAAACATTTTCGGGCATTCAGGTCGCTGTTACAAAATCGATATCGGGGATACGGCTGAAATCCGTTTGGGGATTCGCTATGCACCCATTATGGTTAGGTTAGGTCTCAAGAGGGTCAGTTATTTTCAGGATTGTAGCTAATTTCTATTTCAGCAATAAAACCCGGGCTTCTGTTTTATCCAGATTTGGTTATCAATCCAACTTCCATTTAACTGAATTCCTGTCATCAGTCCAGCTCTTAAATAATCAGAATTCCTTTCATCAATCCAGCTTTCATTTGGTCATATATTTCTCATCAATCCAGCTTTCATTTGATCATATATTTCTCATCAATCCAGCTTTCATTTGATCATATATTTCTCATCAATCCAGCTTCTATGATAGATTGCAAATATTGCCATGATTAACACTACATGTGTAATTTAAAACAGCCATTGCCGAAAGGCCTTATGATACTGTATATTATGCCATAAATAAAAATCCTGATACTAGATGTTTGTCATAAATTCTAGTGACCTGCAGTAGCTTGTGTCACTAACTGGGTGTAAATCACACCAGACGAATTATGTCTAGCAATGCCAAAAAATTCTGTCAGTGCTGGAAATAGGGTGACTGCATATCCGGGATTGTCCGAAACAGTTGGCAATTGAATCCTGGACTCGTCCTTTCCCGGAAAATGAAATGTCCTGCTTTTTTTACAATTAAATACATAGAGTTTAATTTTCCAATAATTTTAAAGTAAAAAATGACATAAACCACACAGATATGCAGCCCCTTTTTCTCCTATTTCTTCACATTGTTTTAGTCTGAGGTATTTTCTGTTTTGGATGTGTCCAATTTGACCTAACCCTTTTTCTCATTGTTGTTTGCATTAGTAAATGTTTTTTTTGAAGATTCACAATCCGGGCATTGCAACATACTACACAAATCGTGCTTTGTGTTACCTGAAGCTCAAGCAATGGGACCTTGCCTGTCAAGACTGTCAGCGAGCACTAGAGACAACTCCAAATCTTATTAAAGGACATTTCTTTCTTGGCCAGGCCTTACTAGAGCTTCAACTTTACGATGAAGCCATTGCAAGTCTATTGAAAGGTACGCATTGATCTATATTAGAGGTTGTATTCAACTTGAGTGCTGACATTTCATCTTTATTAATGTTAAATTTCATTTTCACAATTCATGCGTGGTCCAAGAGCTGAAAACAAGTTCTAACGAATGGTGAAACATGGAGTTTGATGGCTGATTTATCAGGTCAGTAATTTATTGAGAGCTTTAAAAGCATTGTACAGACTTTCTAAATTTCTTTTGTACTGGTGACAGCTTATGAAATGGCAAAAGAGCAAAAGCAGAATTTTGGTGATGACATCACGGGAGTCTTAAGATTAGCAAAGAAAAAGAAGTGGTTGGTTGCTGAGGAGAAACGTGTACAGCAGGAAATAGAACTGCAGACAGAGCTCAACACATTGCTGTTAGCAGAGAAAGACAGGTTGGCCTCTTCTGATTCTACATTTCACGCTTATCATCAACCTTAACACTTTGAACCTGTACGCCGTATATAAACGTCATTATTTTAGCGTTCCTGTGCGCGTATGTCGTAAATATATGTCATAAAGTATACGACCATTAGATAGCTATATAATGGCCCAATCAGCGTCCAGGCAATAAACTCTGCCGCATACCCGTTACTACTATGGTGTGTGTTGTAATCTAGTGTATAATGATGCATTTTTTAGTTCTTACTGCATATAATATGTGCCCTGTCTTATGTCACTGACTCACTGTATATGATCACATACTTATTCATGGCGTCGAGAAAAAGATACACAGTTTCGGAGTTTCTGAAAGAAATTGATTTATCAGACGATGATTATTTTGAAGAAGCAAGTGATCGCCATAGTGATATGGAATTAGACGACATTGAACAGGGAAGTGACACAGAAAGTCAAGCAACCGAGACCTATGTTCCCCCAGCAGGCGTGGATGTACATGCAGATAGCTCAGACAATGAATCCCCAGCCTGATGAGTCAGATGCTGTTGTGGCAGACCTCTAGCCAGAATACCGAAGAGTAGAGTTGGAGGTTGAACAAGTTCTTTGCATTTCATAGTCTTTACATTTTTGTCATTAATTAGCGCTTTACACGATTTCTTCGCAAAGCCGATTATTGATTAGGCATATAATGGCGTCGCACCAGCGTAATAAATGTTCCCGCGGTCAATGTGTTAAATAGTGATGTGCCATCTGTGACTGAAATAGCTTGATATTAGTTAGATCAAATTTCAGGACACAGTAGCCAAATCGTTTGGAACTTTGGACACTCGTTTGCACTGCAGAGCACGTCAGTTCAATCATCCATCCGTGTTTGAAACTTGAGCATGTCCTCAGTGGCGTAGCAAGGGGGCGAACCGCCCCAGGCGGCACTTGTCCTAGGGGCGGCATTTTCTGGAAAAAAATAAATAAAAAATTATTTTTTATAACTTGCACTCTTCAAGATTCTTGTTCCTCTTGCCTAAACCTAAAGCTTTTTTGCTATTTTTCGACTTAAAACTAACATAATTATACGATATACAGAAGGATCATCGAATGGCACCTAGTGTCAATAGACATGCTGCAAAATGACAATGACGCCCCTGTCTATCTTGTCTTGACTTTCGCACCTATAAAATGAAATAAATTTTGCAATAAAATAATGAGCAAAATGGCCCCAGGCGGCACTTGTCCTAGAGGTGGCATTTTTGGCAAAAAAAAATTCTTGTTGTATAAATTGCACTCTTCAAGATTCTTGCTCCTCTTGTCTAAACAAGGCACCATAATTATGCTTTCTTGCTTCTTCTCGACTTAAAACTAACATATACGATATACCGAAGGACCATCGAATGGCACCTAGTGTTAATAGATACGCTGCAAAATGGCAATGCCGCCTCTGTCTATCTTGCTATGACTTTCGCACCTATAAAATGAAATAAAATTTGCAATTATGATAATGCGCAAATTCTTAGATTGATGAAAAATCATTCTTTCCTAAGTAAAAAGTTGGATTACTTAAGGACAATCTCTGCTTAGATATAAATTTGATTTATGAAAAACTTGCAAAATGCATCATGTATTGATGCAAATAAAGTTTTATGAAACAGAAATTTGAGTAATGAAAGACGTTTTAGCCTACATTGAGTGATGAAAAAATTAATGCAAAGTTGGATTCACAATCGAAATCTAACCATAATAGAAGTTGGATTTATCAAAACATCTTTCTTAATTAGAATCTGGGTTGACGAAAGAGTTATTGCCTAAACAGAATTTGGATTTTCAAACCTAAAACTAATAAAAAATAAACTAATTAAAACCTACTTCAGACCCACAATTAGAGAATCACTACATTCCAACTTAGCAATTCTTTCAGTTCAACGCTCTTTGACAAGCACAATTAACTATGACAAGGTTATTAGTCATTTTGCTGCAGGGAAAGCAAGAAAAGTAAATTTTTAAATTGCGACAGTTGACAGATATAATGAAAGTATGAGACCGTATCGTATCTGTAATCCGTATAAGTTCATTCATTACGAAAATTTATATAGCGCCCCTTCAAGGTTACTACTCATGAGCACTCCAATTAGTCAAAGTTATCAGTTACTAATCTCTTCTAAGTACTATACTTACTATGGCCTCACTATGATTAAATTATTGTTTAGAACTCTAGGCCTAGAACTTTTTTTTCAATATGTATAGAGAAAGAATAGGCCCCATGATTTGTAGTGTTTAATTTTAATTTTATGGGGACTTTTTATAATTTTCGATCTAGCCACGTTTTATAATTTTCGATCTAGCCTGCAAGACATTTAGTAACTTTATTGTTAGGCTTGCTTTGTTTGTTTATAACTGGTTAATTTCTTAATTAATACAATCTTATTCTATTTTCATATCTTTATATCTGATGATAATGTATTGTAATTAGTCACAGAACATACAGCTTTAATGTCGACAGTGCATGCTGATGCTGTTACTAATTATAGTCCCTACAATGATTTGAATACTGAATAGAATAATCATAATGTATATAAAAGCTTAATGAAAGCACTCAAAACAGGCGCCCTATCGCCTTGTGCATATCTTGGGGTAGGTCTATATATACAAGAACGAAATGATGAAAAAATAGGCAGGGGCGGCATGTCCTTCACTTACATTTACTCAGCATCATCAGAATGTATTTTTCTTGTGGAGCTCGATGCCTGAAACACCTTGAAGATTTTCACACCGTTGATATCAACAACTATTGTGAATCTCCGTTCATGCCTTCAAATTATTCTTCAATGTCATGAAGTCGAGTGCATGCCTGATCTTAATAACAGAAGCCTTCCTTTTAACTGGATATAATTTCTAGTTGCTCAGTTACCTGTAGCTCGAGATTGCGTTATAGTTGATACTGTAATCTCATGTGTCTAGATGTGTGAAAGGCCTAAAATATGCGTAGAGCAGTATCATTTGAACTATTAGCTTAGTAAATTCTACTATATGTTCATTCCATCAAAAGATGGTCTGCTAGAGGCATAGGAGAAGTCTGTTGACTTCTCTGTAGTTTTGTAAGGCGCCTTTGCATTGGTATGGCCACGTTTACGGCGCCATATAAGCTATTATTATTATGGGCCATTGTGTCTGGGCTCTGCAGACATCATCAGTGTCACCGTCTTGTCATAGGTGTCAGTAGGTAGCTGACTGCCCACGATGTTTAAGTTTGTGGTTGAGCCAATAAGGGATGAACATTTCATTGAATTTCCAGGCAAATAGATGCCTTGAAACGATTGAAAGGTGACTGTGGAGATGAAATTGAAGCTCTAGAAGAGAATTATGTGAGTGAAATCTCATTTATATGACTATTTCTTGTCTTAAAAGCTGTTGTTGTTATAGTTACACCAACTCTGACAGAAATGTTGAGTATATGGCAGGCTTATCTCACAAATAACTTGGCATGTATGCTAATGGTGGACAGTGACCAACAAGGAACATTGATAGTCTTTCCTTTTTCATTTTTGTAATATTTTCATATTTTTTCTTTCAGATCTGGCTAAATGATATCTAGATAACATTTTCAGCTAGCAAGTCACTTTGAGTGAATGGTAACTTCTAGATAGACTAACTTGAATTACTGTCTTTAGAAGGTAATTTCAAGTTATTGCTAGTTTTGCTTGTGTATATTTTGACAATTGCTTTCAGTTACACTACCATGTAGTTCTAGTGTGTTTTCTTTGTAATACTTGATTCTTGAATGTTTTTGCTAGTTGTAAATTTATGTAGTTTCTATGATAAACAATCTTTTTTAGTGACCGGTTGCCAACCATATACTTTAGCCAATAATTCAGCCATAGTTTAGGGGTTTTGATTTTATATCTTAATTGAGGGTAAAAATGTTATATCTGAGCAATCACCAATTGTAGAGTTGGAGTGTGAAAATAAAATTTGTATGGAAATGCTTTTTGAACAAATGTGCTATTTGATTGTTTTTCTGGGCTTTATTAGAGACCTGTGTCTAAACTAGGGCATAACCGAGTAGACAATTTTCACCGGGTACCGAATCCGAGTATTTGGATGAACTATTTGCCGGATTCGGGTACGAATCGAATAGTAGCAGCAAATCAAGTCAGTGAGTAGTGGCGACTTGAAAATTTGGTACGCAATAGCAGAAATACACATGCTCTGCACACGATGTTCATTTTAAACATATTGAAAGATGTACCAAAAACTTATCTTTTATCTTTCTTTTGGTTCGCAATTGTGTATTTTGCTTTCATGCCGCGCTGACACTACCATTCATACGCAAAGCGTAGTTAACCTGCCATGTGCACAGCTACGGAGAACTATCTATAGTCAACGCAGAGTCTATAGCAATATCTTTCATATAGCGCTGTATGATATAACAATATATTTGTTATTTAATAACTTTATTTGTGAAAGAACTGTAAAACCTTGTTATAAAATTTGAAATATGAAGGTATCAACAACGTCTTTACTCTCTACTGTTTACCGGAGAGTGGTGGAGCCAATTCACGCGGGAAAATTACTGATTTGGTTGTCATACCTGGGGAATGCAACCAAAAGAAATTAAAATTTAGAAATTAACGTCATTATTCTAAAGAAAATTCAATTGAATGTTAAGTTCTTGTTTAATTAATCAATAACTTAGAAGTAAGTCCGTTAGTCCTAAATTTATTTTTAGCTATTTGCGGGTGTAATATTTGCCAAGGCAAATACTTCCGAATAGTCCAATATTCGGCCGAGGCGAATGTGCGAGGCGATTTCCGGTTATGCCCTAGTCTAAACTCAAGCACGACTATATATAGACCAGGTTTGACATGTTTTGGTATGAAATTATGCCTTCCATAACAACCATACAGCCTTTGCTCCAATTTTATCTTTGGCCTAATAATAAATGTGTCAACCGAGCGCTGATTTAAATTTAGTCATTCTGAATAGAGTTGATGAATGACTGAACAGTGGTAAGATAACTTGAAAAGTCAATGACCTCTGACAGATACACAGATCCTATGAATTCTCATCCAGAACTGGTAGTTTGCAGTGTGTTTGGACTACTTTGTGTGAACTGAGTAGTGTCACAGAAGATTGGTGACAGGGTAAGAGTGCTGACAGGACTTACAACTAATGAACCCTTACACCAAAAGGTCCCTGGCAGATTGTAGAAGACTGCATCCAGGCATATGCCTCTGACTCTGGGTTTTTTGAGTGATGACATTGTTTCTTAGAGTAGATCATCATCATAACAGAACTGTCAGCATCAATCCAAGGGATGGGGGTATCTTGGCCGTTTATGCACCAGTTGCAGTGTTGACACTAGTCAGTTCAGGGCAAAGTGGTCTATCACTCAACATGCCATAACAGGAACTATATCAGTAGTTTCCCATTTTTCACATAGCATAGTTTATACACTGTGGGTCCATCATAAATCATGTTTCCACAATATCATGTTAACCAGTCTGTGTTGTAGTAACCAATCATTTCACATGTGTCAAGTGCGTGGTGATTGTACACAGTCTATAGTATTTGTAATCTATGTCTATGGCTGTGCTTGTAAGTTGTACTTTGAGCTGTTCTGGTTATGTTTTAGAACACAAAACTAAAACAAGTAAATGATTTATTTGCTGAAGTGGATGAACGAAGGCAGGCAAGTACTTTCTGTTTAATTTAAAAGCCATTTTCACTCGATTCAATGTTCTTCAACCATGCATTTACAGGTGACCTCAAAAGCTGTTCTTTTCAGCTGTGCTAGGGTCGGGAGCACGTCGGAGTAGTAGCCTCGAGGGGTGCTATAAAAATCTTCAGAATGAACGAATGAGCTGATATTTCCTAAATACATATACGCATTAACAACTTTAGACCTGTATTCATTACTTCCATCCTTTCACGCATTTTGGGGAGAAATGGTTGAACGTAGGTATTTTTACTCATTTATCATTGACCCCACCTCTAACCAGATCTTTACAGACCATTGATGCAAGCATAGTTCAAGACTCTGGACTAGGACCCATACACTTTGTCGTATGTAACCATTTCCAACCTTAAACCAGTGAGCTTCTGGTTGTTTGCAAAAGCAAGAGATCATAATCTTGGTTTGGTTTCTGCTTCAGAAGCGGGAAGTGCCAGACGTATTGTGTTGCCGCATTAATTTTGGAATAATGAGAGACCCTGTCATCACTCCAAGTGGCATAACATATGAACGCCGTGACATTGAAGAACATTTGCAGGTAATGTTGTGAACCTTTTATTTTCCATTCTAATTGTGATCTTATGTTGGTTGATTGTGGCAGAGAATCGGTGTTTGTTTTATTATATCATATTGTTGCACCATGCAAAGAAATGAAAGCTTGGATTGCTGTTGATGTGTTTACACTTTAGTCTAAATTTATCTGACACCTCTATTTTTCTATGAGAAGCATCTATATGTATGTGAGCTCAGCAGACAACACCTTCTTTAACATGTGGAGTGTTTGGAGGTTTTTCATAAAAAAAATGTAGTAACTGACTCATTGACTACATTTTTAATAGTTTTCATGTGTTATGCAGCATATACCTATTTAATCAAATATTAAATGAGGTTATATTTTGGAGATTAATCAATTATTTCTTTTAATCAGTGCCCATGCAAGTATCGTACAATACGGATCAATTGGCCATATTCTACTTTGAGTAAAGTACTTTGTTCATAGTTGTACTACTTCTGAGAAGCCAATAATTTTTAAAAGTGAAGCTGTTTTCTATTAAGCCCCCATTTTGACTTACAATGAGTTGTATCAACAGAACCAAAAATAGTTTCAAAATGTTTTCTGGCATATTTTATCATAAGAGAATAAGTTCACGTTAAACCTTGGATTTGACAGTTTTCATTTGGTACTTGGTCCTTTGTGTCCTATTCGTTTTTGTCATGCTGAGCACTATAGATAGCAACAGGAATAGTTTATTTAATGCCTACATTGCTATTGTCTGTTTATCTGTATTTATCGTTTTGTTATACTGTTCTATGATAAACTTGCTTATTTTTTGTTCTTAATTTTTTCGTTCCTGAGTAGGTTCTGAAGGGGTGCTAGATAAATGCTCAGAATGAATGAATGTTCTACAATGTAGTTTGATAGACTGCATTTGGAGGTCTAACTGAAGTTGAATCTGTCTGTAATGTCTTTTCATGATGTTTCACAATATTAAAATTATTTCTGTCACAATTAGCTTGGTTAGTTTGTTAGGGTGCTAACAGGCAATCAAAAGAAGTCAGGGTTCAACTCCTCTGTCAAGACAGAAATCTGATATCTGTCCCACCTGTATCCCACCCAAATCAGCACTAACGAGTACACTGACCAGTTTGAAGATGAGACGCTGATGGAGAGGACTGACCACCCACCCTCATATGTCAAGCTCAAGATAATGACATTGCTTGCACTTCATACCCAGCTTAAGGACTGCTTCTTATTACCTTGAGGCTTACACCTTTTGCTGTTTTGAGGCCTAACTGATGTCGAATCTTTGTATAATGTCTTCTGATGGTGTTTTACTATATTACAATTAATTTAGTCACAATTAGTCTTCTGACAACTTCTAAGATGTGCTTTCTCAACATTATGCTCACTCATACTAACCGATTACACTTATTGGGCAATACATTACAGTATTTTACATTACAGATTACTGTTCTGTTAATATATATAAAATTTTCATAACTTCTCGTGCCTTTAAAGTTTTACGATGCTATATATTTATTTCAGAGACTCGGTCATTTCGATCCTGTCACAAGAAAGGACCTGACTCGTGATCAGTTAATACCAAATCTGGCTTTGAAGGAAGTGATAGATAACTTTTTGTTGGAAAATCCCTGGGCCGAGGACTACTAGCAAAAGTTCTAGTGATAACAGCAAACATTCTTTGCTTGTGATGTATCAAAGATGTAGCCAAGACTTGTATTTGATTGGGCAGAGAAGTGGATGTCTACCTTTCAAGGAGCACTTTTACTGTTGGTATACAAGATTATGCTAAATACTGTCTCAGGGAAAATTTGGGATCCCATACAGACACGAAAACTGTTAACTAGATTATTTCATTATGACCCAAGTTGTATTCATGTTTTTGAATTGCACTCAATTGGCCAATTTAAGACAAGGACTGTCTCAAGAGTCACCTTTAGTCATCATATTTTAGATTTTTCCTCAAGATTGTCCTTGTGAAGATTTGTTTTCCATTAGAGTTGTCTCTTGAGATTATTCCAAATTAAAAAGAAAGAACCCCTGTAAAAAACTTTGACAAATTTTTACAGTATGATGTCACTGATATTGATGGTTTGTTCTCTTGTGAAAAACTGACCAAATTTGGCATTATAATGTCACTGTAATATCGATAGTTTGTTATAATGTTAAAAAAAATTGCACATATATTCATAAAAGTCATGATGAAGTAAGTTTAGTCATGTGCATATGATTATTATTTTTAAATTGTTCACAGTTGTGCAATTAAGTGGTGAGCTAGTCATGAAGTTGTTTTAGAGCAAGCCATGAATTATAAACTGGGGCTATCCAACATTTCAACCTGTGAACATTGTGATAATAATGAAAATCATAGGCTGCAAGAGTAGTCATGTTGTGTTAATAAAAATGTTTGGGAAATGGGTTTTCACTATCTGCAAATGCAAAACTTCATAAACTGACTGACAGGAAGGGTTGGGTCAATTAAATCTTCACCTTTAAAAATTTGATTTGGAAGCAAATTTGGTTCACCCTTTTGCTGGTTCACCCTTTTGCTAATAAAAACAGCAAAAACTACTGCATAAACATGCGTCAAGTCAAAAGTTAATTTATCCAATGATGTACCTTGTAACATTGATAGCGGTCATCTGCAGAGGGAAATGGTCAAATGGGGGATGTCAAACAAATGTAGACAAGGAAAGGAATTAAGTATATAGTTATTCAAGGTGAGCATGAGCCTTTGACACCAACTTCTGAAATCAAGGAGTCTGTATTTATGTTGGATCTAATGAGTCTGTGCTGCATGCATTGGTTTCGAAGCACACGACCCTGTAGCACAGTCATGCAAAATGAATATTCAACAGGATAGCCAGCTCTTGGCCCTGTTGCTCCATTAGAGTGCAGACATCTGCAGTGTGTGATAGGGCACTACCAACGAATAAAGTGGCCCAAAATGAGTAATGTTTCGAAAGCAGACATTCCTTATTTATAGAAAATAGAAAACAAATCTTAAATGACTGAAACGTGTGACTGCTTCGAAGTCACTGTAAAAGATTATATAAATGTAGTATAAATGTAGCAGAGAAATATCTGTCACAAAATTTACCTGCATTTTTATGCCTAAATTATCTGCTTTAATTTCAGCAGTTCTCTGTTGATAGAGAAACTAAGAATTTAAAATTATTTTATTTTATTTACAAATGTTCTATTTAACACATACTTCATTAACAATTGACATAGTAGGTTCAACAGTTTTTTTAATGTTATCTCATAGTACGGAATACATTCAGCAAGGGTATTGTTTTACATTTTTGAATTCCAAAAATACGTTTTTTTGCAAAATACTCAAATTTCTCATGAAACAATGCATTGAATGATTTTAATGGATTTAAAACTTTGCTGTGGTCTAGCCGTTTTGTTCATTGGTTGTGTTTAGAATGGTACTTATCCTTGAATGAACTTTGCCCCAAGTAGTTTTTATGCATGTGCTATAAATATAATGATAACACTTGTTCACTGAACAGGGTACATGTATTAAATCCTTTTTTGGATTCCTGCACCTGGTCTCTTTAGTGTTGCCATTTCCGTAACTCTTATAATTGAATGCTTAACAGACCTGTCAATGTTCGGCACAGACTCATCCTTTTTAAATTGAATTTCACAAGTGTACTAAAAGCGAATGGGAAATCAATACAGCTCATCATTAACATGTTGGCTGTCATAATTATTTTTTCAAGACAAACTAGGCTGCAACAGTCGACACCCAGAAACAGTTCTACATATGTAAAATATTACTCTCCATGTTGATTATAGCTCTGACTTGCCAAAGGTATTGTCAAATACATGATAGACTTGATAGTTTTCTGTAGTTTTATGCTTATTTGTACATGTGTCAACAAGGCATTCCAAGCCATCGGATGAGGTAATAGTTCTTCTTGCCTGAAAAAAAAACAGTTCAGAAGTGGTACATTCTGAGCATTGTCATCTTTTCGACATGCACAACAGAAATAAACATGTTAACAATAATATCCAAGTTTGGAGAGCAGAGGTTGAAATCACAACCAGTGCTCAACTTCTAGTCTATTGTTTCCTTTCGCAGGGAGCCAGAGTTAACTGGGCTGTGCATGGATCTTTTATAAACTCAGGATATACACGGTGATTCATTAAAAAACGTACCCCTAGATATTTAATTGTAACTCCGTCAAATATCGGTTTATGTCAAAAAAATTTTAAGTGAACATAGAGGAATCAGTTCTGAATAGGAAGAAAGTTACAGTTTATGTTCAAATTGACCCCCTCGGGCAGTAACACACGCGCGAAGACGCCTACGCCACTGCCTGACTGACTCATCAATGATGCGCTGATCCATTTCATCCCATACCTCCACAATTCGGTGACGCAACTCGTCGACATCATGTATTCGATTTCTGTAGACTTTTTCCTGCATGTCGCTCCATATCTTATAGTCCACTGGATTCAAATCAGGGCTATTAGGTGGCCAGTAATTAGGCGGGATGAAATCAGGTGTTTCAGCTTCGAGTAACGCAACGGTCTCCCGAGCTCTGTGCGCAGGAGCGCTATCCTGCTGGAAGATGAAATACTCCGTTATCTCACGAATGTCAGGCAAGAGACCCTGCATTAGTAGAACATCTCTGTAATATTGTCCATTAATCTTAACACCTGGTTCGATGAAATGGATGTTCGTACGACCGAGTGCAGATACCCCGACAGATACCATAAGGGACTTGCTGAAAGTTGGTCGAGTCCGCAAAAGACGATTTGCTGGAACGTCTCTCTTCCTTGTACCGGCTGAGACATAAATACGATCATTCTGACTGTTACTGGGTGCTGCCACAGTAAACAATTTCTCATCAGTAAACCAAATGAAATTCACTAAGCTTGCAGGATACAACCTCAGTAGCTGACGGGAACGTGTCAATCTTGCTTGCTTGTTGGCTGCTGTGAGTTCTTGAGCGTGTCGTTTCTTTAAACATCGCAAATGTAAATCATTCTTGACAATTCTCCAAACTGATGTCTGACTGATTCCTATTTCTCGAGCAATTTGTCTCTGTGTGCGATGCGTTTGCGGCATATCTTCCTGGCTGAGCACCAGCGATTCAACCTTTTCAGCATTGTCGGTTGTTGCTGCCGTACGCGGGCGGCCGCTGCCTGGTCGACGATGGAAAGACCCAGTTTTGTCGATCTTTGAAAGTAACGCATTTAATCCACCAAGAGTCCACTCTTTATCAGGAAATTTCTTTAGAAAACGTTTTGCACTGTACTTTTTATTCTTTCGTAAGAATGTAACAAATTGTTTATCCTCTTCGGTAAACACCATTTTTTCGCGATATTTTCGTGACGTCATTAGTTTCGTCAATCGCGTTACGTCATTTTAGCTTGGTGTGTCAAATGATTTATGTAGCACTTGAATAGAATATCAAGCATCATTATTCTGAAATTTCATTAAAATTAATGGTCATTTACCTGAGTTATGCTAACCTATGTAAGGTACGTTTTTTAATGAATCACCGTGTAGTATTAGGTACATAGCGAGTCATAGTACGTGTTGGACCTACATGTGGTTATGTCAACCTGCTACCACCAGCACCCTATTGCAGGTCGTAAGTGCAGCCATTTTCAGCATTAGGTAATAATGCAATGACCCTTAGTACGTCTGAGTTTGCTACCAGCAGTTTGAGAGAAAATACTGATGATAGTAAACTGGCTTACAATGCAGATTCTACTTTTGCATAGTTTGACCAGGACCCTTTACCGTGTGTACGCGTACCATCTATTGGTTGATCTGGGCATAAGGTTGACTTGATTGCTGTGGGAATGATTCAATTAATTTATTACCAAAGACATGTTAGATGTCATTGTCAAGTGAAAACACCCCTCCCATTTTGGAGATAAGAACCACCATAGTATCATTAAAACAATAACTGGAAAGAAGTTCTGGCTAGGCGAGAGTTAAGCAAAATTTAATTAAATGCTAAAGGGGTTTAACTGTAATGTAATATAAATACAAAGGTATTTCAGGTCAATGGTCACAACAAGTCTATTATAATATGATGGTTACCAGTTTCTTTGCAGCACTGCATAAGTCATTAGGCAATATGTAATTACATTGAAATAGCAGATGATACTTGACCAACCGATTCGGATGAGCGTTACATTGTTTGGAAGGATATGTTCTCCAGGAATGAGAACACTTTGAGGCTCTGTGATTCTGCGGTTGTTCATGTACACTCCACCAGCCCTGATCACACGGTCAGCATCACCTGCAACCATGTCATGTAAAATAAAATTGACCGCAATAGTATTGGTGTGCCAAATGGTGACCTGTCAACTCTGTGAGTGTGCAACTTGTAACATCTACAGTATGAGATCTTGATGAATTCCTTCATGTTGCATTGCTTAGTCTATAATTAGCAGCTCACCATTTGTGCCTAAATCTTTGTTCAGTGTTGGGAATGACAATAGGATCTTGGTATGTCGGACTACCTGGAAGGAATCCTGGCGAAAGCTGCATCGTCCGTGTATGCTCTAAGGGTCCTTCACACGCATGGCCTTCCGCAATCGGCTTTACATGAAGTTGCAAAACAAATAAATGAAGTGCAGCAGATTCCTTACACCTTCAACCCCCCATTGCTGATCAAATGGCCCGAGCAGCCGTTGATTGACTGATCATACCACGTCCTTAGTCGCATCTGTCAGTTTCGTAGCCATAAGTACCATCTTGGGCCTAGAGCCCACAGTTGCGTTACAATAAACAATCATAACTTTATCCCTTGTTATAGTGCTACAATTGGCCCACCTTCCCAGACAGATTTGAAAAATTGAGCTGCAGTTGTGTCAACCTGAGCTCAAACATTAAACAAATGTCATGCTATGATATAATATACAATGAAGGTCACTTGGAACTAGTTAGCTAGTTTCTCACGATGTACAAGTAAGAGAATGGTGTTCTTGGCATCTATTTTTATTGTTTTGGGGATTACAGAACCCCAAAGAGAGTGAGACAGCACCTTTCAAAATAACAGTAACAAAGCTGATGATGCAATTCTGTAGAACTCTTCAAGAGAATGGAACCAACATCAAATTTTGGATCATTGAACATAAGCACACACATCTACAGCATCCCAATGTGTATTGGTACTTGTTTCCTGACCAATAAAGGATGGACGGCACCAAGTGGTGTATTCTACAATATGTCATTGGTCACTCTAATGCCCTATTCACTTATGCTGGACACTTTAATGACAAGAGTGTACTAAAAGTGACTGGGAAACCAATGCACCATATCATTACAGTGTTAAGTTTTATTACAATCATCTTAATTACTACATTGTAGCTTTGTCATTCAAATAATCTGGTAGTAACGAAATGAGCGAAGACCCACTTTCATGTCTGAAGCATTTGGCTCTCATGACGACATCAAAGAGCGTGGTTCCAGGCTCTAGGAGGAGCTCAACAGATGTAGCCTCTTTGAACAATTGGGTCAGCTCTTCTGGTGACAACTGTGACAATGCCTGTGCCGTTCCATTGTACAATGCATCTGTACACCGTTGGGCAGATTGGAGACCTGTCTCTAGACACACAGAACACCAACTATTAATAAGTGTATTCACCGAGCTACAGGATTTATGTGGAAAGGATCGCTTGTTGCGTTCTATGCACCCTTGCTTCCACATGGCCTAAACTAAATTTTTTTAACCAATTAGGACATAACCGAGTAGACAATTTCCATTGAGTACCGAATCCTTGGATGCAATATTTGGCGGATCCGTGTATGAGCCGAATAGTAGTGGCAACTCTGGCCAGGTGAGTACCATCCACAGGCGAAGTTTAAAATTTTCGACTTTTGTCACTTTTGTCATTTCACATAATGAAAAATTAGGAAAATAACGTTTGTGCCTGTAATAATTACTAATACGGCTTTAAAAATAAAATTTTAGTTTTTGTATTGTTACCAGAGGTAAATTAAAAAAAAATTATTGAATTAAATTTTTTTATTTTTAACTATTTGTGTGTGTACTATTTGTGTGTGTAATATTTGCCAAGGCAAATACTTCCAAATAGTCCCGAAAAACAGGATATTCGGCTGAAGTGATTTCCAGTTATGCCCTACAAATCGATGTCTAATTTTTGAGTATAATCTGCAATTTTTAAACATCTGCAGCCATCCAACACTTTAGCTACTGTATCAGTGACTTTGACTACTGTAACACTGGCTTTGACTACTGTATCAGTGGTTCACACTACTGTATCAGTGGCTTTGACTACTGTATCAGTGGCTCTGACCACTGAAACATCGGCTTTGACTACTGTATCAGTGGCTTTGACTACTGTAACATTGGCTTTGACTACAGTAACATTGGCTTTGACTACTGTATCAGTGGCTTGCCAATGCATCCTCTAACAGCCAGACATCAACAAACAACAATTATTAGTTGTCAAGCATAACAAACAAAACTATTTTGACACTAATCAACAATGATAATATATAACGATAAACATGACATTTCAGACTGCAGTACATGTATATTGTACAAGCTAAAAAATTCCATAAAGAATTTCTTTTATATAACAAATTTAGTATTGTCTGTTATACTTTTGCCCTGTTAGAACTTGACAAAATGATTGTCATTTGCTTCAGAGTTTTTAATTAAAGGGATCAATTCAGCCTTGGGTACAAAATGAAAAATGTTCAAGTAATTTGAAAAGTAGAATGAGTTTAGAAACCTCCATGAACCAGCATAACCACTTCTTCGGCCAATTTTTTCTGTGCCATACGTTTTTCTGGATTTTCCTAAAAGCAAAGAAAAAATGTAAAAGCACTATTAGTGAATTGGAAGGTCATCACAAAGGATATGTTATAGAATTGTTGTTTTGTTACCAGAAATTTGTAACAATTTCACAAAACACCTTTCATAAAAAATTCGAAGTAATTTTTGGATAAATTTTCCCAGACACATTGTCTAATTTCTGCACATCTTGGCTGTAATAGAAGACACAAGTACACGCTTCAAGAGCACAATACGTTTCAATTGGTTAAATCCCCGTCTTCTACAAAAATTCCATTATTATTACTAATGGGCATACTGTGCAAACATATTCAATTCAAATGTCAAGGAGATTGATTCCAAGCATAATTTTATGACTGCTGATCAACCAATGTTTATATCTATAATTAATGTAGTTGTGAGTAAAATTCTCATGAAATAATTGTTGCATTAAAAGTTTTGGGTTAAGGTCCTATAGTAGACATTGCATTACTGGCAAGATCAAATATGAAATGTAGTAAATACAGAAAATGTAACATAGTAATTAAAAAAATCAGCAAGTCACAGCAATCAAAAGTGAACAATCAATTAATTCAGAAATGGATAATGTCTGACCCAAGCAATGCAAATCGCTGAATAACTGATTCCATTTGAGATAATAAACTTCATGTATTTAATTACTTTACAAACGATTAATTATACAGCAGAATTATTGCTAACAGCTTTATTATTCTCATCAATAAAAGATGATTCTTTACATGTAGTGTCATTAACTGCAAACTATTAAAACCATTAATAAAAATATAATTGCCTTCGTTTACATATCCATAATTTAAAACACCAATTTTCTACATGTTGAGCACCACACTATCATCATATTAAAGACCTGGATATCTTTGAACACTTAAACAATGCCAAACTTCCCCAAAGCAGCCTTTTGTACACTACCTGATTATCCCAGTAATATATCATGCAGAATACATGTAAAACATTTCATAATAGCAATCATAAAACCATTACAATTGGAAAGCTATCGCGAGCATATGCAAGTATGATCTGGTGAACTGTACAATTCAAGTTGATCCTACCTTATGCTTTGAGACAATGTTGCATATTTCATCATCTGCGATGAACGTAAACAGCTTAAGATATTTTTCAACTTCACTGTCGTGCAGGCGGATGTAAAACTAACAAAATACATCAATGTAAAATAAAACACAATAAATAATAGTTGTTAAAATTGGCAAATCCGATAAAGCAGGTGATTTTTATACACATTCATGGCAGTTCCTATTATATATCCAAAAGATAGACATGAGCTCCAGTTTACTGATTCTGTAAAGAAAAAGAAGTTATCAAAACAATAGGCAGAGTTAGTTATCATCTGGTAGAGATCAAAGACTAGAATTCACCTGGTAGAGATCAAATGGTGAAGTCTTATCTGGTGACAGCCAAACAGCATTTCCACCGGTTTTTCCCAGCTTGTCTCCAGAAGTATCAGTCACTAGTGGCACAGTCAGACCTAAAGGCGACAAATGCATATCGTAGGCTAGTAACTTTATAAGAGGTTCAAATACTAGCAAACAGCACAGTGCCTAGCGAATTTACATTCTGAACTGAACCCAACAAGGTCAGTTATATTCAGCCAAGTTGTAGCAGAAAGCAACTGAAATGCATCAAATCAAAATAATTTCATTGCTGATATAATTGTAACCATAATCACACATTTATATGGTACCTTGTCGTGACAAACTCTTCAGCCTAACAACACCAAACCAACAATAGTTTTCAAATGATAGTGTTAAGTAGCAAAGGCAGAAAGATATACAGCTTTGCCAAACAACATAGCTTTAATTTAATTTGTTCATTCAATCCAGAAAGGTTTGGTGCCTAGTTAGGAAGATTATCATTAAACTGTTTAAAGATAACAGGTTAATAACATCCCATGATTGGCACATGCTGAATTTGACTGGGAACAATCAGACTAACAACTGCATCTGACAGAACAAAAGGACTTAATGCCAACAATGTAGGTTAAAGACAGACAGACTTGATAAAAAAACACAGACAAGCAATTGTAAATTCATATATTCTGACTACTTCGAGACAGTTCAGTAGTGCACAATAGCATGTTCACTTACCAAAGACTGACTCATTTGTTACACGTTTAATCAGTTCATAGCCAGATACTATGTTTCCAAGCTGGTCATTACCACCAATCTGAAAATCAAAATTTAAATCTCTCATTCACTTCAGCATCCAGAATTGAAAGACTGACAACCTTGAACAACATATGTCCAGTGCTATTTAAAAGTTTCAGTTTCCCTAATTAGCTATTACTATTTGCATCAACCTGTGTGTAACATATAGAAAAAACTGACACGCCAGCATCTGCCGACAATAACCTTTTGTCAAGGTTTCATATCAAGAACCACGTAACAACCATGCAGAAAGCATCACTGTGTGTTAAAGTGTCTAGTCTTTACTAATTTAACTTAATGTGCAACACATCTCAAATTTTCAACTTCAGCTAGACATCACTTCAAAAATATATCTGCAAGTCTTCTACAATTTCTTCACCATAATCAAGAAGTCAAATGAACTACATATTGTTTTTAATAATACCTGTATTTTACAGTTGTAGTTTTTATGAAGATGGAGCCAGTCATATGCTTGAAAAATTTGATAAGTGAATTCAGTTAGACTCATTCCCTCAGCACTTTTCAGGCGACTCTGAACACTGCAAAAGAAGTTCACTTACATACCAACAATGTCTGCCATAGACAAACTTGACATTGCTATTTCTAAACATCTGCTCAAAAAGTACTAATACCATTTGTTAACAAATACCAGCAAATATTTAAAATTAGTCATGAGAATTTTAAAACACATGTGGTGCATGGCTTTCATGCTAACTTAAAACTTAAAAGCCTTAAAACTGCAAAATGCAATACAACAAATTTAATTACCTAAACATCATGAATAAATCATCAGTTATGATTATAAAATGGCATAAAACATCATAGTCATAAGCAATCTTTTGAATCAGTGATAATTAATTGGAAAATCAAATTCATAAAAGTTAAAGACATTAAAACAAAATAACTAAATAAATATGTATTACATTATAGCTATATTTGTGTTATGCTTAAGTATATACTCTTGGAGCCTCCTTTGTTACTATAATGTTAAAAGCAACTGCAGCAATAAAAAAATTTAAAACTCATGCAGAAAAAAGCTGAGGATATGTACTAGCACCTGAATCGGCCTAACAATGGATACTTAGACAGGAGGAAAAGAATACAACACAAACAAGAGCAACCATCTTCAAACCACGGGAAACATGAAAAACTACCTCTGGCAACCAACGAAGCATGCGGCAGTCAAAACTGAAGTTGAGAAAAACAAGATCACTTGTGACATTTCCTAATCAATGCAATGTTCAAGATATTGGATAAAGTTGATAGAAATTAGGTAGAACTACCTCTGTCGACTGAGCATTGGTCCCATTCGAAAATGACGACCAACAGAACTAAGGAAAGCCACAACGTTCCACTCGGAATACCACAAACTGTTGTCTAGAATTCTGTTGAAAAAGAAACAAAAGTAAAATAGAAAAAACTGAAACAATCATAAGAAGAATAACAGCGACAAACGCAGAATGCAGCAACAGTGATAACAACCATTGTCATTTTATGCTAAATTTAATTCATAACTCAAACTTCAAAAACAAATTCAAGTAATTTTTATTAAATATAAAGAACATGGTATAAAAAAATCATACATTACAGGCAGTAGTCTTTTCTTTCTGTTGCAGAAATGATTACTGTAGTTATTAAATATTCTCTGAATATTCTCCTGTATGCCAACAACATTCTGCTTAATGACATCTCGGCTGATAGACATTCGTTCGCATGTCTTACCGCTTGGGTCTCCAATCAGCCCAGTTGCACCTCCAATCTACAGAACCCAAGAAAAACCTTTCTGAAATAATAACGGTAATGGAGGACAAGATTTCATGATGTAAGCTAAGGTGGAATGAAGCTGAATTAGTTCTGAGAAGCTAGATGAAGTAAAGTGCAAAATATAGATTACTTGGCTTTACCATGCCCTGCCTTTACATAACAATGTCAGGTTTGGTACAACAAAGCAAGGTAATGCAATGTACATGAATGTTAACATAACATAAGATGAAGGCAATCACATAATTAACCTCCACAATTAAGCTGAAGAAGGAAAGGAGCCCGGAAACAGCCACGAGCATGAGGTGTCAGCAATTTATTTCTCTTAGCCTTGTCATATATAGGTGCAGATGGAAAGTTTGAACCCATGAACCCTCAATTTAAATTGATAACAAGAATCATGAATGTAGGATGTTGCAGTCTAACAGCTCATACAAGCTTTTTGTAGAGTGCAAACATGTCCACATATACACAGACATACATACATACATACAGTAAAAGATCGTTATGTTATACTCACACTCCTTATAGCTGTATTATATATACATAATACATATATCTACAATACATGCTTAACTGCAGAGTCCATGGCCATTTGAAGAAATGACATTGCATGTCCTGCTGCTGTTAATCAACTTCTGCCAAAACTCTAAGACAACATGTTCTAGTAGCACTGCCAGCTGATCATTGGTTAACACTTTGCTTACAATGGCAATAGGTTGGTGTCCAGCCCTATGACAATGCAACAACCCAACGAGCGTCAGAAGGTTGCCAATATGAAGGCTATCAGCAGTTGGATCGAAGCCACAATACATCGTCTGTTGGGAGCCAACAAGAGCACGGTAGAGATCTGGCGTTCTAGAAGAGAACAAACAACAAATATTACCTAGAACTCTTTGAATTAGGCAAAGTAATTGTGTAAAGTTGATCAATTGATAAATGGTAGACATTGGCTGACCATCTTTTAGCTGCATTACAGTTGTTGCTACTTTACTACATATATATTAGAATCAAGAAACAACTGCAGGCTATATTAAACAAATGCCCTTAGGCCAGTCTGCAGTCACCTGGGGCCAGATGTATGGGCTTGGAATAGTCTATTCGGTGAATACGGTTTGCACCCGAAGTAACTATTCTACGAATAGGCCGTGGTCGTCGTTGCTATGCATAAGCGAGGAATAGACCGCGGAGTAGTTGCACCTGCATAAGCGAGGAATAGACCGCGGAGTAGTTGCACCTGACGAGATTTCGCAAGACTATGCTTTACGTTGGGACTTTTCCCCGGGTGCAAATACCCTCGTAATGATTTTAGTGGTCATACGTCAATGTGCATGAGCAAAGATATTTTAAGTGGTTGATTCGAATGACATAGAGTTGAAGATTTTATTTGGATAGTTTAATAACTAAAATATTTAGGAGAAATCAATGATGGAAATCGACAAAAAGTGCAAATGTAAGGCTAACTTCAGTGATGAATAAGTGCGCTGCCTGTTGGAGGGAATAGGGTTGGAAAAGGTGGCGATAAATAGTAAACTACAAGGGGCAATGACTGCACTGTGGAAGAAAGAGGCATGGGAGAAAATCTGTGTTAGATTGAACGCAATGAGCAATGGTGCTAAACGAAGCCATGATGAAATAAAAAGAAAGTGGAAAGATTTGAAGTCTGCCGTGTTTAAGGAGAAGACACATCAGAAAAAAACAGGTTTCGGTGGGCCCATGAAGGAACCACCTTTCAAAGATCTGATACTGGATATCATGAGCTATCGAAGCGATACTGTGTCAGGAATAGGTATGCATCTAATTTTCTGTATTTATCTATGCACTTACTTGCAATGTGATTATTGGTAACATGAAACCACCATGTTGGTTAAAATTTGATATTGTGAAAACCTCCGACTATACGTAGGCACATGTCTGAGACAAACCATAGTTTAGGGTGGTAAATTATTTAATGTCATCTTACTTGTAGTTTCAGTATGAACATGAAGCTTTATGACTGCTAATCAAAGTTATAGTTGAGTTTCATTGCAACAGACTTTCATTGCATGTATTGGAAAACAAGTTGCCAACTTCTGTTCAACTACGGTAAGGTGGGTCTTGACATAGAAATAATTTACTAACCTTTACTACAGTTTACCCCATCTTTTGTATAGTGTTTGGTGTCATAGAGATAGAGGTCCAAACGACAACTTAACACTTACAAATACTGATTGTCATAGTTCTTTGTTACAGCTTTAGGAACAGACAGCTTCCATGCATCTATGCAACTGCTGGAGAATCCGCTGGAACTCGTCAGTCAGTACAAGCTTTCAATCAGCCTATATATACATACTGCTTAACTAATTGTAGCTTGCATCCAGTGGTATGGCTATCATTGTGCTTGCCTCCCCGAGGGTGCTTTATATATTTATTATAATATTTGTTTTATTAAAAATGTATTAAGTCGTTAGACATTGATATCATTACAGCACATAATCATTCAGTTGTCTCAAAATAGTAAACACACACTTGAGAACTGCAATGCTCAATGAAAGATTGTCAAATGTAGCAGTTTTGTCTATACATTCTGCCACAGCCCATTCTTTGGATATTGATATTTTCAATATCATGAGGAGCCAAATTCCTATCCCAACATCCTCCCTGCTACTAGTGTATACTGGAAAAGACAAAAGTGTTTAAAGACCATAGAAAAGCTGCCACCTCTGATCTATAATCCTAGACATGACACGCCATGCTGTTGGCTAATACTATGATAATGAAGCATGGCATTAATACATGGAAGATGAACACCTTGTTTGTCAAACATTCACAAACACTGTCATTTGTCAATGTACAATGAGGTGTACATACTAATGAAATTTAGTTTTCAAATATGTGAACCTAGTGTCTTACGTCACAGGAAAACAAGGGTTTCATGTTGACATTGTAATTAAAATAATTTTAAAGCGAATTTCTATGCACAGCAACATAAAATTGTTATGTACAGCAACATTCTATTTAGAACCTTCAAGAATATGAACGAACTAACAAAATGTGTCGTCATAAGGTGAAACATTGCGAAAAGCTACGTCAAAAAACATTAGTGTTTTCACATTAACAGTCACCACTTACTTAAATTTCTTGTCTTTTGTTTTTATGATTGACAGCTGAGGACATTTATCAATTGACTGCCACAAACAACAACAACATTGCAGACACTTCGATAGCATCCGATAATCAAGAGTCCAAAGAGCTGTTGTCGTCACACCAGCCGGCAACCAGCGTCAAGAGAAGCTCATTTCCTTCTGGGCCACCTAGTGCTAGCAACATTCTGTGAAACAAGAGGCAAAGGTAGACAAGCACACGTCCTGATGATGATGTCCTTTCAGGCTAGTTGACAGCAAAGGGCCAACTCAGTCAAGGAAGAAAACAAATGCAACTCATGAAGCTGCAGAAAGAAAAATTGCAACTGGAAATTGAGGACCTGAGAGACAAAAAAGCAAATTCGGTTCAGCAGGAGCTGGCGTTAGAAAATCTAGAACTTGTAAGACTTCAGAAGCGAAAGGTGTTGATGGAAATTCAGAGGATGGAATCAGAAAATAATTAACACTATTCAAATGTCGATAGTTTTAGGTAATTTTCAGATCATGTCATTTATAGAAGATTTATGTACAGGTTTCTTAACAGAAAAAAATGACGTTGACCTTGCTACTTGGTCATTCAATTATACTGTCTACGAAAGTTCGAAAGCTTAACAAAGTCTTTTCCACTACAAATACCACAAACAAGTCAAACTCTTTGATAGACTACAAAATAGATAAATAAACTAAAATATATTTTGTATTAATCTGTCTCTTGCTGCTTTTACTGAAGCCAGTCGTGCTCGCTCAGTCATGGTTTGGATATTTGGGACTGCTGCACTACCATCATCATCAGCAGCAGCCGCTACTATTGGACCTTCCAGCATGTCATGATTAAGTTCTGTGGCACGGTTGTGCAGGATAATAATCTCACAGGCTGTCTGTGGATCAACCCTCAGCTCTGTATGAAGGCAGTGCCAACGCTGCTTAATAATGCCGATACATCGTTCAATAGTACATCTTGTTACACAGTGAGCAGTGTTATATGCCTCATCCCTAGGCAAGCAGATGTTTTGAACGGGCGTCATTAACCAGTCACGTAGCATGTAGCCACTGTCGCCCAGTACGAAGCCAGACAAAGGTTTCCGGTCACTTTCGAACGCCATGAAGATTGCAGATTCACGTAGAATACAGGCATCGCAGACAGAGTCCAACCACTTTGCAATGCAGTTGACCACTTTCATATCCGCATCACACATGAGCTGTTGACAACGCAAATGTCACTCAAAATTACTGCATCATTAAGTTGCTACAATCTAATTAGTAAACATGAATAGGTGTGTTTCTGCCTCACCATCTTAAGCTTCCTCATCGATGCTGGTAACAACATCAATGTAAACACTAATTAATTTGCCAACAGCAGGCAAACGGCCTTACCATTATTAAATAAAGCAAAATGCATTCCTAAACACTATTTTGCAAATGGCACAACTTCTTTATAAAATTAATATTTAGTTAAATATGCCTCAAAAGTAGTGTTGTGCTCCATTCAGTGGCCTTCACTTTTGTCTAGACTCCTAGAAACCTTTTACTTGCACCTAAACATTAGCATAACAATTTATGGTGCCTAACTTGGTGTTATTCAAACTGTGGCCCACGTGAAACAGAAGCAAAACACTTACAGAAACAAAAATAAAGGAACATTATTATAGGTTAACGCTTGTAAAGTAATTGCAAGTCATGTTATGTGCAATGTTACCTCTAAGCGTGCGCATTGGCCGTGGAGTCGGCGCACAACAGAATTTAGTGTGTGAACGCAAATATTTTTTTTCAATAAATTAAAGGGAGCATTAATTATGTATCTCGTTAAACTCAGCAAATATAAAAGCCACAGTTTTAAGTCATTGAGCACTAAGATATAGGCATAGTTATACATTTAGCATTACATGCACATTGATGGAATGAAAATTCTTCCTGTTCACATATTCGTGTTCATTCTGGGTGGGAGCCAATATGCGCACTTAGGTGCCATTTATGTAGCCAATGACATTTGGGAATCCAGCCTTGGCAAAGACCTGGATCTTTGTCAGGTTGGCTTGTTGCTGGTTTGCCAGCTTGACCCATTTCGGCATCTGTCGCACCAGTGCCTTTGTTACATGACTGATGGTGCGACTGGCCGTGGACTGGTGAACCTTGAAGGAGCTCACCAACAACACTCTGGAATGTCCTGGTCGCATATTACCTACAATTGCACATTAGATTTCATCATTACAAGGCAACATAGTAACAATGGCATGTTAACAATCGTTGCAACGCAATAGAATTACTAATACGTCTTGCTACTGAGAAATGTACATGTATACAAGCTGCTCAAACTGGAACTAACCAAGTGTATGAGTCACTAATTGCTTATATCAGTTGTTTAGTTATGGGAAATCAACATTTTCATTTGCACCATTTTTCAGTGCAATGCATGCGTAACTGAACAGTGTCAATGAGTAAGCCGTTTGTAAATATATTATGGCGTTTTATAAATATAATACAGTTGTTTCATATCATATAGTAATGCCTTCACAACCAACTTAGGCCAGTTTCTGACTAGATTAGCTCAGCTCATAAGCAGAATTTTCACTCCTTTTTAAACATATTTTTGTTTTGTTGACATTCAGGATTTGACAATGATCGTTGCATGCAAACAATCCTACTAAACTAAATCATATTTTATGGAAATCAATCAAATAAATTAATTGTATCTGCATTATAAAATGTCCATTATCCTAGCGTGAGAACAAATCATACGACATTTCGTTTTAATTATGAAATTAGATGTACCTGCATGACCGAAGGCAATGAGCCTATGCGTGGCGCATCATATGTCACATCGTCAGCCAACTCGTCACATATTTGAAGCAATTCCTCATGCCGAAAACGAAATGAATTATAAAATTCAACATCTTCCATACGATCCAGCGGATTACGACGACCTCTAAACACTCTTTGGCGTCGTAAACTTCATCGAATGTGACAATTCATAATAAAGATCGCCATTTAGATTATAGCTCTATTCGGGAATAGCGGACTAACACCTAGGGTCCACTAGGAGTAAATTTATGTCTAGAGTAACGCACAATTCCCGCCTTCATGCATAGCAGTTTAATGTGTTACTCCAGCAGAGGCCACTTTTATGTCAGAGGTAATAGTTTGCTACTGAGAATTCAAGGTGAATAGTTACACCCTCGCTATTCCAACCCCATGCATATGGCCTCTGACGCCTGTGTACCAACAATGCTCGATACTTCGTGTGAAGAACAAGCATCTGCCCAAACAGCAGCTGAACCCAGGCTGGAGTCCCAACAGACTCATCAGTACCTGTTTAGACTAGCCACAGCTCTGGCAGTCTTGGGAACACAAGTTTCATGTAATTTAACCAAGTGATACTCCAAAAGGATTGGAAGCCAAGAACATAGGTTGAAGACATACACATTTGACAAAAAATTCAGACAAGTAATTTAAAATTCACATATAAACGACTACTTCGCAGACAGTTCAGTATCGGAAATATGTCTGGTCTCTTCCTAACATCTGCAGGGACAATTCATTCTACAGCTTTCGGTGAGATCAACACAGCGTCGAACAGCACATCCTAAAGCACTAAACTGTACAGATATTGGTGATCTGTAATAATGTAGATTTTTTCTCAAGAGATGATAAGGTTAACAATTATTATAATATATAATATTATTTGCATGAGACACTGTTCAATTCAACTCAACATCATCATCATCCATGGGCTGAATGCCCATAGGTGTCCACTGTACATTTGGTCATTGTTCTCCATGCTCCTATGTCCTGGGTTAGCAGTAATAAGTTGGGGATATCGGTCCCACACCAGTCTTCTATGTCATCCAGCCATTGTCTGCAAGGTATCACCCTTCTTCCCGTTCCCTCCATAATTCTTGTCATTACACTCATTATTTTTCTCTTATTATCCATTCTGCAAATGTGCTCAAATAGTCCCAAATTTCGTTTCATTATGGATTGCATCATATTCAATTCAACTAAACCCATAAATTATAAACTGAACATATATTAACTTAGCTGTTTGTTATTTTACATAGGATTATTAGCAGTACAATGGTGTCATCAAAAATATCAATTAAGGCTAATTATAAACAGATCTCACAAATCTTTAGTTTAGAAAGCGCAACAATTTGATTTCATATTCAAACGAATATTACTACAGAACTGTATCCTTGCCTTTATCAGTATGTACATATTGTTACAGGTTGCCTAAATAGCTCCTGTAACTTATCTTCCTATCGTTCTGTCACCGTAAGGGTTCCTCTCTTTGTACCCTTCTCTCAGGGTCTCGTGTCTACAGAGAAAGGTGTGCCGGCCTCCCGCGGTCTATAAAAGAGATGAGGCCCAAAGGTGTGTAGAGTTTCTGGCTATTTTTGGCTTGAGTCAGCTTGTTGCTGTTTATCGCGAAGCCACTCTCAGTTTTACTTTTGTTCACGACCTCTGAGTTCTGTGACGCCTCAGTCCAACCTTGGTGGTCGTTGAACGTTTTCTAAAGGTCGATAGCGGTCCACTCCACCGCGAAGTCACGCTGGACTGGTTCCACGTTTTCGTTTCATGTTTGTTTGGTTTCTTGTCTTTATTGTGTTTAAATAAATATTGTTCATACCCTAAAACGACGCTTTTCTGTTCACAATAAGCAGAAAACCCATAACAAAATGGGGGCTCGTCTAATGTGAATGGCTTGTCCAGGTTTTGTCCTTAAGGCGTCCTGGTAAAATCTTGTGGGTCCTGAAAAACGGTTAAAAGCCTGCATTATTTGCTGGTAATATTGAGGAATTTTGTTCGTATATTTTTTGTCGAAATTTGCGTAGATTTTTGGCCGCGTAACTGCGCTGTGGAATTGACAGCGTAGCAACCAAAATTTTGTATGAAAAGTAGGCGTACCTTCAAGACAATTGAGGTCACTATTTTTTGCATTTTACGAGGCTCCATTTCGCATCGTCGAAGTCGAGAGACCCATATTTTGTGTAATTTGTTTCGTATTTTATGTCTAAACGGGAAGGCTCGAAAAGATAGCTACACCATTGCTGACTCCAAAATTGACTCTGGACGCGATTTGGGAAATGTCCGTTGAGGAGTTGAGAGACGAATTGGAAGCTAGGGAACAAGAGGTGACTGGTTTGAGCAAACCGAAGTTGCAGAAACTTTTAGTGTCCTTATTTCTGCCTGGAAGTCTGCAAGCACCTGAGGGGAGCTGGAAGGAAAAGAAAATAGAGGAAGATAAGTTGCTTACGGAACAGGAATTTGAAATGCGCAAGTTGGCTATGCAGTTTGAGGCAGAGGAGAAGAAGTTCCAGAGAGAGGCAGCAGCAGAAGAGAGGAGAATTGAGAGGGAACGTGCGAATGAGGAGAAAAGAATTGAGAGAGAGCATGAAGAGAAGAGAATTCAGAGAGAATGTGAGGATGAAGAAAAGAAAATACAGAGACTAGAAGACGCTGATAAACTCAGGTTGAAACTAGCATTTGAAAGAGAAAGATTAGCTATTGAGGATAGACAGAGAGAAAGTGATAGGCGTGCGAGACTTGATACAGAGGAATATGAACGACAAGCTAAGCTAGGCTTAGAACAAGCAAAATTGGCAGCTGACGAGAGAGAGAAAGTAAGACGTCTTGAGTTTCGGTTACGTAGAAATGACTTGGACGCTCTTAATGACGATTTTGATACGCCGCATCGACAAAATGAAGGTTTTCGGCTATCAAATGCAATTAAATTTGTCCCTCGTTATGACGAAAGTGATTTGCAGCAGTATCTGTTGTCTTTTGAAAATGAGATGGAGATACATAAATTTCCACACGATAAATGGTCTGCGTTAATTCAAACCTGTTTGACAGGTAAAGCGCAACGTGTTTTCGCTGAGCTTTCGTTGGAGGAGTGTCAGGATTATGATTCTCTGAAGCAACGTCTTTTGTTAGCGTTCGAACATGTACCTGAGTACTATAGGAAGAGATTCAGGCTGCTTTCTAAAGGTCCACAGGAGACATATGCAAATTTTGCTTTCCGCTTGTACATCCCTTTCAAAGCTTGGTTGGAGGGTGAGAAAGCGTATGACGATATTGACAAACTTCGTGAAGTTCTTAAATTGGAACAGTTTGTACAAAGACTGCCACCAGATTTGCATAAGTGGGTAATTGAAAAACAAGTGACGTCACTCAGTCAGGCCGCAAAATGGGCTGACCAGTATGCAGTTTTGTACACACCACTTCGGCCTGATACTGTTTTAGGGTTGGGTCCACACAGCCTATCCCACTCCCAAACACCTCATGCACAGGTGGAAAAGAATCTAAATTTGGGTAGCACAGTTGCTTCTTTGCCCCAAGACTCAGTTGTTAATTCGCCAAAGCATCCGGTCAATAAACCGAATTTTCAGTCGTTGCCACATGCTTTTAGTATGTTAGTTTGTGCACACTGTTCAAAATCGGGTCACTCAATTGGGTCATGTTACCTCTTGCACCCTGAATTCGCTCCGAAAGGATGAGGGAAAGGTAATAACAATAATTCTCGTTCTGTACAGCTTGTGTCTAATCTTCATCTGTCTGAAAATGCACCTGGTCTGACTTTTAAGTTGCATGACAGTTACAAGCAGTTTTGTGTTCCGCTGGATTTGTACACGATGGAGGGTGTACGTCGGCCCATCAAGGCTCTTAGAGATAGTGGGGCAATTCAGACGCTAATTAGCGCAGAACTTGTACATCCATCCGAAATTGTACACACCAGGGAGGTGAGACTCATTCAAGGTATTTTTGGCGACCCTGTACGGGTTCCTTTGGTGCTTGTTCGTTTGGCTGTAAATGGTTTTGTGGAGGAGGTATATTGTGGTTTGGTGCCGAGGTTATTACCTGGAAAAGCTGTGTTAGTGGGGAATGATAACGCCCATTTAATTCCAGTCACAGTGGAAATGGTTACTAGGGCTATGGTTTTACGCGACAGTGTTCAATCGGCAAATGTTCAGAGGGCCGACGTGTGCATTTCATTGTCTGCAGCGCCGTCTTGTGTTATTAGGCGAACGCAGGAAGACTTAGGGTGCCAGCCGCCTATTAATGTAATTAGGCCTGTGGTTGAGTGCAGTCAAGCGTCACCGTCTGACACGGTGTTACATTCGTTGCCTCTTGTGGATGTTGTTAATGTTTCGATAGCTGATTCAAATGAACAGAGAGCGAATGATTGTGTTGATTCGAATGTGGCGACACGTTTAATTTCTGAAGACGACTTAAATCAAGGTGTGTCTGTTGACACGTCTGAACACGCAGTTACAAGTCGTTCTGTTGATTCAAATGTGTGTGCCTCTTTGAAGGATAACCGAGAGATGGAGGTGTGTTCTTCCGTTGGTTTGCCTGTTACTGATACACATGTGCATTCAAACACGGTTTTGTGTCCTGAGGTTGCTGGTGCTTCTGGTTTGAATGTAAATCGTGAAAAATTAATCCAGTTGCAGGTAAGCGATGTGACTTTAACTAAATTGTTTGCGCTGGTAAATCGTCCTGATGATTAGGCAGGAGCCAATGTTTACTCTTTGTTGAATGGAGTGTTGGTTTGTTCATGGCGGAATAGGAGGACCCCCACGTGCGGCGAAGTCACGCAACTTGTGCCTTTGCCTTTGCGTGCGCAAAAAATTTCTCTTGCACATGATGCCATTTCTGCAGCGCATTTGGGTGTAACGAAGACGTCTGACAGAATTTTGAAACATTTTTTTTGGCCTGGCGTTTTCAAATGCATAAAAGAGTATTGCCGCTCTTGTAATGTCTGTCAGTGTCTGGGGAAGGGGGTTTTAAAAGTCAAGGCGCCTTTGGTCAGTCTGCCCATCATTTCAAATGCTTGGGAACGAATTTCAATGGACATTGTTGGTCCTTTGCAAGTATGCAAGCCTTTGGGAAACTGATTCATACTTACAATTATGGATTTGGCCACGCATTTCCCTTTGGTGTTTCCACTTAAGACGCACACTGCTGAGGAAGTTGCTAAGTGTTTAACGGAAGCATTTTCACATTTTGGTTTTCCCAAGGAAATTTTGTCTGATTGTGGATTTCTTTCGAAGATTATGCAAGTTTTTCTCAAGCAGTGTAATGTAATTCACATTAAGACCAGTGCTTTTCACCCTCAAACGAATGATAATTTGGAGAAGTTCCATGCGACACTGAAGTCCATGCTGAAAGCGTTGATTGAGGACTATCCGATGGCATGGCATCAGCTTTTGCCGTGGGTTCTTTTTGCTTACCGCGAGGTCCCAAATCAAGGTATCGGGTTTTCGGCTTTTGATTTGATGTTTGGTCGTGATGTCAAAGGTCCTTTACATTTCATTAAGTGTAAATGGTTGGATGATGATTGGGTGCACGGATTGCCGAAACAAAACTTAATTGATTTTGTGTTATCTTTGCGACATCGCTTGCAGGAGTCATTGCGCTTGGCAAATGCAGCTGAAGTGGTTGAGAAAGCGAGGTCAAAGAGCTATTATGATCGCAAATTAACCAAAGTGTCTTTTCAGGAAGGAGATTTGGTTTTGGTTCTGTTGCCCCTACTGGGAAAACCTCTACAAGCAAAATACTTTGGACCCTACATTATAGAGAAAAAACTCAATGACGTAGATTTTGTAATTGTCACGTCTGATCGCAAGAAGCAACAGCGTTTAGTGCATGCAAATCTTTTAATGCGTTTTGTGTCAAGGGTTCAGGTTCCGCCTGTTCCGACTTCAAATGCGTTGATTGTGTCATTGCCTCATAATGTGCTTACAAAATCTGTTTGTACTGTTGCTGAGGTTGTTCTGAAGCATCTTGATCCGCAACAGCAGCGGCAGCTTCGTCAGGTGTTGTCCGAGTTTGCGATCGTGTTTGATGAAAAGCCCGGCAAGACAGACTTGGTCGAGCATACGATACGCCTGAAGCCAGATGCTTCTCCGGTGTTTCATGCACCGTACCGGCTCCATCCCGAAAAACTCAGGTGGGTCGAAGACCATATTTCAACCTTGATCGAACAGGGCATTGTTGAGAGGTCACAGAGCTCTTGGGCTGCTCCGACCTTAGTTGTTCCAAAACCGGATGGCAGTGGTAGACTTTGTACGGATTTCCGGAAACTTAACTCTGTCACTTTGCCTGATCCGTTTCCTATGCCACGAGTTGATGACTTGTTGGACAAATTAGGAGGGGCAAAGTTTATGACCAAACTTGATATGACACAGGGCTATTATCAGGTACCCATCCGTGTTCGGATGTTCCTCTTACGGCGTTTGTGACCCCTCAAAGGCACTTTCAATGGCGCTATCTTGCTTTTGGTCTTGCTGGAGCACCGGGGACTTTCAGTCGCCTGGTTCGTAAATTGCTGGAAGGGTTGGAGGACATTTGTGCTGCGTATCTTGATGATATTATTGTGTTTAGTAGGTCATGGTCTGATCATGTGCAGCATCTTGTTTCGGTTTTGACTCGAATTCGCAATGCTAGGCTTACGTTAAAATTAAGCAAGTGTGTTTTTGCTAATGCCGAGTTAGACTTCTTAGGGCATCACGTAAGTTTAGAGGCGATTCGTCCTCGTACACAGAAGGTCGAGGCTTTGCTGTGTTTTCCCACTCTGTCGAGTAGAAAGCAAGTTCAATCGTTGCTTGGCATTGCGGGGTATTATCGTAAGTTTTTGCCTCACTTTGCCGCTTTGACTTTACCACTTACGATTTTATTAGGTAGTAAGCAGCCGTTCATGTGGACGGATTCTGCACAACGTGCTTTTGTGGACCTTAAGAGTCGTTTGGCATCCAGTCCGATTTTAAGGCCACCAGATTTTACTAAGCAATTTTGTTTGGCTGTCGACGCTTCACAATCTGCTTGGGCAGCTTGTCTTTTTCAGGTGATTGAAGACGTCGAACACTCGATCTGCTATCTCAGCAGAAATTCAAGACGCAGGAGACGTGCTATTAGACGATAGAGATGGAGGCTCTAGCGTTGGTCAACGCGGTCCGAGCCTGTCGAGTGTATTTCAACTCGTCGCCGGTCATTGTCTACACGGACCACAGCCCTCTTCAGTTTCTGCGCACAATGGCAAACTCAAATGCCAAACTCTTGCATTGGAACTTGGAACTCCAACAGTTCCATTTGGACGTCCGTCATCGACCGGGACGGCTCAACTTCTTGCCCGACTTTCTCAGTCGGCGAGGCTGAGAAGAGCGTCTTCGTCTTTTTTTTGCGTTTGTATGGCGGTTGCGGTTCGGTCTTTTTGCGTTTGCATTGTGTAAATATATTTTCGCATTAAAATTTTGTTCAGTAACTATGCATTATGGTTTTTGCACTAACTGTGCACATTGCTTTGTAGGCTGTGGTTTTTGGGAAAGAACATTTTCTTTTTCCCTGTATTACTAAATTATAATGTACATAATTATCGTCAACTTCAATACGACGATTCTCGGTTATTTTCTTCTAGTAACCGATATAGGTTTTTTGTTTTACACTTGTGTGAAATATTTTAGTTTATTTTCACGGTGGCGACATTGCATAGTCTCCGTATATTTCATTCTGTTACTACAGTTTCTTAAGTAACAGTTTTTTTATGCTTTACGGGGTGTTTTTTGTATCTCCGGTGTTTGACTGTCATACTGGAGTCTTTGTTTTACAAAAACTTCGGGAAGTTTTCTGGGGGGAAAGGGTGTTACAGGTTGCCTAAATAGCTCCTGTAACTTATCTTCCTATCGTTCTGTCACCGTAAGGGTTCCTCTCTTTGTACCCTTCTCTCTGGGTCTCGTGTCTACAGAGAAAGGTGTGCCGGCCTCCCGTGGTCTATAAAAAAGATGAGGCCCAAAGGTGTGTAGAGTTTCTGGCTATTTTCGGCTTGAGTCAGCTTGCTGCTGTTTATCGTGAAGCCACTCTCAGTTTTACTTTTGTTCACGACCTCTGTGTTCTGTGACGCCTCAGTCCAACCTTGGTGATTGTTGAACGTTTTCTACAGGTCGGTAGCGGTCCGCTCCACCGCGAAGTCACGCTGGACTGGTTCCACGTCTTCGTTTCATGTTTGTATGGTTTCTTGTCTTTATTGTGTTTAAATAAATATTGTTCACACCCTAAAATGATGCTTTTCTGTTCACAATAGGCAGGAACCCATAACAATATACTAATCTGTGTGTAAAAGGTATGACATTTAATCATCAGTTTCTTTCAATAGCACACACTAGATGTGCACAAATGGTAACAAAGTAGTTCAACAATTGGATGGTTTTTTACACATGGCTTTGATTATGAAAAAGGCAAGTTAAATTCCTACAGAAGAGAGAAAGAAAATATGCAAAGTGTACATACTTTTCTTCTGGGAAGACATTCTGGAATAGACCTCTGTCGTGTAGTTTCAGGATATTGCTGTTAGCCGTCATATAATGACACCTGGCAACAGCCGGCACTAAATGCTTCAGCTTCCAGGAACATCTGTAATGTATCATTCAGTACATAGCATTTATATAGGTCTTCTAAGAACCTCTTAAACGCGACAACTTCATCTCATTCCTTTGTAGCTTCCAATTTTCAGATATGGAAATTGTCTCACTGAATTGCAACCAATACCTACTTTAAAAACAACTGTATTTCTTACCTAAAGCCAGGGATGTGGTCTCGAGACCGCGGTCTTGAGACGGTCTCGAGACCGGAAAACTGCGGTCTTGGTGGCTTTGGTCTTGGTCTCGAAGGCTTTGGTCTTGGTCCTGGATGCGTCGGTCTTGGTCTTGGTCCTAAAGGAACGGTCTTGGGATTGGTCTTCGTCGTAGATTAGCGCACTTGGTCAATTGTCGTATCAGAGCAATTTCTTTGATAATTGTCGGTTATTTTCGATTAGAGACACCGGTGTTTAGACCATATATATATATATATATATATATATATATATATATATATATATATACACACACACACATGTTACAGTGGGCGAAAAATGCATTTGCAATGGAACCAGCCATTTCAAAATTTGTTTTCACAAATTTCAAGGTTCTGGAACAATTTAATAATTATGTGGTCAGCCTCGTTTAGTCACTATTAACCAACAATTCCGAGTACAAGTCGGCTTACATCATTCAAACGGAACGTTCATCTACTTGTCTTAAAGTACCTAGTATTTAAATCGTATACTGTAAGTAATTTATAGTGTGATATTCTCCGGCCAAAGCCAAGGGTGAACCGCAAAAGTTCAGACTGCCCGGTAAAACTGTTTCTGGACCATTATTAAGATTAATAATCTTCAGTAAAAAATTAATGTTTTAAGCGTGGTATTCCGTTTTAGCGTCTTAATAGATTGAATTGTTTACTAAAACGAGCATCGGTCTTGGTCTTGGACCTCTCGGTCTTGAGGTTTTGGTCTCGTGCCCAACACTGCCTAAAGCAAACTTATCAACCTTCTTAGATTTGCAAGCAACTCATTGTCCAACTACACGAATCAACCTGTTCTTTTTCACACCCATTTCAACCTCGATCTCCATTCCCCATCCTCTCAACTCCTGTAATTATTCCTAAATTTATTGCACTTCTTTCGAACAGACTGATGACAGGCATCCATCCATTTCGTTGGCAGGTCAAAGAATAGGTGAAGATGGAGGAGAGAGCATGTAACTGGTCTTGGAGAGGTTTTTCCAACTGATGTTATGCTATTATCCACTATCCACTGCTGTTGCAAAGTGTGGGCCTTTGATTTGCACTAATAAAGATTACTTACTAATCAACAGCTTGCAAACCAGTTAGTGACCCTTAAGCCTCCCCTTGCTTGTCCTTTCTCCTGGACAGATATACTTCAGAATGAAAATCAATATTTCCAAAATTTTCCAATTCCACACTTGATTCTGGACCACTGTAATATATTGCCATCATGATCGCTTTCCACCTCTTCTCCAGCCTCACCCCGGGCTTTGACCTGCCACCAAACCAACCCAACTGAGTAATGGACTAGATTTTATATATAGCTGGTTTATTACTAGAGCTGTACCGATTAATCGGCCGGCAGATTATAGAAATATCGGCAATATCAGCAGGATAATCGGTGCCGATATTAAAAATTATTTGTTATTTTATAATATTATTTTCAGTCTATAAAAGCAAAATGACGACCGCAATATCACAGGGTCTATGAAGGATGGCATTTCGTTCCATTCCCATATCGTGTCGTCGAGCCAATGGCTTCTTCAGACAAGTGGTGAGACCACCCACTGTGCTAGTATAGGCCGTGGGAATGTGTCAACATAGGTCTTGTGCAGAGTGAGTCATAGTACCTGCTTATGGGTCAGGGAACGGCTGGCCAATTCAACAGAGAAACCGATGAATGTACATCGTGGAGGCATGCCTAATGAATACATGCTAGCTGCCAATCGCCTGAGAGGCTGAAACTAGATGGGTGGCTGGGAATAGGCCAGCTGTTCCTTGGCCATTAATTACCCTGGGTACAGTTCGACGGCGGGCGGTGTGTCTAATCTGTATTGCTGCTTAGGATCAGTCCCCAACTACATTCATATGTCTCTTACGGATCAAGTGTTTGCTTGTATCACAACAATAATCAGGTATCGGCAAATGAATAATCGGCATCGGCATAATCGGCAAAAAGTGATATCGGTACAGCTCTATTTATTACCAGCTTTGTCATTTTGATGCTGCTTTTGTGCTGCACTGGTATTTCAGAAGTTTTATAATAGATAACAATTTCAGACAAACTTGCACTATCACAGTGCATATATATACCAGGCATGTATGGGTCCTTTAGGGCCTAACTCTGCCACTCTTTGTACTTTTACTGTGCCAATCCCAAGCCTGAAGAAAGGAGGATGGCAACACCAAATATCTTTGATATGGAACGGTGTCGTTAAAAAATCAACAACACGGTACTAAGTTTACTGGTGTCGTGAAGGTCGGTCATGGTCAGAATTATAGTTAGTGTCGTCGTTAGAATGCATGACACCGCTGCAGTATGCTAAAAGATACCTGCTTGCTGCTGACTTTTTAACAACAACGTTTCATATATCGGGACTGGCACTGTCAGAGTGCGGACAGTGGAGGTGGTCTCATCGCCTCTGCCCACATGGTCAGCTACTCACGTCTCCTGAGGCCAGAAGACAAAGTCAGTTGAAGCTTCCTCTCTCCATATGGCGCTTGTAGGGAGGCCAACAGATACCATATGACACCCGGTCTATATACACATACTCCTATATTGCAAGTCTGCTCAAGGCTGCGGACACAAGGCAGTGGGGTGTGGGTAAAATGCGAACCGCGAACCGTTTGCGAACTTGTTTTCGATTGGCTACCAAAAGTCACGTGACCGGTTCGCGCCTATGGTTGCCATTCGTATTTTTATTCATGCGGCCAAAAGTTTTCGGCAATTATCAGTAAACGGTACTAGCTATGACCCTGAACCCTATCTATTAACTACACTAACCCTAATCGACCCTGACGATACCAACCCTGACTAACCGACCCTCACGATGCCTTAACCTGATCCGTTCGCGCCTATGGTTCGCATTTTTGGTTCGCGTTTTACCAGTTCGCAGTTCGCCGAATCGCATTTTACCAACACCCAATGCAGTGCCCTTGTAATATCGTTCATAAAACATTATAACCTATTACCCTACCGCCTGAGCACTACTGTAAGCCTACCAAATACCAAGCTCACTGTTCTTCGTATTACACATCAACTAAGAGACATTTAGGCAATACAGAATTGCAGAACGACAGTCAAACATACCTTTTAATCGCGCACGTCATGTTTACAAAGCGAGCCAAGGACCTATTATGCACAGGATTGGAAAGTCCACATGTAACCTGATTATCGCCCAAAATTTTTGGGCGATAAGCAGAAGGCTACATTTTTTGACGCTATGACCGTGGCCCATAATGAATATTCATGATATTTGATGACGTTTTATTTAGCATATTCGCTCTGATGGTGATAGACGTAATGCATCTGCCCCAACTAATTATTGTATAAAGTAGTGAACAGCTATACAATAAAACTGTTCCGAGTTAAGAATGGCAACTGAAACATTTTATTTTAATGTTTGCCCGTCGTATTGTTCTCATTTTATTTTAAGGTTTGCCCGTCTTATTGTTCTGAAAATAAAGACACCTTCGCCAAGTTGTTTTTGCAGGACTGTTAATGTCGCGATAAAGTAGCTACACCTATCGCAATACTTGCATGGTACCGCCGATGCTTTTTCAACAGCGCAGTGCAGAATTGGTTTAATCGCATCCAGCTTCGAATTAAACAATTATTTTCATCACATCCAGCTTTTCCTTAGATATGATTCTTTGCATCACATCCAGCTTCAACTTAAGCATGCAAGATCTTTTAATCAATCCAGCTTCCATGTAAACATAATTCTTTTCATCACATCGAGCTTCCACTCTGGTATGATTAATTTAAACACATCCAGCTTCCATTTAGCCTAAACGTTAAATATCCATTGTTAAATGCACAACGTGCGTGACGTTAATTAATTAGGTAAACGTAATATATTTTCGGGAAAATATTTTTGAATTAATTAATTGTGCTACAGCGAAGCATTAGGCCTACCTAGATACCTTTTTATAATATCTTTGCTATATTTAAAACTTTCATAATATAAAAGCTGGCTATAATGAAAAATCTGCGCTGTTATAAATAACATGCATCCTTAGGTTATATGAATTGCAGTTAACTGAGATGCTTTGCATATCGTTTTATTTATATAGCACCTCTCCAGAGTCACTATACAGAGGCGCTTTCAGCACAGAAACCCCGAGGGAAAATAAACGGCGTTGAAGGGTGCAATTATTCGTTTGTCATTCATTCATTAGGTAAAAGGACAACGCTGCACAATAAAATTATTTTAAAGCAGAAAACTAATGTGCAAAGCTAAAAAGCTTTGTAGGAATTGGTAAACAACATTACTATGTTTTTACTATTTACCCAACGACCAAGATGCGCGAATGAAGGCAATTATAGATCCCGTGAGATCTTCTTAATTTATGAATATTCATAATGGGCCACGGTCATAGCGTCGAAAAAATGTAGCAAGCAGGAGAGAGAATTTTTACACCTTTTTCAAGCTTTTTGGCATAAGAGCTAATTCGTTAACTTTTAGTTATGTAGCTAAATTAACGAATAACAGTGTCAACAAAACCAAAAATGCCGTTGCAGGTTAAAAACATCATATTTTCAAGTGTGGAGGTAACAGCATATGAAATGCATGACCAGTTTAGATATTTGTGCTGGTTTCTCTAACTCCCAGAGATTGCACCTAGTTGATATAATATTTTCTGATCATCTTTGTAGTGAATCAATGTTATTTTATTATTGCTTCAAATTTAAACCTTGTAACTTAATTTGATTTTGGACATAATATAGACATGCCATGGTCTTTGTGGTAAGCTGATGTGCTTGTGACCTGGTCCACCCTAAATCGGTGGTCACATCTGAACAATGAACATGCCTAGTCAACCTCATATGCCGGTCAACCCTAAACATCTTCATATTGTTAGGTTGTAATACTCTCTAAAAGTTATGATGATGGCATTTCTTTAATCAGGGTGCATGAACTTGTTGGTGATGACAAATGATGTATCCTAAATGGGGTAGATATAGGCCTACAGTGTGTGTTAAATGTTTGGCTGTAGGCCTACTGTATGCAAACCGTGCGATTGCAGGCGTTAAGGAAAATCCTTGCTGACTTACTATTATATGTCTTATACATTTCTTAATCATAGTTTATTAATATTTTTTGAATACACGATACTGACTTAAAGTATTAAATACTTAAATTGTTTATTATTAATTATTAAGAACGCACAGAGCTCTCTACACTTACTTGTAGGCCCTATGTAATTAACATAAATCACGTCATTTCCGATTCCTGATAACAATTTGCGCATGACGTCACGGTGCCATTGTGAGATTTGCTTTGAGGTTGGTTAGAGCCTACTTTTTATCTGCCGATTTATTGCGACTGTTGAATGTTGAGCTATGCTCGCGTTAATTCGGAAGACTTTTCTTGGTGACAAGAATCGAGTTGTTCCCGGTGTGTGTGCTGATGGTGACGATGCAGCGTAAATGGTATGTATCCTTCCGCACAAGGTTAGTGCCAGAAGGAAGGCTCGTAGGGGTCCACGGTTGCCCTAGTGTTGTCGGGTGACGCCGTCTCCCTCTCCTTCGGAGTCGGGTTCGGTCCCGGGCGAAGACCATCAGTCTGATGCGGCTGTGCTGCCAGACAAGGCAGACAGTCCAGACGTTGACAAGGGCAAACGTTCCCGATTGGCATTTCTTAGCAGCTGTTGTCCACCCCTTGTAGACAGCCTTTGCCCCCTTGTGCCCTCTGTGTCAGTTGAGAATGCTGAAAGCTTCAGCGATCATTCCTCAGTGAGAATATCTCCACCGATCTGCTCGACCATTATGTCGCGAGCTGTAAGCCTTCTGCTCGAACGAACGATGATGGATCGATGGAAGAGGACGAGCTGGATGCAGATTTTGCTCTGTCTGATAGGTCTCCAAGGTCTCACCGTTTAGAATCTTCTGGTCCCCCGCCGTTTCTGTTCGTTCGATCCCTCATCGAACTGAGGTCGAATGGCTGCCTAGGCCAGAGTCAACACCAGTGACCTGCTGCTTCTGCATCCCTCTGTGCACCGAGGATGATCTCGGATTAATGCTTGCTGCTCCTCGACCCAGGAGGAGAAGCAGGTCGAGGCCAAGGAGTCGATAGGTGGTTGAATTGGTCTTGGTTATTCATTTTACCTTGTTTAGTATTGTATGGCCTAGTTTCGCCTTCTTTAATGTTGAATTCGTTAGTGTTTTATGGCGCAGTTTCGCCTTCTTTAGTTTTGTATTCTTTAATAGTGCTATGCAGTGATGGGCACTTTTAACTACTATAGTTATTAACTGTAGTTATTAACTATAGTTGTTAACTATAGTTATTAACTATAGTAAGCCAGGACGAGCAGCAGGTCGAGGCCACGGAGTCGATAGGTGGTGGTTCATGGGTTGTTTTGGTCTTGGTTATTCGCTTGCCCTTGGGTTTGTGGTGGGTTTTTTGGTCTGGATATTTTGGTTTCTATGATCTATATTTTGTGTTTGCTACTTGTCTTGTTTATGTGGCGATTTTCGGTCTGGATTCTAGGGTCTCTATTGGTCTGGATTTCACGGTTACTCTTGGTCTTGGTTTATAGTTCCTTGGTCTGGACATTAGCTTAAGACTGTAGTTCTTATTTAATTTTCTTTGCTGGTAGTAGTAGTTGTATGGGAAGCTCTTGTAGTGGTTGTGTCCAATCTGTTGGTAGTAGTTGTGGTGAGAGCTTTTGATGTGGTTGTGTCCACTCTGTTGGTACTGGTATTAGAAGAAAGAACCCTACTACGCACGATAAGACAGAGACAACGAAGATGGGTAAGGCATGTGCTAAGAGGAGACTCAATAATTAAAATGATCATAGAAGGGAAGATGGAAGGAAAACGCGGAAGAGGAAGACCGAGACGAATGATGTAGGACTGGATGATGCCAGAGGGATACAAGAGAGTTAAAGAGGAAGCGCAGTGGAAAGTGGAATGGCGACGTCGAACATTTGAGCTTGCCTGAACAAGAAGAAGACATGGTCGCATGGCAATTCCCAGTTTCTGGGTGCTTTTATGCGCTTCACAAATGGTTGTTCGAACTGTTCTGAGTTTCTAAGCGATGGTTTTTTTTAACATTGTTGTTTGCATTTCTGAGTTTTTAAGCAATTTAGAACCTACGCGATTCAGCCGACCAAGACTTCTGTGGCTCATCATCGCCTCGCAGTTCAAAGATACTCGCACCACCTCATCGCTGTTCAGAACTCAGCATTTGATTCAATAAATCTCGTCCGCTCACTGATGGACTTATCGATGTTTTGAGGCATAAAAAAGCATGAATTCTGCGATCGGATTTTCTAAACTGCCATGCAGTCCGGTTACACAAAAGAAATCACCTGTATTGCGCGTAAGTTGAAATCTGGTAGACATTTTAAACCTGTAGAATGCGTGTTTTGTTAGTCTTATAAGAAATCTGTACTCCGTATAAATGGTTCGTGCAGGCCTACGCTGTGTCATATAGGCCTATGCATTGCTTAATTAAGGAACAACTGAAAAGTGTGGACCCAACATGAAATTGGGTTCTGTCTCAATAGTCCGATATATCGAAGGTTCGTTAGTCCGAAGATTGCATGGTGTTTGATCGATTAGGTGAAAATTTTTGAGAGGAGTGTTTTATCCGGCGAGGTGCAATTTTCCCACTACCTCTACAAATCGCTTTCTGTTTCCATGCTTGATAAAAATTAATGTTATAATAGGTATTAACAACCAAAACGAAAGTGCTTCAGGGACACCAGGATATTCTTAGAGAAAGACAAGATGCACAATGTATTGTGCATGCATACACACCTGCATAATGACTTACGTGCACTCCTATGTACAAACATTTACAACGAAGCAGTGGCCAATGGTTATATAGATCGTTCAGAGCAAATTTGACCCTCTTCTGGCATACGAATACCTCAGAGAAGGCTACAGACTAACCAAGCACCTTCGCTTCAATCACGCTTTCTCAAGCACTCAGAACCGGACATCGACCTTTGACCCGAGGCGAAGCAATTGCCAATTCGACTGCTATGACTTACCTTACCATGTAAATATCCCAGTAAACCACTACTCGGTGGCCCGACGTAAAATTTAAGTCTTCTTAATCGGTAACTCATCGTTGCGCGGCATCTCGTAGGGTGATCGTGACATTTTGACTTTCAACCCGACGAGAAGGATGCTCTGCCGAAAATTCCCGCTCCATTGGCAGTGCGGGAAGCAGCGGCTTGCTTGAGTTGGATCACGTGGCCGAGCGATAGCGAATCATCTGCGTGCTAATGGCCGACCATTCTAAATTGATGCCATGCGTGATCGTTCTTTTGTGAAGTAGCGCTGAATGATGTATGCACATCGCTGTCTTATATTTATCACTAAAACGTTATAACTGCAAATAGCAGCGTTACGTTGGGCCTAATTAAACGTTATTTTGATTATATATCCTTAATCCTTTGCGTAATATTCATAGGCGTAATATTCATTACCGATCACATGGGGAAACTACACACCTAAAAGACATCGAAAAGATCGAAAGATACCGAAAAAATACCGAAAAGCACAAAGAAATTACTTCTGTAGCCTTGTATCGATAAACTATACGGGTACGTCATTTTCAGTGCTTTTCGGTATTATTTCGATGTTTAGTGCTACCGATTATAGGTGATTATAATAATGCATATTATATAGTCAAACAGGTTGTCACACCTGCCGGTGTGGTTGCCTGCTAGGCGTCTATCACTGTAGTTGGATCGAGTAAAGTCCCTCGGTTATTAGCCATGTCTGCACTTTTGACATTCGCTTTAAGATTGTAAAATGCTCGAAGATTGGTGCGTTCAATGGTTGCCGATTATTCAAAGTTTCGCATTAAAAGTTCATTGCCCGATACTGCAGTCACGATAGTCACAGCAAGGGCATAGGTAAATTGCCGATCTGCTGATTTGTTGATCGGAAATTGCTGATTGGTCATGCTGATTGGTGGGTAAAATGCTGATTCGCTAATTTTCGTTTTTATAAATAACAATATGAAGAAACTATTGAACAACTGTTATTTGCACATATCATGAACGTAGGCCTATATTGTTTTCTTAATGAGTAATTGCTCCACCTGTCGGTCGATTCTCAATTGCATTTACTGCTTGAGTAGTAAATAACTCGTAGATATCACTCATATTTTCACTATATTCAAATCAAATGTATACTAACTTTTCAAATTTTAACATTTCTTTGGGTAATGAAAATATATAGGCATATGGTGTCTAGTGTCAGTCAACCATTTCTGATTGACTTTACTGTTAAACAGTACTGTCTGTTTGTTGATTTTAATGCTTGATGAACTAAGTCTGTAATTATTTAAACCGGTATTGAAGACAACTATGTTCTGATTAACTGTGACTAATACATTAGTAGGCCTATGATGACCAATGCCTCATAAACAGTGCTGTCTGTTTGTTGATTTTAACTATATTGAAGACAACAAAGTTCTAATTAACTGTCATTAATGCACTTAGTACATTGATTAATGCTTCATGAACTCTTTAAACCAAACCTGCTTAAAGGCTTCATAAATATTTGTTTGTTACTTTTACCAATCAGCATTCTACCATTCACCTTGCTGATTGTCTGCTTTGTAAAATGATGACCAATCAGCAAGTTCCGATCAGCATTTTACCTCGGCAGATCAGCAAATCAGCATTTTACCCGTGCCCTCACAGCAATAGATGTTGTGTAACTGACCAGCAGAAGCACGTGGAAAATTTTTACCTTTCGTTTTTGGTTGTTTGCAATATGGGGGCTGCCACTTTGGAGTGTTGGTAAAATGCGAAGCGGCAAACTGCGAACCGGTAAAACGAGAACCAAAATGCGAACGGTTCAGGTTAAAGCATCGTGAGGGTCGGTTAGGGTCAGGGTGGGCATCGTGAGGGTCGGTTATTGTATGGGTTAGTGTAGTTGATAGATAGCGTTAAGGGTCATGGCTAGTATCGTTTATAGGTAATTGCCGAGAACCTTTGGCCGCATGAATAAAAATATAAATGGCAACCATAGGCGCGAACCTGTCACGTGGCTTTTGACAGCCAATCGAAGACAAGTTCGCAAACGGTTCACATTTTACCAGTTCGCATTTTATCTACACCCGCCACGTTGTTGAAATCTCCAGAAAAATAGCATGTGCTTGTGAACATTAGATGCTCTTTTTCTACCTTCATTTAAACCATTATTGTAATTGGGAACAATGCCAACACACCCAATTAAGATTATTATATTACAAAAAATTTCTTATAAATTTACAATTTCTTAAGAAATATTTAATTTGTGAAATAATCATGCAGCGCATTTTCTCTGATGGAAGGCATGCATGCTTGTAGATATTTTTATTTCAGTTTTCTTTCCATGCTCAGGTTATTGTTAAAGATCAGATATGTTGCACATAATGGACATAAAAATCAAAGTCTGTTGGGAGAACTTTATTATGGTACGAGTAATTGAATTCAGCCTTCGATTGTGATATTTAAAAGCCATGCCTCTAATTTTCGCATTGTAAATTCGTAAATATATAATGCCTCCACCAGAACAATTTACTCAGTTATTTTGGATTCTTTTGAGACTTTATGTAGAGCCTGTAGATGACAGAAACATAAAAAAAACTTAGGTTTGTTATGATGGTTTTGTTTTATAGGCCATGATTATTAGGGATGAACCGAGTGTCTATTTTGTGCCGAGTCAGAGTATCGAGTTTACGAGTTTAATTGTTCCGAGTCCGAGTTTCAAATATTTAGAGAAATTCTCAAGTTTTGGTTCGTCCCTCATAATAACCATGGGGTCATCGGAGGGTTGATCATCAGAGCTAGTAGGTCACTACAGCTGACATACTCATGGCCCTGCTGATGAAGGGTTGGCATATATGTTGCAATTCAACTTTTGTGGGCAGCATGGCAAGCACAGCTTAAGATTATTGCAATTGAAAGTTGATGGCTAGTCTTTCAATGTGACATTATATCAGCCAATTACACTTTAGAAATGCGTATAACTGTTTCTGTAACACGTCCTTTAAGTAAGATCTGTTTTATTAAGGTGCGCTATAAATGATAGTTGTATTGTATTGTATAATGAGGACTTACAAGATTTTGACATATTGGACATTGATGCAGGTTTAACAATTTTTTGACTTTTTGTGATGAATTGTACAGAAATTCTTAGCCAAAATACTTCACAGACAGGGCCGTATTGAGCTATAATTGTGCCCTGTGTCCAGCATCAATCTGGCACCCCACATTTTGAAAATAGTATTCGCGCCCTGTGCCTAGCATCAATCTGGCGCCCCCACATTTTTAAAATAGTGCATTTTGTGGAATAATAAGTTATTCCATCCTGAAATTTACGCCATTTCCACATTTGTGCCCTGGGCCACGGCCCCGCTGGCCCCTCCCTCGGTACGGCCCTGTTCACAGATGCAATATTGAATGCACAACACTTGTATAAGATGCGATAAGATTCCAGTTTGTTGACTCCATACACATTGTTTTTAAACAAGATGCCAAATCTGAACTGATTCTGTAGCCTTCTTTTTGGCATTAATATTAGGGTTTCCCAATTGATATCTCAGCTTTCAATTAATTTAATTTAACTTTAATTATTATATATATATATATATATATATATATATTTACAATACAATACAACTTGGAATTTATAACGCTCTTTATCACGACAAGTCGCGTTCGAAAGCGCGTACACGTCTCGATGACGCAACTGCAGTTGTAATGCAGAGCATTGTGTGCGAAGGCCTTGCTCAAGGTCACAGTGACACCTCAGACAAGGGTCGAACCCACTCGCTCGGCGCACACTGAGCGTTACGGGCTGACCGCTCTAACCGCTCGGCCACCATGCAACATCTTTTGTGCATTCATATTCGGGTTTCCCAATTGATATCTCAGCTTTAAACTAATTTATTTTTACTTTATTATTATATATATATATATATATATATATTTATTTATTTATATATATATCATAAAGATAGAAATTTTCAGATCCATCTGGGGCAATCACCACAAATGCCTGGTATCAGGAACATGATCTGATATAATTTTATAATATGACGTGTGTGATATTGTTACTTTAGTTACTTTGCATATTCACTAACTTTTGCATTTATTATGTTGTACACAGATATGGTAAACTGACCGACTCGCAGTGAAGCAAATACGGATATCATCACTATATGGAATGGCTGTGTGGGGCCTAAGGGTAGGAATTGTTTAATTTCAGTAGCATAGAAGAGGGTAATAATTCTGATATATAAAGCTCACACGTTACTATTAATGACAATGTGTTCACTTTTGCTCCATTAAAATTTAGATCTAAATCAATCCATCAATGTGAACTTAATAAAGGACCACTTCAAGATATCTAGTCGCAGGCGCTCCTGGACTGACAACGGCTGAAAATACGGATTTAAACGCAGAGCACAATGCAAGCGAGGCATTTCTAGGCAGGAGGCATAGCTCTTGGTGAAGCCCATTCTAGATGGTCGGGCCCAAAGCTGGAAAAGCCCTATATTGCATCGTAATGGAATTATCATGCATTTTGATGTTACTGGTTAGCATTTTTATTTGAATCCCTGTTCTCTTAGTAAGCACCAAGACCAGCAGATCATTAAGGTAAAAATCATCCAAGCACCACCTCGCTATTGTAGTATTGTATGGTATATTTTTTCATTGATTAGCGCTAGTTGTCATGATGTCACTAATTCACGAGTCTTAATAGTTATCCATATCCGTGAATTAGTTACAAATTATCCGAGGAGCCCAAGCATAGGAATAGGTTAAGGAAAGGCATACCAGCAATGGGATTCTCTTGGTGAAAAAACACAGTACCATGTGCTGCCACATGACTACGTAACAGGTCACATGCTCCTACTCACGATTCAGAACCTCACAAATATGTCCTATACCATGGTCCCCACAACGAGGTTGGCTATGGATTAGCATTTATGATTCATGAATTTGTGCTGCCTTCTACATGCTGTTTTTTTAAATTTTGTCTGTAGGCCTATAGCTAAGTAATTGCAGAGCATGGCTTGCAAAGAGACATTGAGAAGCAAGAAGCTGACTGTTCCGAATCCCCACAGACCTGTTCCCTCCGACAAACAGGGAGAACACGGGGCTGCAAACGCACACACGTCCCTGGTGCATCAAAGGGAAAGGATAGGAACCAGAACGAAAATGGCATCTTCGACTTCCAAGCATCAGTAATCAACGCTGTGTGACGGGCCTGCCGTTTCATCAGCAGTGTTCAGCACTGTGGTCAAAAGCTCCAGCAACTCCTCGATGCCTGTGATTTAAGAACTGGAGTCGCTTGTGAGAGCAGACTTCAGGAGTCAAATTGAGATGCTTCTCACCAAAGTGCCCCTCCTCAGAATTTCTACAGCGAAGAGTTCATGCTCATTGAACAAGCCAAGATTGAGAACGCTTTGAACTCATAATATCTACATAAAGATAAAGAACATTATGAACTGTCACATTGCCCTAAGTAGCTGTATCTGAAGTGCCCTTGTGAGTTAATTGCTGTGATATATGCATACTTTGTAAGTTAAAGCACAGCCTTTATTTTAATGCCTGCACTAGGCTTATCATGCTGCAGAACAAATATCTATAAATTGAATTTGTGCAAGCACGTATATTTATGTACCAATACGATAAGAATCTCCTCCCATGTCATGCTAAATTGAGACTGTCCCTACTGGGTTCCTATTGCTTCCAATGTGTTATTTTATTGATACCTGTTTATCATGATTATTATTATGATAAGAATCTCCTCCCATGTCATGCTAAATTGAGACTGTCCCATCTGGGTTCCTATTGCTTCCAATGTGTTATTTTATTGATGCCTGTTTATTATGATTATTACCTGTTATATCTGACGATTGGACTACTATTGAAACAATAAAATGGAATTGAAACTGAGTCGTATATAAAGTTAAAATGACTATATTATAGATTTCTATGTTCTACTTCAACATTACAAACTATCATTGTGTGCATAAAGATGATGAACATTAGATTGTGACTAGGCCTACTATAAATAACACATACCTGCCCCAACAGCTGTGGCCAAGATGTGATTAGAGTAGACCCAAATCTGCTTAGAGCAAAGCATTGGAGAAGTCCTTTACCTCTAGTTTTCTGTTTGGGGTTTTCTGGTTTTCTTGAACCCCTTGTTTTTGGTAGGACCGATACAAGAAGATTTTCCATCAAATGTGCTGGCCCAATTGCCTGGAATCAACCCCTGTTGAAATACGTGGTGTTAGCAGCTACTATCTCTTCAAATCTAAACTTAAAGATTACCTGTTTTCTCATTTTGTGTGATAACATTTTCTGCACTCTCTGTATGTCACTCTTGTTCTTTTAGTTAACTAGTTAAGTTAGTTTACTTTATGTTATCTTATGTTTATTTAACCTGCTGCCGTAAACTTTTAGTAAGGGTGGCCCTGCTAGCGGGACCAGTTGGTCCCTTTAGGGTTTATATTGTATCCCGATTGTACCCTTCCAATTTTGTTCTTCTGTTCTAAAATGATAATTGTTTATGTTTATGTTTGGTACAATAAAAACACATGGTAGCCCCATAAATTGCATATTATGTACTCGTACATTTATTAAACTGATGTTGAATAAAGACTGAGTGAGAGCTAAATCTACCTTTTCACAAAAGTCTTCATCTGAGCTTAAACACTATAACGATATTGTCTATAATCATTGTAGGCCACTTCATTTGTAACAATGGAAAATTTTACTGATAAAGCAATTGGGTACCATGCATTGGGCACGGTAACTGATTGTGAAGCACTGTCTTGATATTTTAACTGATGTCGAACCGACGTGAACTAAAGACGTCGGAAAACGCCGTTGAGACGACGTGAATTAGAGACATCGGATTGACGTCGGAAACCGATGTCGTGCCGACGTCGGAAAAACTCGCCGGATATCTGAGCACCCGCTGAGCGGCAAGACGTCGGTCAGACGTCGGATACTGATGAGTTTGTAGACGTGTTACCAACGTCGGCCCGCCGTGGGTGGTTATCTGGGATTTCATATGAAGTTCGTTGTCTTAGTTGTACCCCGCTGTGCCATGTTCTTGTTGATATGCCTTAGTATCAGACAGGCAGCGATGCCATCCAAATAATCGTAAATCGGATCGTTTAATGATCATAAAGAAGCAACAATTGGATGATATTTATTGATGCATTTAACACGACCCGAGTTAAAATAGTGAAGTTGAAAAGCTAGGAATATTAAGTCGCTAATACTAAGTTTCGCGTAAACTGTCTTAAAATCAGTCAGAGGGACTGTCCTGTTTGTTCCTTCTTTTCATCATCATCGTCGTCAGCTTGTTCTCTAACTTGGGATTCTACCAGAGTTCTATGGTCTCGAGACAGTGTCTCGGTCTCGAGACAGTGTCTCGGTCTCGAGACAGTGTCCGGTCTCGAGACGTCTCGAGACAGTTTTGTACTGTCTCGGTCTCGGAAGCCTGTTGTCTCGGTCTCGAGGTAGTGTCTAGAATTTTTAGAAACTGTCTTGAAGTGAAAGTCTTGTTCTGTCTCGAGCAAGCGGTCTCGATAAGTTTCGCGTTTACTGTCTTAAAATCTTGCGCTAGAAATTGAAACTGGAATCTACAAGAAACGGCAATTCTGGTTAACGCGCGAGTCACATGATATTGAAATCAATTTAATTATCTTAACTCTTAAAGTGGAAAAATGTCTGAGAGAGAACCTGAAATTGTGACGTTTCCTTTTACGCAATTTGAAGTTATTGACAAATAATAGCTACGCGTATGGCATGCCGTTTGTCATTGATGTAAAGCCACCATAACCGAAACGATCGGAACAACTTCCGAGTTTCTCAAGGAGAGTAAGGATATGCGCAACTTCTTAATTTCGTTTGGTATTTGGTATCAAATTTGCTTGTTTAAAATCGTCTAGAAGATTTTAGACGTGTCTAAAAGTATTTCTTTACACTAGGCCTATTCAAAAGATAGGCCGACGAAGAAATATCGAAAAAGATAAAACGCCGCAAATATAAAAATTGTTCTTTGGAATTGGTACTATATACATTATAAGTTTAAAATTGAAATTTCAAATAAACCTTATTCCCCAAAACTGGTGCATTAGTATTTTACAGCCTTTTGTATAAGATCACTTGTCTTTTACTGTCTCGTACTGTTTTGAACCTAGTGTCTCGGTCTTGGTACCTCACTGTTTCGGTCTCGTCTTGAAGTTTCAAGTCGTGCATACAACACTGGATTCTACGCGTTATAATCATAAGTTTGTTTTTGCTAGGTTTTATCGGTCATAAGGGGGTGAGAATTCCTACGAAACGAACGACGAACGTGGAACCCACTCTGCGCAGCGGTGTCAAAAATGCAAGTTCTTCAAAAAATTGGTTCAGAATCTAGCAATGCAGATCACATAGAGAAGGATGAAGAGGTTGGTAAAATAACAAGGTGATATACCCTGAAAAAGGTAACTTTATCCATTGCTAGTAGAAAAGCAGAAAATTGCAGACAGTTGTGTAATCGTATTTGGAGACGAGTGCACGGAACCTCATTCATATAGGCCTAGCTTGCCATGAATGGAAAATTGCATCCATAACTGGAAAGCCAGAAAATGGCAAACAGCCTAAAAAACCGTTGGAACATGAATTGAATTACGCTCTTAACAGCGAAGAATGAAGCAGAATATAGCTTGTGCTGAAAAGGTTAGGCCTACTAGGTTTATGGCTCAGTAAAGCAGAAAAGGCCCTTGAATAAAAACACAGATCTAAACGCAATCTATGTTACAATGGTATTAAGTAAGTAAGCAGTGAGCACATATAATTTATACAGTGAGACAAAATCCCAAAATCGTGACTTGGAAACTGAGTCAAAATTGCAGTCATGGGCTTCGAGTCCAAGTCCGAGTCATGTCATTCCGAGTCCGAGACCTCAGAAAAACGGTATCGAGTCCTATGCTGGACTTGAGTAGGGCCTAATACATCACTAGACAGACAAAAACCAGTTAAGCCACGAATGAAAACCCGCTCTGCTGAACTGCAAAGATAATTTGGTTTGATCTCTTTATGCTTAATTTTAGCACACAATAAATACATTGGTTATCACAGGAAATTACGCAGGAGATCCAATTAAGGACGCAATTAGAGGTTTCTGCTAGTGTTGTAGGCCTATAGACCCCCGGATTATTCGCAAAATAATTATAGGTAATTCTTTGTGAGCCTAACGATACATTAAGCAGGGCTCAAAATGGACCAGAATGCACCGGAACGCTGTTCTGCTTCGTAAATGCAACGGTAATATCAGCGCACACTGAGTGTTATGGGCCGACCAGGGCTCAAAATGGACCAGAATGCACCGGAACGCACCGGAACGCTGTTCTGTTTCGTAAAATGCAACGGTAATATCAGCGCACACTGAGTGTTATGGGCCGACCAAGGCTCAAAATGGACCAGAATGCACCGGAACGCACCGGAACGCACCGGAACGCACCGGAACGCACCGGAACGCACCGGAACGCACCGGAACGCACCGGAACGCACCGGAACGCACCGGAACGCACCGGAACGCACCGGAACGCACCGGAACTCTGTTCTGTTTCGTAAAATGCAACGGTAATATCAGCGCACACTGAGTGTTATGAGCCGACCAAGGCTCGAAATGGACCAGAATGCATCGGAACGCACCGGAACTCTGTTCTGGTTCGTAAAATGCAACGGTATTATCGTTCGTTTCGTCAAATATGATAGAACGCATCAGAACCCCGTTCCCTTTCGTCGCGTGAAAATTAAAATGTAATTTGTGGCCATTCAGTTGCTCAGTGTTCCAAGTGGACATTATTAAAAAATTCTGATTGCAAAGTCCGCTTTCTGTCATCAATTATAATGTTAAGCTTGAAACATGTGCGCATGTTTCGTATATACGTATATACATGTATACGCGCATTAAATATAACGAGGTGCAAACAGTGGCACAGCCCCACTCTTCCCTACTCGATTTGCGTTATATGCGTTTGACGTCATCTTTATTATCTGACGACGTCATGTCTAGAAATAAATAATATAGACAACAAGGATGATTGCGTATTTGCGTTCTCCTTTACAAGAGAAAAATAATCAGATTCAGAAATGAAATATATTTGGTGCTTAACCTCAGAATAACGAATGCCTCAATTATTTTAACGAGTTGATTGAAAAAACGGCCAATTTTAAGTGATAACACTGATATCCGGATGAACCTTCAAAAACAGAGAGTTAAACGTTCAGGTATGGCCGAAAAGGGATGACCAGTGCTCAACTAAAGAAGATCATGTTATTGGTGAGCTGGTGAAGAACTTCAAGGAGATCAAGGTGAATATGTTCTTGAAGAATCTTTAATTATCGTTGATATCGTCAAAATGATAAAGAAGACGATTTGCCAGCCTGTTGGAACAAAAATCAGCGCGATAGTTTCAAGCAATACAATGACTGGCTGATTGTAAAAAATAAAACCTTTGGGTTGTTCAGAAAGCAAATCGAACAATATCGGAATATTTAGTGAAAACAATCTAAGAATCTCTAAAATCTAAACCATGGCACGAGTGTTCTATACGCTATTAGGCCTACCTAACGGTAACACTAAAGAAGCTCAATATATAGTCTATTTGAACATAAAAAGTGATGCTTTTCTGAAAGCACTTGAAATATCAGAACAAATTGGTAAAAATATCGACACCAAAATTAAGTTGAGTGTCAGACTGCCTACAACATCGACAAACCAGAATGTCATGTCATGTCACATCGTCATCGTCGCTTCGCGACGGTTGACTACATGAATGGGAAAGTGATGTCCAATGCTTTCTGTCTCGTACGATGTTCATTAAGCTTGTGCCTCTTAAACCAGTCCACGCCATGACATTGTCAAACCAGCAGATTCTGGGTCTTCCACGACTTCGGCTTCCTTCCTCTATACCCAACATTACACTGTTCTCAATACTGTCTTTAGGCTCTCACGATGTGCCCGAAGTACCGCAGTTTTCTGGATTTGATGCGATCCAACAGTTTGCTGTCAACTTTCGCCATTTGATACACTTGTTCGGTGGTCACCATTGTTGTCCATGGAATTCTGAGCAGTTTCCGCATGCACTTGTTCTCAAATGCTTGTATGCGTTTCTCTTCTTCTTTCTTTATTGACCACGCCTCACAACCATACGTTGCTACTGCCCACGCCAAGGCCTTCATGAGAATAACCAGAATAACGAATGCCTTAATTATATAATTTTATCATAGTGATTAATTCATGTTTATGGTATAACCTTAAAATTGTCCTGTGAATGATACAATATATTTACTAGTGCTCCGTTCCGTTTCGTCAAATTTTCCATTTCGAATACTGCCATTAAGTGGTCTCAATAGGACAAATTGGTTTTATCTCGGATTTTGAGTAATTCATTAGTGCAGAACTTGTGCCTGTGAATAAGCTGGTTCCCACGACTTCGCTTTTGTTGGTGCTGTAGAAATGTTGAGATTACGATTACGATTAGAAATTATTTTAATCTTGCTCAGTGCTCAAACCGCTCACAAGGGTCTCTGTTGAGGGGTGGGAGGCAAATAGGTTGGTGCCTTCAGCAAAACGATGAAAAAGCATTACAGGATAGACATTTGGTAGGTCGTTTATGTATAGGATAAGTAGAAGAGGAGCCAAAATGGAGCATCCGGGGACACCAGACTGTGACCAGAGCATATTGGTTTTGATAGGGAAAGAGTAGGATTACGGTTGATAAGTTGCTGTCTATTTTTGGGACAGGCCTAACTCATGGACCAATTTTTTGGGCACCGAAAATACCATACAAGTATTTTTTAAAATTTCATTGTATGATATTATGATTTATAGGTACGAAAGGTTTAGTTAGGTCCATAGCAGGAAGACACCAATCGAGTTCTCATTGTTATCCATAGGCTATAGCTTCAGATATTTTATCGTGCAATACGATTAGAAGCATGGAAGTCGTGTGTCCAAATTGTAACGCATGTTGGGAAAAGAAAAGCCTGTTTCAACCCGATGTAGAGCGCATGGATCCCTTCCCGCCAAACTATTCACCCCCAAATTAACTTCAGGCTTGGAAGAAACAATGCGTGACATTTTATTACGTCATTGGTTTCTCCAGCCAAGGATTTTCCCGCATTAAACTCAAGGATGCATCCAAGATTAGTGGAACGATGATTTCCCGCCACATTTCTTTTTCCGCCAAGGATTCGAACCCTAGCGCTTTATTATGTTCTCTGCCTTCTTTATGAAAGTCGGATGGATTGATATACTCAGCCATCTCTATTGACGAATTGGAATATTCTGCTAGTTGATTAGTTTTAATGTATCGAAAATGGTTATTTCAAATGTAACAATGAATTATCGATGGGAATTACGATCGAAACTAAAGCGGCCGACTACGTCAAACTGACAAGAATATCTGCTAGCTTGAAGACGAATTAATAGTTCAGCAAATGGGATAATAATTCACGCTTATATATATTTGTGACGTACCGGGTATAAAGTCAAGCTAGTCAATTCGGTTGGTGAAGAGTTCCATTTGTTGTAGTTTTGTCGCGTCTACCACTGCATCGTCATCTAACGAACACGGGAAGGGGTGGGTCTTCAGCAAGAACGTGCCCGTAGCGTATGTGTAAGAGAAATCGAACCATAAGCCTACTAACTGGTCGGTCTTCCACCCTGGCCATAGTCTGTAGAGACCGAGATTTTACAGTGAATAAATCACGCGCGGTGTGGATCCTAAACTGGCGCTTCGTCTAGGTGGTGTTAATCATTCTTTTATTATCCATCTCAAACAACTGTACACAATAAGGATTCATGAGAAAACGGTAATAAGAAGGATAATAGGGAAAAACCAATTTACATTGGATAGCAGGTACAGACAATTGAAACATAAATCATCATTTTAACTAGTTAACTAACGCTGTCTGTGCACACACTAATTATTTAGGGGGTAGCTAACAAATGTTGTGTATATTTATTTAAAAAAACTCTGATAGTGCTGGATTGGCGAACTTGAATTGGTGTCATATTCCAATTGATGGATCTTAGGTATTTAATAGAGAATTGACCTGTATTTGTTCGACACAAGATAGGTCTATAATTGAGAGAGGGACGGATGCTGTAAGGATTAATGGCAGACCTTCGTATAAAGTGACTAGCAAATATAGAAAGCAATAGCAAATTTTTACATAAATTCATTATTTGGAGGGAAGTAATTTGACGAAGATTTAGAATAACAGTAGGCCTATTACTGTATATTTCATTATAAGACCACCGACGAGCATAAGTTCAGTATCAGCGAATCGACGGGCTGACGCACTGCCGAGTCATATGGTCGTCTTGGCGACAGTTATAGCAAACAACGGCGGGACTCCAAGAGGCATCGGTGACTCTTTCTGGACCAATAGGACGGGAAGGCACTCGTAGATCTTCCATCCGGCGTAGCATCTTTTCCTCCAAGTCTTGTGCCATTTTCTCTGAGCTACCAGGAAGTTGTCCAGCTGTGCTTGAAGCTGTCCGTAGGAGTCTCCTTCTTGTGTTCCTCGGACACGATTGGGTGTTCGACGACGGTCATCGATGTCCTTCATGCTCTGGTATGCGCTTAGTCGAAGCGCAATCATATTAGCCTCATCACTTGTTCGTGGCTCTTTCTCTCTGACCTTTAACGACAATTCTCTGTCCCGAATGGCTTCTACGAACGCATCACGAGCGACGATTTCCGTAGTAGCATTCGAAGGAACCGGGTAGGCTAACACAACTAACCGCCGAATGTCATGCAGTAAATCACTCATATTTTCGTCTCAGCGTTGACTGCGATAATAAAGCTGAGTCCGAAATGTCTCAGCTTGTCCCTCTGCGCCATATCTCTGACGCATCCGCTCCACCAGCCGTTCGAAAGTAACGTTCTCCTGGGCACCAAAGTCCCATAACAGCTGTGTCGCAGCTTCATCCAAAGCGCAACGTAAGAAGTCGACTTTATCGCTGTCCGACTAACGATTATACTTAGCACAAACTTCAAAGTCAGCGAGAAAAGATTTCAGAGAACCTGTTCCATCGAATTTAGCCAGTTTCATATGGGTTCTACGTTCACTGTACATATTGGTAGGGTCTGCAAGTAGACAGGGCTGCAGAATCGCTTCAACAGAAGGCAGGACTTTCTTCTTAACGCTGTGACTGCTGGTCGAAGGCGTCGGAGCGTCGAAATCAATCGCTTCAAAAAGAACCCATATGAAACTACAAGAGTCAGCATTCCGTTTCACAGCCGCCATGGCCGGTTCTCAGTTCGCAGGCGTCGAATGCACGGGTGAATCTGCGACGTCCAAAAGCGTGTAAGCAATAGTGTCCTCAACGTCCGTGTTTTATATTTGCGTATGTACATATTTTCGGGACCCCTCCCTCCCCCCACCGTACGCACCCGTACTCAAAATCGTCGAAATTTGAAACCCTCCCATCTCCTCGTTGCGTACGTAATATGTGGACGGCCCCTAGTAGTAATCTATCTATCTGTCTATCTATGAATTTAATATAGCACCCTAATATAGGCCAGTACAAAAAAAACAATCTTGAAGTGTCGACAAAAAGAATCAAAGGATAGGAAGGGAGTGAATGACCGCTGTGGGGTCAGCAATGGCGAACGCCTTGGACTGTGCAATGGTTGTGCGGGCAAAAGCTGCAAAGAGGTTATGTTGAGAGGTTGAGCGTAAAGGTCGGTAGTCCGGATCTGCTGTACCTTAAACAATAAGGGATTTCAAGTAGATTGGAGCCCAACTCAATGGACAGCTCCATACCAATGAACATGATCTGAAGTAAATGCGATGACAGACAGGGACCATATAATCAGAGACCGGGCAAATTTAGGAAGCGACCAATCAACCGGGTCGCCGCACGTAAGACGCACTCAGGGCTGAGAAGGCGAGACCGTGGAGGGCCAACAAGTGGTCCAGACGGTTTAGGATTAAAGCATGGACAAGAGTGGAGGCAGCAGCAGCAGTTGAAAGAGAGCGGGTGACAACACTCGGACGGGGCAACTGGTATTAGCATACACGGATGATCCCATGGATATGTTTATTTCATCCAAGACCACTCAAAAATCTTGAACAGAGTTGCTAAAAGAGAAAGTAATAGTAATGACAATAGTCGTAGTTATGGTAATAGCTATTGTAAAATTAGTATTATTACAGTAAAACTAATTTTACATAGCGCCCTTCAAGTTAGGCGCTCCCAGCTCAACCTCGGCCGAACAGAACAGTCCTAAAAGTACTGAGAAACGAGGCAGACTGATTAATAGGTATTTGTCGAAGCGTGGTAGGGAGCCCATTCCATGTCGCCGGACCAGCCCCTGAGAAAGCGCGGCGCTGCCTAACAGCAATCCGGGAACGGGGTACAATACATCTTGTGCGGAGAGAGCAAGGAGGATAGCAGTGCGTAGAACCTTATTTAGGGCCCCGATCGGGCAAGCCGGAAGTCCATCATATAAGGCGCTACAGTAGTCAAGCCTTGCTGCAACAAAAGCACGCACAAGCGTTGATGCCGCGCTAGTAATCAAGGACCGGGAAATGATCTTCAGCTGTCGAAGCTGATAATGACAACTACGGCAGTAGTAATAGTAATAGTTATAGTAATAGTGGCAGTTATAGAAATAGCTATCACGATAGCAAAAGAAATAGCAATGGCGATTGCAATTGCAAAAGCAATAATATAAGTAGTCGTAATACTAATGGCAGCCGTACTAGTAACAGTAATAGTAATAGGAGTAATAGCAGTTACGGTGGTAGTAGCAGAAACAATAGCATGAGACTAGTAATGGTAATAGTAATAGTTATAGTTATAGTAATAATAGCAATAATAATAATAATAATAACAATAATAATGGCCATTATCATAGGAATAATATTTATAATTATAGTAATAGTAATAATAATAGTATTAATAACAGTGGTTGTACTGGTAATTAAGCTTACTTTCTTAGTCCTTCCTTCACATCGGGCAACGCGTCTCCTTTCACCTCTATCCCAAGCCAGTGTGACTCGACTCTCGACCTCCACATCAAACGACATAAGCTCCATAAAAAAATAAAAAATACCAGGGCATCTCTTATTGTCTCCTCAGGTCAGTCCTACCTCTGCCTTCCTGTCCTCCTTCGCTCTCCCACACACCAGGACATCGCCTGTTTTGCTCGTCTATCCTCCTCCATTCGGCAGACATGCCCCTTAAACCTCAGTCTTCTCCTTCTGATGTTGCTTTCAATGTCATCCTGTACCATTCTCTCTCTTATAACCTTGTTGGTTTTCTTGCCTTGCCAAGAAACGACGTTTAGAATTCTTCGTAAACATCTGTCATGAACTGCCTCCAACCTTCTCCAATTCGCCACCATCATTATCCACGTCTTCCATCCACACAAATAGCGTTCTCCGCTCTACAATCAATCATTCTAAGAAACTTTATTTAGCGCGCACACAGAAAATCCACTCAGAGGCTCTCTCTGCGCTAGCCTATATGATGCTAACTGTCATTTCTAACGAACAATTTGTAATAGTTAGCAGATCAGTGCACAGTAAGCTGTTGTAGTCAACAGTGGTGGGCCCACGCACAAGCGTGAAATCAACCAACGGATTTCCGCCGATGGCTGATAGATGGCATGGATGTCCAGAGTCACTGGTCCAAGTTGCGTCGATGGGGTTGAGCGGCGGCTGTTGACGGCGCTCGCAGACACGGTTACGAAATCGACGAGTAGTCCTTCAGCATAGTGGAAGAAGACGCAGGTCCGGATATTCATTCATTCATTATGAAAATTTATATAGCGCTCCTTCAAGGCTACTACTCACGAGCGCTCCCGACTCAAACCCCGACTGAAAAATCTTAAGGCTACTGTAAAATGCATCTGAATGAGCCCTAGGCATAAGACGTCTTATGCCTAGGACTCATTCAGATAATGGTAGCCCATTCCTTGCCAATGGGCCGACAGAAAAAGCGCCATGCTATCTAATTGTAGTTCGCGTGCGGGGAACAAGGAGTTCGCTCTGCGTGGAAGAGCGGAGAGCGCGTCGTCCGTGCACGCCCATGGTAGAGCAACAGAGCTCTTGTAAATACGTAGGGGCGGCACCTAATAGGCACTGCCACACCAAAGCAGAAACGCGGTACACAATCCGCTGTGGGATGGGTTGCCAAAGCAGAAAACCCAAGCATATAATCAGTGACATGACCGAACTTTGGGATACGGCCAATGAGGCCGTGTGCAGGACCCGCTCCAAGCACTCCAACCGCCCAGCTGGGAAGCCAGCGTAGAGCACACAGCAATAATAATAATAATAATAGAGACGAGCCATAAGGCGCCGTAACGCGGTCATACCGCAACAAGGGCGCCTCACATACAACTAACAATCGGGATACGCCTTCGAGAAGAGATAAGTCTTGAGCTTGGACTTGAAAGAGTTCGCTGAGTCGGCTGATATCATGGCGAGCAAGACCATTCCAGAATCTGGGACCGGCGGCTGAGAAACCGCGATCACCGAAGCACGTCTTCGTCCTCCGTACGCGTAGGTCGGTCTTCTGAAGCGATCTGAGCCGCAGTCCAAATGCAGTGGCATGCGTCTATACACAGTAGTTGCGCAGGTACTCAGGCGCTGCCCCGTGAATTGATTTGAAAACGAGTAAACAGTTTGCAGGACATCACGGAGGAGCGGCGTCACATGATCGTACTTCCTCCGGTTGCAGATGAGTACATCCAAGCCCCAAGAATATCCAGCGCTAGGCTCATGGCTCGGACTGTGGGAGCAGCAGCGGATGCCTGGACATCATGAGCATAAGACTGGCTTAGGGCAGAGTTTGATGCGAGAAGGAGGCCAAGGTCGACCGTGTACATGATATAAAGAAGGGGACCCAATACCGATCCCTGGGGCAAACCAAAAGGGGTAGGTACTCAAGGAGATCTAGTAGGCCCGTAGACAACTGAGAAGGAACGATCGTGCAAGAAAGATCTTAGCCAATCAAGTTACCAGAAGTTACCAGAAAGGCCAAATGAGACAGAGAGGCGCCTAAGTAGAGTATTGTGGTCCACTCTATCAAAAGCGGTGCTGGCATGGTCAGTACACTTGTGTGTGCAGTGCAGTACACTTGTACAGCAGTACCAGAAGAGTCACTAGCGATAGCTCTATATATATACATATATATATATATCTGATAATAGGCTAATCAGAAGGGTCTCGGTAGAGTGGCCCTTGCGAAAACCCGATTGATAGACAGGGAGCAGATTATTTGTTTCTAGACAAGCAGTAAGTTGAATAGCAACAATCTTTTCGACTATTTTAGACAGGATATTGGTAGTGGCACAAGTAAGCAATAAAAAAACCTACGTCGCTTGTTGGCCGATAGATGGAATAGTCATTAGTCACTTCTGACTGTCGGTCGAAGTCTCTCAAATGACCGCGTCAACCACCCTCCAGCGGAACGAATACAATCAGCTACAATCAGGAGGCATGTATACACGTTCCGCATGGCTTTGACTCGACCGCATACATCAGAAGGGATGGTCTGATGCAGTTACATGGCTTAGTCAACTTGCGGACAAAATGCCTTTTAAACGCACAAAGCCCATGTCAAAACAGAGGAATGAGTACGTTACGCACACCTGGCACTAAATAACTACAACGTGTTCGAAGTTAACGAGCAAATTCTGCATATAAAGTAAAATGGTAATCAAAATGACGCAGAAATCGTTCAGTCGACCGACTTAGCCGATGACATGCGCAGAAACTAATAATGATAGTAACAATAATAATAGTAACAACTGTAACATCAATTATGATATTAAAAATAAAAATAATAATAATAGCAGTATCAATAATAATAATAAATATAATGAAAATAATAATAATAATAATTGGGTCTTAGTCGCACAGATGGCAAAAGACCAGATGGAGCCACATTGGTCCTATGACCAAAAGGCTGATTAATAGCATGAGATGCAACAGCCACCCATATGTGTGCACTCTCATATGTACATCTGAAATAGACAGTAATGGGTAGAGCAGCGCAACAAGCCGCTGAACGTAAGCGCACCAAACACTCGTCATTCCCCGCAACGCACGAATTCATTCCAGTGCCCGTTGAATCACTTGGCCCCATCAACCAAACAGCAAAAGGGCTTGAGTTTTTGCAGGAGTTGGGCCGTCGCATGACAGAAGCAACGGCCGATCCTTGCAAATCAATTCATCTTCTCCAGCGTTTGTCTGTTTGCATACAACGCTTTAACATCGTGGCAATTAGGGGATCTTTTGAGCGGCAGGTTGGGGACGCAAACGTTTAATACAGTTTTAGCTTTAGTTTCATATAGCCTAGATGATAATTTCTTCCTCGGACAAAATAAAAGTTAAACAACTATAATAATAGTAATAAAATTGTAATGTAATTTGGCTTATAAAAGTACTTGTAAAAGTAATATAAGGAGTAAAAGCAATAGTGAAAGTAACAATGGGCCTAATAATTCTGTGGTCTTGGACATCCAAGCTGGTGCAGTTACACCCAGGCTCCCATACAAGATCTTGGAAGGGACATCGAATTGCGAGATATTGCCACTTCCTCTGCTTCCAACACCATCCGTCTACATCAGGACGCCTGTTGTTCCCTTTTAGTAATGAGATCTGCCTTCTGCCAACAAAAAGAGCGCCCATCCCGAAACCAATACGGCAGCGACGCTCTTTTTGCCAGTCCACGCCAAGCATGGTCTCACAAATTTGATCGAATACCAAAAATTAGCACTTAAAGCAAAGTATATCCAAATGATCGGGGGTATAGTCACCTCCCCACAAACCCTTATTTCATTACCACTGGCCGCCAGAAGAATGTTAGTGTTAGGCTGCAATTCTAAGCCTTGTTTACGGTCAAGAGGAATGGTATGCTTGCCTCCGACCCAGTGTCGATGAGGCAAGTAACAGAGACTATCTCGTTGGGAGTTCCGAGCGTCGCCGTTGTTTCTTCCAGGACCGGTGACTCTAGGTGGAATTCGAAATTCTCCAACTCATTTTCAGGTATGTTCCCATCGACCTACGCAGCTGAAATAATTTTACACACATATCAGGCTTGCATGACACTGCAATATATAAAATTTCTACGCACATAGCTCAAAACGTTTTTTTAAACACAAATAACAGTTAAATGATTACGAAAACAAATACAACAAATTTTGACATCTTTCTACTCTATTTCAGGTAGGCCTACGTTCCCGTCGACCTACACAGCTTGTGCACACTATTCACGCTTGCATGACAATGCCCTGTACAGTGTATCAAGTAACTGAAAAAGTGAGTACAAAAAGATACAAAAAATCAAAAATCGTTTAACCACTCGAAGAAGCCCTCCTTGACGAGACTCCAATCCTGGTATTCCAGTGGAACATCGAATGAAATATTTTTGTACTGCGGATATGAAGAATTAGGATGGAGATAGCACCCTCTAAGAAGAGGAAACATATGAAGTAAAAAAATAGTAATAGAGTTGAAAAGAGCCAATGTAGCTGCGAATGAAACATATCTCTGAACTGCGGGGATGAAGAATTAGGATGGAGATAGCACCCTCTCAGAAGAGGAAACATATGAAGTAAAAAAATATTAATAGAATTGAAAACAGCCAATGTAGCTGCGAATGAAACATATATCTGAACTGCTCGCTCTATAAAGAGCAACATATGAAGTCAAAGAATAGCAAAACAGTTGAAGAGAGTCAAAGTAACTTCGAATGAAACATATCTCTGAACTGCTCGCTCTAAAAAGAGCAACATATGAAGTCAAAGAATAGCAAAACAGTTGAAAAGACTCAAAGTAACTTCGAATGAAACGTATCTCTGAACTGCTCGCTCTAAAAAGAGCAACACATGAAGTCAAAGAACAGCAAAACATTTGAAAAAAGCCAATGCAACTTCGAATGAAACATATCTCTGAACTGCTCTCTGTAAAAAGAGCAACATATGAAGTCAAAGAATAGCAAAACAGTTGAAAATAGTCAAAGTAACTTCGAATGAAACATATCTCTGAACTGCTCGCTCTAAAAAGAGCAACATATGAAGTCAAAGAATAGCAAAACAGTTGAAAAAAGCCAATGCAACTTCGAATGAAACATATCTCTGAACTGCTCGCTCTAAAAAGAGCAACATATGAAGTCAAAGAATAGCAAAACAGTTGAAAAGACTCAAAGTAACTTCGAATGAAACATATATCTGAACTGCTCGCTCTAAAAAGAGCAACATATGAAGTCAAAGAATAGCAAAACAGTTGAAAAAGCCAAAGTAACTTCGAATGAAACATATCTCTGAACTGCTCGCTCTAAAAAGAGCAACATATGAAGTCAAAGAATAGCAAAACATTTGAAAAAAGCCAATGCAACTTCGAATGAAACATATCTCTGAACTGCTCGCTCTAAAAAGAGCAACATATGAAGTCAAAGAATAGCAAAACAGTTGAAAAGACTCAAAGTAACTTCGAATGAAACGTATCTCTGAACTGCTCGCTCTAAAAAGAGCAACATATGAAGTCAAAGAACAGCAAAACATTTGAAAAAAGCCAATGCAACTTCGAATGAAACATATCTCTGAACTGCTCGCTCTAAAAAGAGCAACATATGAAGTCAAAGAATAGCAAAACAGTTGAAAAAGCCAAAGTAACTTCGAATGAAACATATCTCTGAACTGCTCGCTCTAAAAAGAGCAACATATGAAGTCAAAGAATAGCAAAACAGTTGAAAAAAGCCAATGCAACTTCGAATGAAACATATCTCTGAACTGCTCGCTCTAAAAAGAGCAACATATGAAGTCAAAGAATAGCAAAACAGTTGAAAAGAGTCAAAGTAACTTCGAATGAAACTTATCTCTGAACTGCTCGCTCTAAAAAGAGCAACATATGAAGTCAAAGAATAGCAAAACAGTTGAAAAAAGCCAATGCAACTTCGAATGAAACATATCTCTGAACTGCTCGCTCTAAAAAGAGCAACATATGAAGTCAAAGAATAGCAAAACAGTTGAAAAGAGTCAAAGTAACTTCGAATGAAACTTATCTCTGAACTGCTCGCTCTAAAAAGAGCAACATATGAAGTCAAAGAATAGCAAAACAGTTGAAAAAAGCCAATGCAACTTCGAATGAAACATTTCTCTGAACTGCTCGCTCTAAAAAGAGCAACATATGAAGTCCAAGAATAGCAAAACAGTTGAAAAGAGTCAAAGTAACTTCGAATGAAACTTATCTCTGAACTGCTCGCTCTAAAAAGAGCAACATATGAAGTCAAAGAATAGCAAAACAGTTGAAAAAAGCCAATGCAACTTCGAATGAAACATTTCTCTGAACTGCTCGCTCTAAAAAGAGCAACATATGAAGTCCAAGAATAGCAAAACAGTTGAAAAAGCCAAAGTAACTTCGAATGAAACATATCTCTGAACTGCTCGCTCTAAAAAGAGCAACATATGAAGTCAAAGAACAGCAAAACATTTGAAAAAAGCCAATGCAACTTCGAATGAAACATATCTCTGAACTGCTCGCTCTAAAAAGAGCAACATATGAAGTCAAAGAATAGCAAAACAGTTGAAAAAAGCCAATGCAACTTCGAATGAAACATATCTCTGAACTGCTCGCTCTAAAAAGAGCAACATATGAAGTCAAAGAATAGCAAAACAGTAGGAAAAAGCCAAAGTAACTTCGCATGAAACATGTCTCTGAACTGCTCGCTCTAAAAAGAGCAACATATGAAGTCCAAGAATAGCAAAACAGTTGAAAAAGCCAAAGTAACTTCGAATGAAACATGTCTCTGAACTGCTCGCTCTAAAAAGAGCAACATATGAAGTCAAAGAATAGCAAAACAGTTGAAAAAGCCAAAGTAACTTCGAATGAAACATATCTCTGAACTGCTCGCTCTAAAAAGAGCAACATATGAAGTCAAAGAATAGCAAAACAGTTGAAAAAGCCAAAGTAACTTCGAATGAAACATATCTCTGAACTGCTCGCTCTAAAAAGAGCAACATATGAAGTCAAAGAATAGCAAAACATTTGAAAAAAGCCAATGCAACTTCGAATGAAACATATCTCTGAACTGCTCGCTCTAAAAAGAGCAACATATGAAGTCAAAGAATAGCAAAACAGTTGAAAAGACTCAAAGTAACTTCGAATGAAACGTATCTCTGAACTGCTCGCTCTAAAAAGAGCAACATATGAAGTCAAAGAACAGCAAAACATTTGAAAAAAGCCAATGCAACTTCGAATGAAACATATCTCTGAACTGCTCGCTCTAAAAAGAGCAACATATGAAGTCAAAGAATAGCAAAACAGTTGAAAAAGCCAAAGTAACTTCGAATGAAACATATCTCTGAACTGCTCGCTCTAAAAAGAGCAACATATGAAGTCAAAGAATAGCAAAACAGTTGAAAAAAGCCAATGCAACTTCGAATGAAACATATCTCTGAACTGCTCGCTCTAAAAAGAGCAACATATGAAGTCAAAGAATAGCAAAACAGTTGAAAAGAGTCAAAGTAACTTCGAATGAAACTTATCTCTGAACTGCTCGCTCTAAAAAGAGCAACATATGAAGTCAAAGAATAGCAAAACAGTTGAAAAAAGCCAATGCAACTTCGAATGAAACATATCTCTGAACTGCTCGCTCTAAAAAGAGCAACATATGAAGTCAAAGAATAGCAAAACAGTTGAAAAGAGTCAAAGTAACTTCGAATGAAACTTATCTCTGAACTGCTCGCTCTAAAAAGAGCAACATATGAAGTCAAAGAATAGCAAAACAGTTGAAAAAAGCCAATGCAACTTCGAATGAAACATTTCTCTGAACTGCTCGCTCTAAAAAGAGCAACATATGAAGTCCAAGAATAGCAAAACAGTTGAAAAGAGTCAAAGTAACTTCGAATGAAACTTATCTCTGAACTGCTCGCTCTAAAAAGAGCAACATATGAAGTCAAAGAATAGCAAAACAGTTGAAAAAAGCCAATGCAACTTCGAATGAAACATTTCTCTGAACTGCTCGCTCTAAAAAGAGCAACATATGAAGTCCAAGAATAGCAAAACAGTTGAAAAAGCCAAAGTAACTTCGAATGAAACATATCTCTGAACTGCTCGCTCTAAAAAGAGCAACATATGAAGTCAAAGAACAGCAAAACATTTGAAAAAAGCCAATGCAACTTCGAATGAAACATATCTCTGAACTGCTCGCTCTAAAAAGAGCAACATATGAAGTCAAAGAATAGCAAAACAGTTGAAAAAAGCCAATGCAACTTCGAATGAAACATATCTCTGAACTGCTCGCTCTAAAAAGAGCAACATATGAAGTCAAAGAATAGCAAAACAGTAGGAAAAAGCCAAAGTAACTTCGCATGAAACATGTCTCTGAACTGCTCGCTCTAAAAAGAGCAACATATGAAGTCCAAGAATAGCAAAACAGTTGAAAAAGCCAAAGTAACTTCGAATGAAACATGTCTCTGAACTGCTCGCTCTAAAAAGAGCAACATATGAAGTCAAAGAATAGCAAAACAGTTGAAAAAGCCAAAGTAACTTCGAATGAAACATATCTCTGAACTGCTCGCTCTAAAAAGAGCAACATATGAAGTCAAAGAATAGCAAAACAGTTGAAAAAAGCCAATGCAACTTCGAATGAAACATATCTCTGTACTGCTCTCTGTAAAAAGAGCAACATATGAAGTCAAAGAATAGCAAAACAGTTGCAAAAGCCAAAGTAACTTCGAATGAAACATGTCTCTGAACTGCTCGCTCTAAAAAGAGCAACATATGAAGTCAAAGAATAACAAAACAGTACGAAAAAGCCAAAGTAACTTCGAATGAAACATGTCTCTGAACTGCTCGCTCTAAAAAGAGCAACATATGAAGTCCAAGAATAGCAAAACAGTTGAAAAAGCCAAAGTAACTTCGAATGAAACATACCTCTGAACTGCTCGCTCTAAAAAGAGCAACATATGAAGTCAAAGAATAGCAAAACAGTTGAAAAAAGCCTATGCAACTTCGAATGAAACATATCTCTGTACTGCTCTCTGTAAAAAGAGCAACATATGAAGTCAAAGAATAGCAAAACAGTTGAAAAGACTCAAAGTAACTTCGAATGAAACATATATCTGAACTGCTCGCTCTAAAAAGAGCAACATATGAAGTCAAAGAATAGCAAAACAGTTGAAAAAGCCAAAGTAACTTCGAATGAAACATATCTCTGAACTGCTCGCTCTAAAAAGAGCAACATATGAAGTCAAAGAATAGCAAAACATTTGAAAAAAGCCAATGCAACTTCGAATGAAACATATCTCTGAACTGCTCGCTCTAAAAAGAGCAACATATGAAGTCAAAGAATAGCAAAACAGTTGAAAAGACTCAAAGTAACTTCGAATGAAACGTATCTCTGAACTGCTCGCTCTAAAAAGAGCAACAAATGAAGTCAAAGAATAGCAAAACAGTTGAAAAGACTCAAAGTAACTTCGAATGAAACGTATCTCTGAACTGCTCGCTCTAAAAAGAGCAACATATGAAGTCCAAGAATAGCAAAACAGTTGAAAAAGCCAAAGTAACTTCGAATGAAACATATCTCTGAACTGCTCGCTCTAAAAAGAGCAACATATGAAGTCAAAGAATAGCAAAACAGTTGAAAAGACTCAAAGTAACTTCGAATGAAACGTATCTCTGAACTGCTCGCTCTAAAAAGAGCAACATATGAAGTCAAAGAACAGCAAAACATTTGAAAAAGCCAATGCAACTTCGAATGAAACATATCTCTGAACTGCTCGCTTTAAAAAGAGCAACATATGAAGTCCAAGAATAGCAAAACAGTTGAAAAAGCCAAAGTAACTTCGAATGAAACATATCTCTGAACTGCTCGCTCTAAAAAGAGCAACATATGAAGTCAAAGAATAGCAAAACAGTTGAAAAAAGCCAATGCAACTTCGAATGAAACATATCTCTGAACTGCTCGCTCTAAAAAGAGCAACATATGAAGTCAAAGAATAGCAAAACAGTTGAAAAGAGTCAAAGTAACTTCGAATGAAACATATCTCTGAACTGCTCGCTCTAAAAAGAGCAACATATGAAGTCAAAGAATAGCAAAACAGTTGAAAAGACTCAAAGTAACTTCGAATGAAACATATATCTGAACTGCTCGCTCTAAAAAGAGCAACATATGAAGTCAAAGAATAGCAAAACAGTTGAAAAAGCCAAAGTAACTTCGAATGAAACATATCTCTGAACTGCTCGCTCTAAAAAGAGCAACATATGAAGTCAAAGAATAGCAAAACAGTTGAAAAGACTCAAAGTAACTTCGAATGAAACGTATCTCTGAACTGCTCGCTCTAAAAAGAGCAACATATGAAGTCAAAGAACAGCAAAACATTTGAAAAAGCCAATGCAACTTCGAATGAAACATATCTCTGAACTGCTCGCTCTAAAAAGAGCAACATATGAAGTCCAAGAATAGCAAAACAGTTGAAAAAGCCAAAGTAACTTCGAATGAAACATATCTCTGAACTGCTCGCTCTAAAAAGAGCAACATATGAAGTCAAAGAATAGCAAAACAGTTGAAAAAAGCCAATGCAACTTCGAATGAAACATATCTCTGAACTGCTCGCTCTAAAAAGAGCAACATATGAAGTCAAAGAATAGCAAAACAGTTGAAAAGAGTCAAAGTAACTTCGAATGAAACATATCTCTGAACTGCTCGCTCTAAAAAGAGCAACATATGAAGTCAAAGAATAGCAAAACAGTTGAAAAAAGCCAATGCAACTTCGCATGAGACATGTCTCTGAACTCCTCGCTCTAAAAAGAGCAACATATGAAGTCAAAGAATAGCAAAACAGTTGAAAAAAGCCAATGCAACTTCGAATGAAACATATCTCTGAACTGCTCGCTCTAAAAAGAGCAACATATGAAGTCAAAGAATAGCAAAACAGTAGGAAAAAGCCAAAGTAACTTCGCATGAAACATGTCTCTGAACTGCTCGCTCTAAAAAGAGCAACATATGAAGTCCAAGAATAGCAAAACAGTTGAAAAAGCCAAAGTAACTTCGAATGAAACATGTCTCTGAACTGCTCGCTCTAAAAAGAGCAACATATGAAGTCCAAGAATAGCAAAACAGTTGAAAAAGCCAAAGTAACTTCGAATGAAACATATCTCTGAACTGCTCGCTCTAAAAAGAGCAACATATGAAGTCAAAGAATAGCAAAACAGTTGAAAAAAGCCAATGCAACTTCGAATGAAACATATCTCTGTACTGCTCTCTGTAAAAAGAGCAACATATGAAGTCAAAGAATAGCAAAACAGTTGCAAAAGCCAAAGTAACTTCGAATGAAACATGTCTCTGAACTGCTCGCTCTACAAAAAGAGCAACATATGAAGTCAAAGAATAGCAAAACAGTTGAAAAAAGCCAATGCAACTTCGAATGAAACATATCTCTGAACTGCACGCTCTAAAAAGAGCAACATATGAAGTCCAAGAATAGCAAAACAGTTGAAAAAGCCAAAGTAACTTCGAATGAAACATACCTCTGAACTGCTCGCTCTAAAAAGAGCAACATATGAAGTCAAAGAATAACAAAACAGTTGAAAAGAGTCAAAGTAACTTCGAATGAAACATATCTCTGTACTGCTCTCTGTAAAAAGAGCAACATATGAAGTCAAAGAACAGCAAAACATTTGAAAAAAGCCAATGCAACTTCGAATGAAACATATCTCTGAACTGCTCGCTCTAAAAAGAGCAACATATGAAGTCAAAGAATAACAAAACAGTTGCAAAAGCCAAAGTAACTTCGAATGAAACATGTCTCTGAACTGCTCTCTGTAAAAAGAGCAACATATGAAGTCAAAGAATAGCAAAACAGTTGAAAAAGCCAAAGTAACTTCGAATGAAACATATCTCTGAGCTGCTCGCTCTAAAAAGAGCAACATATGAAGTCAAAGAATAGCAAAGCAGTTGAAAAAGCCAATGCAACTTCGAATGAAACATATCTCTGAACTGCTCGCTCTACAAAAAGAGCAACATATGAAGTCAAAGAATAGCAAAACAGTTGAAAAAGCCAATGCAACTTCGAATGAAACATATCTCTGAACTGCTCGCTCTAAAAAGAGCAACATATGAAGTCAAAGAATAGCAAAACATTTGAAAAAAGCCAATGCAACTTCGAATGAAACATATCTCTGTACTGCTCTCTGTAAAAAGAGCAACATATGAAGTCCAAGAATAGCAAAACAGTTGAAAAAGCCAAAGTAACTTCGAATGAAACATGTCTCTGAACTGCTCGCTCTAAAAAGAGCAACATATGAAGTCAAAGAATAGCAAAGCAGTTGAAAAAGCCAATGCAACTTCGAATGAAACATATCCCTGAACTGCACGCTCTAAAAAGAGCAACATATGAAGTCCAAGAATAGCAAAACAGTTGCAAAAGCCAAAGTAACTTCGAATGAAACATGTCTCTGAACTGCTCGCTCTAAAAAGAGCAACATATGAAGTCAAAGAATAACAAAACAGTTGAAAAAAGGCAATGCAACTTCGAATGAAACATATCTCTGTACTGCTCTCTGTAAAAAGAGCAACATATGAAGTCCAAGAATAGCAAAACAGTTGAAAAAGCCAAAGTAACTTCGAATGAAACATATCTCTGAACTGCTCGCTCTAAAAAGAGCAACATATGAAGTCAAAGAAAAGCAAAGCAGTTGAAAAAAGCTAATGCAACTTCGAATGAAACATATCTCTGAACTGCTCGCTCTACAAAAAGAGCAACATATGAAGTCAAAGAATAGCAAAACATTTGAAAAAAGCCAATGCAACTTCGAATAAAACATATCTCTGAACTGCTCGCTCTAAAAAGAGACACATATGAAGTCAAAGAATAGCACATCGTATGTGCCATTTTAACTCAGCGTGCGTCGTGAAGCAGTACTAGTAACGCCATTCCCTTGTACTCGGCTCTACCAACAGAGCGGAATACGGCTTCTCAAGATCCGTAGGTATGCGGTCTCTACAAGCTCAACGCTTGCTGATCAACCGCTTAGATTGTCAGCTTAGAGAAGCAAGCAGAATAGAAAGAATTTCAAAAATTGCAAACTCTTGTGTGCTTTCACACCCAAACAATTGCAGCTTTTCTATCGTTAACCGCATTTATTTTATACATTTCTTTAGAGAGTCGAGCTCTCTCATTGGTTACAACGTCCGTGCTGTTGAAAATCGATACCAAGTATACGTATTGTAAACATTTTAATGTGGACAAATGGTCTGCAAAGCTTGATTTTTTAACCTAAATTATGCTAATAGATAGATGCCAGTAGGCATTTCGCTTATGGAACCTACACATTTAATCAATGTTTAATCAATCACATGTTTAATCAATGACCACAAACACCTATGATGTGGCTATAAGATGGTCGAGTACATTTGACTGGTGATAACATGACAAATGTCAAAATTCAATGGTCAGATTCTTAATTGGTTAAACATGTCGGGATTTGGTTTGAAGAGTAGTATTTGAACTAGCCTTGAGATTGCTATGAAGGTATGAAGTACTTAAAACATAATTTCCATTGCCTCTGCATATGAAGGTGGAAACCCATTAATCATGCGGAGCTTCCAACTTGAAGGTTTAAGCCTGGGTAACACTCGTTTATTGTGAGATCACTTGGTTGACACATTGCAATCAATAGCGGACACCAATTTTGTATTGCAAATTTCCAAACGAGTGAGATATTCCGCCCAATTCAAAATCCGGGGTCATCATGGTCAACGGGACAGCTTTCAATTTGTAAATTGGATTCTCGGAATACGATTTTTGTCATATTCATACTGCAGAAAAATGGAAGATTCTTAGACAAATCCTGTAGTAACATCCGAAAAGCAAACGATGTCCTCCGTCAGCAACTAATATATACACTTTCACTCACGAGAACATATGCACTACGCATACAATAATTATGTACTGTGTATAGAGCGTGTAGCCTATGCAGTATATAATACGTAAAGTGTACTACGCATAGACCAAAAGTCCTACACTATATAATGTGTTTTTAACAGGAGGTCATAGTTTGATGGCCAGGCATCAGAATGACAATGGTTTCCTTGATATTATGTTAACACAATTGAAAAGCACACAATGCATTTCGGATGAAATCCATAAATACGGTTGACGTCAATATTAAGTAATCGCAGATTATATGTGTTACAGGCAATGTGTGAAACCACGGATTATATGAAATGCCTAGGCAACTTATAAAACCCTACTCTAAAGTTGCACTAACCCTAACCCTAACGTAAATCCGAACTCTAACTCTAACCATGATCCTAACCTTACCCTTAGCCTGACCCTAATCATAACCATAACCCAAACCCAACCCCAATCCTAAATCGAGGATTTTACTAAATTAATTGACAAAAACAAACAAATCCTCGATTTAGGGTTATGACTGAGGTTTAGGTTACAATTAAAGTTAGGGTTAATGCAAGAATAAATGGATGGTTAGAGTCTTACGAAATGCCCAGGCATTTTAGAAAATCCATGATTTTAGGCATTGCATGCAACATTATAGCGTCTCTTTAAGAAACACTCGTCGGAGGCGATCTCGCGCAGATTCGAGCAAGTATCGAGTCTCATTAATTTAGATTTGCATAGACTTCAGATTTCAGGCTTAGAAGGCGAGCGTTATAATTATATAAAAGCGAGGAGACCGCCCAACTGAGGTCCACGTGATTTCGGGTGATCTGCACATACACATCGTATGTGCCATTTTAACTCAGCGTGCGTCGTGAAGCAGTACTTAGTAACGCCATTCCCTTGTACTCGGCTCTACCAACAGAGCGGAATTGAATTGGTGGAAATTTGACAAAATTCTGAAGAAACAATTTTCCTTGGTTTATTTTGAGACAGTGTTGTTTGCCATCAATTGCAAGTCTATAACTACAATTTGTTAAGTTAGAGATCCACTTTAAGACTTCATCTTTAGACACTTCCACTACAAAATGTTTTCAAATCTCTCAACTTACAATTCACCCCAATTCGATATATCTACCGGAACGGTTGAGCTGAAAGAGGAGACTAAGTGATGTGTAGAGTGACAGCGAAACGAGGGCGAGGAGAAATTGCTTTGTACCTTGGTGTGTGGTCATCATGTCGCTCGAATATCTGTAAGAGTGACAAGAGTCTGTGGTACTTTCTACGCCCCTTGAGGTTTCCTTATAGCCCACCATGGCCCTAACCAAATATTTAGCTAGTGATTGCATCCAGTTTCGACTACGGAAACTCTCCACTCTGATAATTCGAATGCTAACTTAACTTGGTGAGGGCTATCACTGATCTTAAAATTATTACGGCGCTGTATTATTAATGGTGATATACATAGATACGTAGATACATGTACCTAAGACACACGAGGCGCCATATAAAAAGAAGCACATGCATACATGTTAACATGCATGTATGCATACATACATACATACATACATAGATACATACATACATACATATATATACATACATATATGCATACATACATACATACTACATACATACTACATACATACATACATGCATACAATGACATAAGATAATAAATAATTGCAGTGTTGTGGGAGACTATTATGTTATAGCGATGCAACACAATACTTAGGCAGGTGGTGTCTTGAAAATGTACGGCTGAAGCTCACATAAGAGCATACACCAGTTGTACATACATACACAATTAATGGTAATTTGTATGTGTGACTGTTCTTCGCCTCAAAGGCTTTTATTGCAGTCGAGATAAAAATGTTCGCGCAACACGCAGGGTCAATTGTAACTCCAGCCAAGTTGAGTGATGAAAGGATGCACTTTTCGCGTGATACCTAGATTTAGTAGGTTTATTTCGTGTATCACGCTCAGACATAGGCCTACACCTGTAGTTGCACAGCACGAATGTGATTTCTACAACTGGCGACCTGTATCAGAGCGCTTGAATTAGGAGATATCGCAATGGGGTGTTGACAATGTCCACCGTTGTCTCACAGTTCTGTAGTACACTCTACATTCAGTTCAGTTATAGAAATGAACACCGAGGGTTTCCATAAAATGCGCACATAATGATAGTAATAATGATATAATTGTAATAATAATAATAATAATAATAATAACAACAACAACAATAATAATTATAATAATAATAAAAATAATAATTATTATAGTAACACTATTATAATAATAATTATGACAATAATAACAATAATAATTAGTATTACAATTATGCGACTTGTCTCGAGAATTTAGAGCGCAATATAACTTTTTTACATCGAATGAATGCCTGCATGAACGAATGACTGAACGAATTAATCACCAAAATGAATGAATGATTGATGCCTTGCTAATTATTATACAGGCGCAATAGAAGTCACTAGATTAGACCCAATTTAATCAATTCATACAAATGTTTCAAACTTAATTAATTTCATATGTAGATCTGATCTTGTTTGTCTTTGAGTAAACTGCGCAGTAGTAGCCTATCGCATTGCAGAATTGTAAAGTCGTAAAGGCCTACAAAAGTTAATGAGCAGGTTACGAGTAGACCACCACAAAGTAATACATTGCTTAGACTGTGTACACTGAGACATTACTATCAAACATGTATTGTACATGCCATTTCACATATCGCGCGATTGTTAAATAAAAATAGCTACACCTGCTTAAAAACGCAGTAACGAAAAATATAGTCACCAGTTTACCGCTTACTTTGTTCTACTCTAACTAGCAACGTTTTTCCTGCTTGAGTGACTGAACAGACGAACATTCAATGCAATACAATACGATATAATAATCAAATAGTCTAAACTATTCTAGTCCGTCCTCATCGCCGCGAACTACGCGTCTATCAAATTGCGCTTGCGAGCAAAACACGCAAATCACCATTGCAATAATAGAACTCTAATCACTCTAATCAGTATCGAATATAATATAACCTAATCTAACCTGATCAATCCATACACTTACCGTTAAGGCAGGCTTATTATTTAACTGAAAGTTTCAGCACATTTTAGAAGTTTTCAGTTACTAACAGAAGGAAGAAATATAGAAGTTACCTCTAAGCATTAACAGACCATGTTCCAGTAGACATACTCGGGCGCCTCTCTTGGCCTACACGATATACACAGCACAGCCTATCTGACTCAGATTTACTCTTAGCCATGGTGCACCCCTCCCTCCCCAATATGCCAGCTATAGCTACGCTGTTGGTGTGATTAGGCAGTTTGGTAGCAAGCCATGGCACTTGAAGCCAATTTGTAATTTACCCATTTAGTAGCAAGTCAGCTATAAATCATGGGCGATGAGGCTGTTTTATTGCATATCCGATTAAACTTCAAAGAAAGATATGATAGCTCTGGTAGTTTCACAGTTTTCTTAGGAAGTGAAAACAAAGACAGAATAATAAAACTGTGCTTGGGATGGACAACATATTGAGGAGAATTGGATTTATGTAGAGAGCAGAACTGGAAATGACGAATGACCCAGGACAATGGTAATTGCTTTTCGGACACATTACCAACAAATGGCAAGCGACAGGCACTGATGATGATGCTGTTGATGATGACGATGTAATGTAATGATAGTGATGATTATAATGACGATAATAATAATGATATATATGATGATGATAATTGTCATGATGGCAATGATTATGATGGCGATGATGGTGATTTTGATGACGATTGTTTAACAACGGCAATCATCATGATGATGACGGCGAGGACGATGACGACAGTTGAAAAACAGTTGAAAAAAGCCAAAGTAACTTCGAATGAAACATAACTTCGAACTGCTCGCTCTAAAAGGAGAAATATATGAATTCAAAGGATAGTAAAACAGTTGAAAAAGCCAATGGAACTTCGAATAAAACGTCTCTGAACTGCTTGTTTTGAAAAGAACAACTTTATCAAGTCAAAGAAACGGGTGAAAAAAGCCACTTGAACTTCGAATGAAACATAACTCTGAACAGTTCGCTCTAAAAAGAGCAACTTTATCAAGTCAAAGAAACAGTTGAGAAAAGCCAACGGAATTTCGAATGATACATGTCTGAACTGCGGGGGATGAAGAATTAGGAGATGGCTCGCTCTAAAATTAGCAGCATATCAAGTCAAAGATTAGTTAAATAGTTGAAAAAAGCCAATATAGCTTCGAATGAAACATACCTCTGAACTGCGGGGGACGAAAGAATTCGGAGATAGCTTGCGCTAAATAGAGCAATGTATCAAGTCAAAGAATTGTAAAACAGTTGAAAAAAACCAATACAATTTCGAATGAAACAGAGCTATTTAATGAACCAAAATAAGTGATCAGATGATAATTTCACCTGAAAATGTTAAGGTGAACATATATAGCCAAAAGGTCAGAAAATACCAAAACAGTTTTAAGAAGTCAATGGAGTCCAGGAACTGCGAATGCTGCTAAGCTCTCAACTGTTTCGAAAGTCAAGAATAATGGCCCTGAATTGTGTGACTATTACGTGCTAGAAAATCAGAGAGTGGCAAACATGTAGTCGGAGTAATCGTTCCAACGACGAATGGTGGCGTCCTGCTAGCAACTGCAAAGAACATGGAGAATAAGGTGATCGCTTTCACTTTAAGGAGTGACTGCATCCATAGCTAGAAAACGAGAAAAAATTTGCAGTTGAAAGAACAAGTGGAACCACGAATGAATCAGACAATAAGAACATAGATTGTCCTGAAATAAAAAGAAAATCATACGTACATGGCTAGAAAATAAGTTGGAATAACTTTATTTGAACAACGAATGAAACCACACTCATGATTGCGACGAATGTATAACTAGAAGATATCGTTTTACATGAAAATTGCAACTACTTACATAGGCAGAACACTCGAGTCAACTCAAAGTCAACACGCTCTTACACGCACGCACAATATGACTAATAATTGCTCTCAAACGACCAGCATCTTCAGGTCTTCCAAAGTGTCCTTTCCCTGTTCACCTTGATCCATCGCAGTTGGTTGGAATCCAGCCGGGAAAAAAACTGGAACGGAGTATCACTCCGACCGGCTTGGCGCTCCCGAATCGGGAGCTTAATACCAGACGATGAGAATTTGTGGCAGCGATGAGGATGCTTCGGATCATTGAGGCGTGATTTGCGCCAGAGGTCCGGAAATTCCACCCATCGAAAAGGATGATGACTAACTGGACAGCTGCTACCTCATCCGCTTCGAAAGATATGTCCAGCTCCAGAATTGGAAGAGGCACCGAATAAATGGACTGATTATTATCTGCAGCCGTTGCTCAAGGAAAGGTAAGGCTTGCTCTGAAGTGATTCATTCTGTATTGTCTTATCTTACCATAATATCTCGCGTTGATTTGTCCTCACCGTACGTTGACTTGCGTCACTGTATCTTACCTACCCTACCTGTCTTTCGTTCCACTCAATCTATGTAATTCATTCGAGACTGTGTTATCAGCGGAACATAGATCAAATGTTTCCACTAACGAGAAATATCCGTTCAATGCTGAGGCGCATCCTCTGTTATGTTTTGCAACCGAAAGTTCTTTAACGCATTCTAAGTATCTGTCAATGGATGAATGGATGGGTGGATGGATGGATGGATGGATTGATGGATGGATGGATGGATGGATGGATGGATGGATGGTCATCGATATGCGTCCAATATCCGGCTGAATTATTAGGGGACTGCTCTTTTCACGAAGGAGAACACGATTCTCCGTAATTGATTGGTTTGCAACAAAGAAGAAGAATAATCACGTAATCACTATTCCTCTTTGACAGTCTTCTAAACTTTTTATTACAGTATTCTTTAACGACGCGAAGATAAGATGAGAGAAATGCCTTCAACCAATTGCAGCGATTTCTGGAAGCTGGATCTCTTTGAATGTTATTATGAAATTCCTCCTCCAGCTCCACCCTTCCTTTTCCGCCTCCATCTCCTCCATCTCCATCTTCTCGCCCTCCGTCAGCCACTCCACTTCTAAAACGAATGACGTTATATATTATGAACTGATTAAGAATTTCAGCCACTATATATGGAATTCCCTGGGGTCTCTTTGCAGACAATGAAATTTTGCAAGTTCTGAATTTCACAGTTTGCCTATGTATGGAATTTTGAGCACATAACAAGATTACTAACGCCATCCGAAGTCGAAGCATAGAGCAGAGTCGATTGTAAAGATCGCGAAAACACGTCTCCCGAAATGTAAAATGAACGATTCTAACGTTTGAATTACCTTTCTTGTGTGCATAATTACGTCATGAGGCATGAGTCAGCGTTGCCACCAGCAGATTATGTAGATGGGAATCGTACGATACGACTTCGCCTACCCCTCATGTACACCCGCTTCCACCCACCTCCACCTATCCATCAAATGTGCAGCCGCCAAAAACAAACCTCGATTGACCTCAAATGAAATTAAATTCCACCTCCACCCCAGTCACACCCCCACCCCATCTACAATTCACCTCTGATGAACGATATCAATTCATATGCAGCTACGAGGAAAAAGAAGAAGAAATAAATTAAACATCTGAGTGACCTCAAACCAAATTAAATTCCATCTCCACCTCCACCTCAGTCACACCCACTCTATCTACATCCAAGCCCAGCCCCATCTAGACCCCACCTCTGAAGAACGATATCAATTCGTATGTAGCTACGAAGGAAAAAAGAGGAAATAGAAACATCTGAGTGACCTCAAACCAGATGAAATTCCATCTCCACCTCCACCTCAGTCACACCCCCACCTACACCCCAGTCCACGTCATCTACACTTCTTCTCTGATGAACGATATCAGTCCGTATGCAGCTACGAAGGAAAAAAGAAAGAAAAAACATCTGAGTGACCTCAAACCAGATGAAATTCTATCGCCACCTCCACCTACACCCCAGTACATTTCATCCAAGCCCCTCCTCTGATGAACGATATCAATTGTCATTGGGTCGGCACTGAGTTTGCTTGGTATTGCCCGCACTTGTTGCGGGAATGGACAGGGAGCGCCTATGAGAGGTTCTTCTGGAGAGGCGTTGTATAAACTGACTGACTGACTGAATGAATGAATGAATGAATGAATGAGCGAGCGGGATGAATGTACAAATAAATGGACAATTAAATGAATGATGAGAACTATAGTGAATATGAACATTGTACGATATGCGAGAGCGAAAGCGATGTTAAATGGATACCACTGCGCCAGAGAATGGAACCAATTCACTTCATGCAACTTGAAGAAGTACAAATCGCGCCTTCAACGAAATTACAACTTCGGAATTTAAAGATAAGCTTACTCGTCATGGGAACAAAAACCGCCAGTCATCCTGAAAATGTACTCCAAGGGAACGAAACCCGTATACGCCTTATGAAAACGGAAGTCTTATTCCGCCGAGAACGCAACTACAACGACGGAGCATAGAGAGCCGACGCCTGATATGAACAAAACCGCTACTCGTCGTCTTGAAAACGTTAACCTACAACTGCTTCGAACGAAAACGACAGAGACCGTATGATGAACTTTCAACTGTGAGTTTTCTTGAATATGAAGATATCAATCGGGAGCGTCACTTTGTGTGAGACCGGCCTTGACAAAACAGTCTCTACACCAGATGCAGTTATGTATCCTTGTCCTTTCGAATGAGCCGTTCGATGATATTACGCTGGACTACAATCTACAAGAGACAAGCATTGGATTAATTATACAAGCTTGGAACCGAAAGTAATGAACGTCATTTATTTGAACCTATGATGGTCACCATAGGATCATTTATTCTCCAATTCATCAAAACGTGTAAAGCTACAGATATCCACGAAGCAAAGAAGAGATGTCTCCAATCTTGATGTACAGAGAGCTGGACCATAGCTTGCAGACGACATTCGCTTAAGGTAAGCTAACATGAACAATGCTTAACGATGCTTAACCTATGGATGAGATTTTACTGTCTAATGATCAGTATACTTTACTGTGTCAAATGTTTACTGTTTTATCAGTAATCCGTACTTTGCCAGATGAAAATTGAACAAGTCCACTCCTGGTGTTGTTCTTTTGTTCCCAAGTATGCTGTATACCAAATCTGCAGATCGAGTACCTTTTCTCTCAGAGGCACGTTGATGTTCCCCAATATTAAAAATTCTAATTTTTATAAGACCTCAAGGAAGCTTGAACCCGAGCAAACTAACAAATATCCTATTATAACACGTGTTCCCCACGTGGCTCCTGTCCAGTTCAAGTCCTTTCCTGACGATATTCTATGTGTCTTAGTGCTCTGTTTTTTCATGGTCTCAGCTGATGCTTCGTCATGCGGCAAAGTGCGAGGAATTCAAACAACAAACAGCTGTAAGATAGAGGAAAGGCATATGCCATGGTCAAGCAAAGTGAAGTCGCTAACACTTCATACCATAACTACCTCACAAGCTGGCTTAATGGACTGCTCTCCTCCGTCTCATCCGTCTTATTCTTTCTGTCTTTCGTTTTCGTTTTCTTCCTCTCATTCTCCCTACTCCTCTTCCTACTTCTACTTCTACTTCGCCTACTGTTTATCTTTCTCTTCCTTCTTCTTATACTCCTTCTTATCCTTTCTGCTTTCCTCCTCCTCCTCCTCCTCCTCCTCCTCCTCCTACTCCTTTTTCTCTTTTTCTTCTTCTCTCCCTTTTCTTTAATTTTCTCCCTCTTATACTCCTTCTTCTCCATGTATCTTACTTCTTCTTCTCTCTGTTCTTTTTCTATTTCGTCATCATATCTTTCTATTCCCTCTTCTTTTCCTTCACAACCTCCTCCTCCTCCTCCTTCTTCTCCTCCTCTGCATGCCTTTTGTTTATCCCCCTTCATCCTATATCTTCAGATTTCTTCCTTTTTCTTAGTCTTCCCTCCTTTTTCTCATTCTCTTCCTCTCTTCCTCTTCCTTTTTCTCTTTCTTCCTTCTTCATCATTCTGTGTATATATCTTTGTCAGGGGATGATCTCTCATCTAAGAAGGTTCTCATAAAAATCCACTCGAATTACGTCATCGTCGGTATGTTCTCCATCCAGACACTCGTATCAGCCAACTAATATCGCTGCAAAGCTAAACAAGAAGGTAGGACTTGATTTGTTGGTTGGTCAATGAGTGCTCGTATTATCGTATGTGTGCGCGTATACATGTAAGTAGTATGTAATGTATGTGTGTTCGTATGTATCGTATCTTTATCGTATCGAATCTTTGGATTTATATAGCGTCTCTCTAAGAATGACTATTCAGAGGCTCTCTCAGCACAGAAGCTGCGGGGAAGGAAACGTCTTTAAAGAGTGAGAAGCCGATGGAGAGAATTCAGTCATTAGTTTAATCCTTGATGATGGATGAATGAATGCACGTATGTACGTGTATGTATGAATATTATATATGTGCGAATTGTACATATGTATGAATGTATGCATGAATGAGACAAGTTTTCTGCTTAATGGGAGATGGGATGGATATTGTGGCATGTTACGGTTGCAGTTTGGTTCTGTACAATTTTGTGAGTGGATTAGTAGTTATTTTGATTAAGCGGCTCTATGATACCCTGGGGCATTGTAATTCCCGTAAGCCTGGTTGGTAGGTGGGAATTTGACTTGTTCTAAATCCCCAAAGCTTCTGGTTTGGTAGGTGGTGTCTGGTTTGGTGTACAACATCGTCATCTTGTACTCTGTCGATAACTGTGCTGTTTATTTTTAGCCCTGGAGTTGAGGCGTGGGAAGAGATGAATTAGGATAGAAAACCAGATTAGAAGAAAGAAGACGATTCACAAGGGAGTCAATTAAATCATTGGACAAAGTCAACAAAGAAGCGAGGACTGACATTATGTGGACCAACCCGAGACAACAGCTTAGCAAAAACGACAGTTCTCTGAATGAATGAACGAATGATTGAATGAATGAATATGACTAATACTGGAACTTTAGAAAATATAATAATGATGACATTTTTAAAATAAGTATGGAACAGTACTCGTAATACTTTTTTAATGTTAACTTTAGATTAAATAAACAATTTGTCTATTAAAATTTGTGTGAAAATTTGAGAAAGACGTGTTCACTTCAGTCAGCGTTTCTTGGTACATAAATATCGACCATTACTTGATCTGTTGAGTTATTCCTTTTGAAATAATATAAAATCTGATCTCCTTCCTGACCATCACAGACTGATTGTAACCATTACTATAATTATAATTATTACTGTTATTATTATTATTATGATTATGATTATTATTATAATTATGACTGACAGTTCTTTAATTGTCGATCCCGGTGGGCTGTTTGAACGTGCCTCTGAACGCTACGGCGTTGAATCTTTGAGTGCAAATGGAGAGACGTTGAAACAAGTGCACGGTCTCCATAGGATCTTCTGATACGGCGGTCATGCGGCGACCCAACTTCGTCAAGAACTTATTATTGTTATTATTATTATTATTATTATTATTTCAAAAACAGCGCACAACTAATCGTCTTTAGTAGGCCTAAGTAGGCCTAAGTAGGCCTACACGTGCGAATGGATTATACATCCAGATATTCAAAGCCCGCAATTAATTACCCAAGAAGCGCCTATAATCCTACATAATCTTATAACCACGGTGTTCACATGTTGTTATTATTATCAGTATATCATATTATTAGTAATATTATTATTATTTACTATTATTATTATTATTATTATTATTATTATTATTATTACACTTGTAGCTGCATATGACCTGCGTTACGGCGCTCTAGAAATTGTCCACTTAATAATAATAATTACCAGTTCTTCAAAGGTCAAAACATTTTACGAACAGGAGCTACAGAAGACTACTCAAGAAATATTTAGAATATAAAAAGTTATCAGGAAACGGGGAAACAAGTCGCTGGTGAAATGGTTTGGTTATCCTGAGTCATTTAATTCATGGGTTGATAATGAAGACTTGGTGGTCACGTGATGACGCATCATCGAAACTATTGGAAATTTCCGTGACTTTTGACCTATTGGCGGACGTTTTGACCATGGTTTGTGCATGAATTATGGCTCATTTTTCAATTTTATGGTGACCTGTTTGGTTGGTATTAGAACCATGATGTGGGTTGTTGTGATTTTTGGTGATTTTGTAACCTAATTATAGGTTAATAATAGGTTTTATAACCTAATTGGTGGGTGAATTGACCATAATATTGGTCAATTGTCCCAGGTAGCTCACTTTCCTACTACTATTGTCTACTCAGCCTGGTAGCTGCGTTGACTGTCAATAGGTCAACGTTGTATGGCACGGCCTAGTTTGTGCATTGTCAACGTTGGACCACATTAAGAATCTCATCTGGTGTTCATTCAGCGCTGGTTCAAGATCTTTCGGTGTTGGAACATTGCTAATCATCCATCATCAATCTGTAGGATGTACATCGATGACCATAACAATCTGCCACCGGACAATTTGAAGATGATACAAGTGGCTATATTTTGTGTTGGTGCCTTGGTGGGAGAAATTTAGGTCGAGGTTGAGCATAGCATGAAGCAGTTTTGTTAATACATGGTTCAGAGGTGTCCGGATGGGGGGTGGGGTGGGTCCGGAAACAAATGCCTCCAATTTCAGGTAGGGGAGATTTTTTGAGTCTTTGCATGGGGGTGAATATCTTACCTTCCTGACACTTGGGACCAGAGGGTTTGCCTCTATCACTCAGAGGAGGATTGACGACTTGGACATGGTCATCTGGAGTAATACCTCATGATGCATATGATATCATAGAGAGGGAGACTCAGAGAGAGAGAAGAGAGAAGGGTGAAGAGGGAGAGCAGCAGAGCAAGGCAAAGGACAATGACAAAAACAAAGACAAAGGCAAGAACAAGAAGTGGCTCCGCTTCGTCCTCCGTTTACGCCTCCGCCCCTCCTCTTCGTCTGCCTCTGAACTCTGCCTCTGCCTCTGGCTCAATCCCTCTGCTTCTGCCTCTGCCAGAGGCAGAAGCATAGGAATTTTGTTTTGTATTTCATGTAAGCCTACTAGTGAACCTATAAATATTGGTCCGTGTGAACTTTAGCAGACCTAAACTTTTCGTTGCGATTAGCTTCTAATAATAGGTATAGGAATTAGGACAGATGTATAGACCCTAATTGTTAAATTTTTGAAAATACGCCAACACAAAGAACATGTAGCCTACATACAGGTCCAACATGCACAGCGTGCTGTATTTTAAAGGGCCGACCAATTATTAATTTTAGGCTTCCATTGCTAATTTTAAATAATTGCCCAAAGAATTTAGCATTTTCCGCTCATCACGTTGAAAATTGAGTTGTAATAATCGCAACAAGCAAATTAACAAAGTTTCTCTGCATATATGTGGGAAACCCAGGGGCGCACATGCGCACTCTTGCGCCCCCCTGCGGACGTCCATGTGTATGCAGTGATGGAAACCGACTGGATAAAAATGAGGTGGTAAAATTTATGGATACCGCAATTTAGTGGTGCAGGCCTACATAAATACATAGTGTGGTTACGCGGCAAGTTAAACTAGGTATCTAGGTCAACCAGGTTAACCCAAATTGTAATAATTAGTGTATGTAATTGTATTGCTATACTCTATAGTTCTTTGGGATTAACTACGTACGATTAGGAACGAGGGGGAGGAGTCACGGAAAAAGCGAACAAATGCGGACAAGTGGGGGGGGCATGGACTGTGCGGATGTCCACTTGTTACCATGCTAAACTATTGTCAAAATCCCTGTCTGTTTACATAGACCTATGCAAAGTATTGGACTATCATTGCTTTGTGTAGACAACCTAGATATATTATAATTTAACAGAAGTACTTTCGAATCTATCAACCATTTGCCTCTAAACACGACCATTTAGACCTACAAAATGACACCAAAATGTGACACCAAAATATCAGAATTTTTATTCAGAAATTGTATTTTATTCTTTAGGCACAACATTGTCTAAAATATTATTAATACAGTCAACATTTATGAAACACCATTCTTTGCAAATCACAATACACATGTTATAGTTAAAAATGTGTTAAACAATACATTTTTAACTATAACAAGTGTAGTCCTATTGTGATTTTAAAATGTTTTGTTTGTCAAATCTACAATGAACAATATGACATCAATTTTGACGTCATAATGTCCTAAAAAGTGCATATTAACGACATCGTGTAACAAACCTGCACATTAATCTAACATGTATAGAACTGTTACATATAGTGACAGACACGAATTCTTGAAAATCTCATAGCAAAATCACTTATGGTCAGAGTTAACACACAGTCGACCAATTAACCAACCCGCGCTAATGCAATTTGTAGCAAATTTAATGTAGCCCAGAATGCAAATGCATACTTATACATGCAGTGTTAATAATACCACAGAATAGAAAATGATGTTTATGAGATCAATGCAACAAACCGACTTAGTCTAACTGGATAGCCGAAACTTTTAACACAAAATAGGATGACTTTGAAAAGCTATGGACAAGTCTATCAGGGCCGGCTCCTGGCATGGGCGACATAGGAAGCCGCCTAGGACGCCAAATTTGAGGGTGCAGAATTTTAGAAATATTGCGGCGATATTCTGAAGAAGAAAATGTTATAATGATACAAAAAGAAATTCATAAATTAGATATTAAATACTAGTTTTAGGCTAATTCCAACAACGATATTCAATCTCTGAAAACCTCATTGAATCTCCCCCTCTTCGCCTATTAATTTTCCTATGCCAGAAATTTTTTTTATGTGCCCGTCAGTGTGAGCCTAACCCCATATTATTTCAAATCGAACTGTTTATGGTATGGGGGTTGGGTAATCTTAGGCAGATCATCCTTGTCATGGATGAGTCGTTAAATAAACTTATTACACACACACTCTTAGGCTATATAGATGACTAACCTAGGGCGCCAAATTAAATTACATGAGGACTGCTCGGATGTCTCTAAACACTAGGTGCCATTCCATCATTTCGGTAGTAATTCGGTATATCGTAGGTCTATATGTTAGTTTGAAGTCAGGAAAAAGCTAGAAAGCATTGTACTAGGATGAAAAGGAAAAGGACAACAATAATCCTGAAGAATGCAGCTTATAAATACTGTAGCGGACCTGGTCTGGCACATTTTTTTAATTTTTGATTATTTTTTATCATTATCTGATCAAGGTGCTATTGGCCGCTCAAAGCATTAGGAGGGAGGGCCCCGTCGAATAGTTGGCCCAAAGTAATTCGTTTCGGTTTACACAATATAGTTGGCTCAACGCAGTTAGTTTAGTTGGCCCAACGCGATTTATAGTTGGCCCAACGCGATTTATAGTTGGCCCAACGCGATTTATAGTTGGCCCAACGGGAATTGGCTTAGTTGGCCCAATGTAGCTTGCAGTTGACCCAACTCAGATGTTTATAGTTGGCTCAACGGGAATTAGCGAAATTGGCCCAACGTAGTAGGCCCAACGGTTTTAGCAGTTGGCCTAACAGATTTTGCTGCTGGCCCAACGGGATTTATAGTTGGCCCAACAAGAACTAGCGAAATTGGCCCAACGTAGTTAATTGGCCCAACAGGATTTACAGGTGGCCCAACAGAGTTGGCCCAACAGTTGGCGGGAATTGGCTGACTGGCCCAATAGTTGGTGCGAATTGGCTGACTGGCCCAATAGTTGGCGCGAAGTTGGTTGGCCCATAGTCGAAAAGTTGGCTGGCCCGGGCAAATCTGTATAAGTAGCGGAGCCCAAATCAACAGTCAAAGTCATCCAGAGCAGTCGGAAGCAGTCAGCAGAAGTCACCGTCGGAGTGCAGCTCAGCTGAAAGCCCAGTCAACAGTCGTGAGAGTGCAGAGGTAACCGTCGTCGAGTCGGCAGTGAGCGCAGGAGACAGCCAGTCAAGAGTCAGGAGGGCAACCAAGAAGGAGAGAGGGCAGCCTCGTCGTCGTCGTCGCCAGTGTTGTTGGGCGCTGCCTTCGTCTGTCTACTCCGTCACCGTCGTTCCTCGTCGGTTGTCTTTGCCGCCACACCAGGGTGCTGGCCTCTGCTCTGCCTGCCTCTCCCGTCACAAAAGTTCGTCGTCGGTCGTCGTTGCCAGCGACTGGGTGTCGCTCGCCGCTGCCCTCAACTGTCGTCGGGCCTTCGTCGTGGTCGTCAGTTGACTGCGTGTCGCTGGCGTGGTCTTCGTTGTCGTTCGTCGCCTACGACTGTGAGTTATTGGCCGCAGTCATCGTCAGTCGTCGCCGTCGCCTCAGCGCTTCGTGGAACATTCCAGAATACAGGACTGGGACGGTAGCCGTGTTGTGATCGTTTGACACTGAATTCGAACTCCAGTTATGATTACCAATGA